>JARYTE010000014.1:0-377117 GCA_031081885.1 Priceomyces melissophilus | reverse complement strand
CCTTGATTAGAGAAGCTATCTTTGAACAATGATTTAGAATTTTGTCCTAAATTAAGCTTGCTTTAATTCTACTAAGATTCAAAGAATCGAATACAGGCAATTTTATCCTGATATTGGGGTCAGCAAACATATTTGCAGAATGTTGCAAAATTTAAAGAATTCGAAACTCGATCATTTTCATGGTTGGAAATTCTGGAACCTGATGAAATTAGTATACAGCCCATAATTATTGAGAATACTACCAAAAGAGCCAGTAAACAGAGCTTTCTAGATAATTTATTTGGACTTTCTAGAGTAGGCAAATAAGTGTACCTGCGTTATATGTATCTAAATTCTTAAGCTTAGTTACGCATGAGATCCATGGAAAATGAAATGTTGATAGATATACAGTTTATTTCACTATTAGATATGATGGCTGTCCTACCAATGTCAGTATTTAAAAACCTGCAGAAATGGTTTAGTTGTCAAATTAGAGGTACTTTGTAGATCCATAGAGTTGAAAGAGAAGACTGTTATAACAAAATTAAACATAGCTGAAAGACAAATACATACTTTGATTTGGCTGCGAAAAACAATTTAACACCACAAAGACGATTTTCGACTCAAATCCATCTACAAGTATATTGGTATAAGATATTCATTACCAAACTATAGATACTTAATTCACAAAATGCATAAATACTTATACGCTACTTTTCATCGGGGTTGCACGCAAGTTCATTGGGTTGGTCCATAATTTTCCTTGATATCTTGTAAGAGCTTGATATGTGTTGGTTCCCATCCTAATTCCTCACGGGTGATTTTGTTTGAAGTTGGCTTATCTACGCTAAAGAATGTACCCAAAAACCCAAAGTGCTCGAACGCTTTTTCAGCAGGAACAGATTCCACAGGAACTTTAAGTAACTCTCCAATGGCCAGAGCAATTTCTTTCGTTTCGACTCCCTGCTCTGCGACTCCATGATAAGATCTACCAGCTTTACCCTTTTCAAAAGCAAGCTTGTAAAGTGTAGCTGCATCAGCAACATTTACTGCGGGCCAAACATTTTTACCGTCACCAATATATCCTGATATTCCCTTTTTTTGAGCAATCTTTATTAGAATGGGTATAAACGCTTTATCATTTTTCCCATGAACTGTCGGTGACAATCTAATAGAGATGGCCCTGACTCCCTTATTCTTGTATTTTAAGATCACGTTTTCGGTTTCCGAACGAATGTTGGAGCCCACAGACCCAAACTCTGTAGGATCTTCTTCTGTAACTACCTTCCCTTTCTTCAAGAAAAGTACTCCACTTGTACCAATAAATGGCTTATTGGTGCCTTCAAGGACTGATAACATAGCTTCAATGGCTGCACGATCAATCCTTGAGCTCTCATCAAAATTGGCCCAGTCGTGAATAAAACCTAAGTGGATTACACCATCTGACTCAGCTGTTCCTTTTTTGAGAACATCCAAATTCTTAAGATCTCCACGGATAACCTCAACTTTCGAGCCAAAACTCTTCAACTTTTTTTCAGATTCATCAGAACGAGCGAGAGCAATTACCTCATATCCCGAACTAACAAGTTCGGGGACGACTCTTGAGCCTACAAAACCTGATCCTCCTGTTACAAAAACTTTCATCTTTACTGATGAGAGGTCTTCAATGAATGTTCAACGCTCCTCTATTTATACCTGAGCCATCGAACATCGCACTTTCACATCAAGGCTTCTGTATAGTCTTGTCGTTGAAAACGGATTTATTTGACGGAGTTTGACTCTAACGGCGATTACCTGATTTTGGATATTTCCGATTTTATGCAGTCGCGATGTGGATTTAAAACGGAGGTTACCCAGACATATCTAATAAAGGAGCAACTCAGATTTGAAATTTTATGAAAAACAGTGCTCCAGACGCATTTACGGAGTATCTGGCGGTGCTACGAAATACGTGGATGTGAAGCCACAGGAACTTTTTTGTTAACTAAAATACCACTGTGCCAATTTTAGAGTAACGTAATTGTAAGCTTCTCGAGTACAAATCCTTCCAAATACTTGATTTCATAGTCAGTTAACTGCATAAACTTAAACATTTATGCTCTCCGCTAATACCGACACCCTTACAAATCGTTTGCTACACAAATATTTCCTTTTGGTCGCCCCTCTTTCAGTCTCTAGCGCTTTTATCATCAAGTGACGATACTCCCACAAGAGTGAAAGATGTGAGGGGTTCTGAGGAGAACCTCCACAGCGAAGAGTCTGTAATTAGGGGACCGTTGCACAGAGAGCGTCAGTCGTACAATGAGACTCAGTTGCAAAATATTAGCACAGTTGTACAATGAGACTCAGTTGCAAAATGTGAGCACAGTTGCAATTGGGTGCTCAATTAAATGTGACATCTGGCGACTCTTATCCTTTCTATATAGCTCAACACCGTTTTCCCATTTTCCAAAGTCACTGCGAAGACACCGGTAATTGCATCCTTGCTAATTCCCAAAAGAAGTCTAGTGAGCGTCTTACGGACCACCAACCATTACTAACAAAAGATGCTCAAGTTGTTTCCCACTACACTCAAGAAAGGAGTGGTATTTAAGGGACACCCAATAAACACATCCTCAAATAAAGGGTACATTGTCCGTACTCCGAATGTTAACATCCTGGACACCATCGATACACAATAATTCCGAGCTTGTGTGACAACCTTGCAGCTCATTTTCTAATGAGGTTATGGTAATTTGCCTACTAATCAAGTTGGTATTATATGCAGTATGATATACTATACTAGCTCGTTGAGGAAGCAGGGGAATTAAGTTGCAGCTTTTGCAAACTCATTATGAGCCAATAGGAACCTTGAACACCCAAATTCTATGGGTCTATTGTCTGGAGATATTTTGAGTGGAACCATTTTTTTGAATTATATGCTGTCTTTAAAAAAACCAAATTCGAAAAGGGCCATTGTTAAAAATCTATCAAGGACTGAATTTAAACTTTCGACCCTTCTTTCTTCAATCCACAGCACCCAACTTAGGGGACTTTTGAAGAGTTTAATCTGACGACAGCGGAAAAGATTACTCTGCAGAGGAGGGATACGTGTTTTTGGGGTTTGAAGAAGGGAGGGAGCTAAGATCATCACACATTAAGTAGTATAAAATAATACATCATTGGCTAGATTGCAGCATTCCAACAATGAAATAATATACCCTTGACACTTTGTCAGTTAAAATTAGTGTAAGAAGCTACGCTTCTGTTTCCTAAAATAAGAGCTTTTTTTATGCGGGATATTCGAATTCGTTATCTCGAGCTATTTCATGAAAACTACAAATTTGTCATATATAACTCTTTCTCAAAAATTTGATGGAATTCAAAATAATTATATAATAATTTTTTTTCGCAACTATCAATCGTACAATCGAGGATAATTAGGATAATGTAAGTTGTAAAATACCAACTTAAGATCGTCCACATCATCTTGTCCATCTATCTCATCATCTTTCTCCTTTATTTTTGACAACGCAAAATCAATAATGTATACTTTTCCCTCTTTTGAGTATACGATATTGTTCTCCTTTATGTCATTGTGCAATATTCCATGTTTATGGATAAGGTCCAATTGTGCTTTAGCCTTATTATATGTTTCCCAGTCTTTTGGAAGTGGAATTTGTTCTATGTACTTGAATAAGTTAAACTTTCCTTTCGCAACATACTCCTCCTCATCTTTAATCATAACTCGGCCTCTTTTTTGACGAATATAGCAACTGTTAAACTCTGGTTCCCTACACATAATCTGATTGCATGACCTCTCCGTCTCATACCATCTTTTGCACCATTTTCTAATCTTCTCATCAGAGAATTTCATGCGATCTTCATACTTCTTAGTAAGTCGCCGATAATAAATCTTAGCAACTATCTCGACTTCCTGAACGGATTCCAACAAATATTCGTCGAAGTAGTGAGTATCAAGTCTAATCAATTGAGTGTTGTATGCATCACCACTCTGTATACGATACCTTTCGCTGCCTCCAGACAATATAATTTCATTCTCTTCTGTGACCGTTTCGTTCTCTTCTTCGATATCCTCTAAACGTAATGACATAGAGGTATTTCCTGTGCCTGGGCGAGACGTATCTCTTATAATGGAAGCATCGGTCCTGGAGAACATTGAACCGGATGTGCTGGGATGGCTTTCAGACTCTTCCGATTGATCGGTCTCATTGCCCTCAAGTATAATATCTGTCAACTCTCTGCCCTTTAACTTTAGATGATCTTTCAATTTGTCAATTCTACCTTTTCTTGTTTCCATTTCTTTCTCTTCTGCAACAGACTCGTATACGAAATACAAAAATGTTTCACGTAAAGTCGGTAGACTTGAATGACAATCTCGAACTTTGTACCTAATTGGAACGGTCCTTTCTGAACGTACATATTTAGGAGATTTCAGTCGCGAGACGTTTCTTTCAAAAGTATCGAGGTCCAATTCCAAAAAGATAGAAGTATACGAATCAGTTAATATACCTCTAGAGCTTTTGTAATAAAGCATTTGACATATCACTTGTTTCATCATCTTTTTAATTTTGCCCGAGTCTTTATTTCGTGTAAGCATACCTTCTAAATGTGACCCAAAATCTTGCATTGCAGGAAAATTCTTTACCTCTATCACACAATAAACAAAATTGTCATTACAGATAACTAGGTCAGTCCTACAGGTATAACCCTGACCATCGTCTTGGATACTCCATGTGGCAGGCTTTGCAGATGCAATACTAAAGGTGAAATTTAATGCGGTTCTCAAAATTGTACATATGGGAACAACGACATAAAACATAAATGCCCTTTCGTAGTCACTTTCTGCACTTCCTTTAGGAATTATCTGATATGGCTGAAATGCAGTATCACTAAGGTTTAAAGCTGAAGGTCTAGCTTCTGAGATAATCTTACGTACAACTCCGGCTATTTCTTCGTCTCCTATTTCTTTCAAATACTCTTTTCTAAATTTCAAGGGTGGAAAGCATTTCGTAAAGAGACAAGATGAGCCATGAGAATTACTCTGCCTTGAGGAATTTCCTATGTTTTCCATCTCATACTCACAAATTGGAAGGGACAAAATAAGTCTTAACAATCTTTTGAGGAGCTCTGGCCTCCACCGTGTGACGTCTGAGACAAAAAATTGATACTTTTTACTGATATCTACTTCTTCCAACCTTTCAAACTCTCTGCCGTTTATCTTAAACAATTCCTTAATTAACTTTCGATAGCTCATATCCGAAACATTCCACGATCTATAAAAGTCGTTGTAAGCATAACACTCTAATTCATCATTGATGAACTCTTGAATCACTTCATATAAGGGATTCTCAGAAATAGCCCTATCTGGATCCATGACTCTTAACCGTTTATATTTTTCAAAGACTTCCTATTGTCTTCTTTATAATAAATAAAATCCAATTTTCAAACAGAAGTTTTTACCCGACGTTTTGACTCTTGACTATAAATGCCTAGAATTTCAATTAGCAGAGTATTATGCTACCAAAACCACTTACTCCTAAGGCTTATATGTCGTGAGAATGGAAAGTGGAGAAAATTATTCTTGAATCAGAAACTCGTTACATATTCGTTTTTAATATGAACTCTAAACTTAAAAGTGGTGGTTATATGTAATTTTTTGACACATAAGTTCCAAGTCCAAAGGTCAAATTACCGGCATATAATTCTGTAATCTTGCATTAAAATTTCCCGATTGGTACAGAAACTTGCAGCATATGCTACAATTACAACACAAACTTATAACAGGATTTAGAGAAAGAGAGTCAAACTTAATATAGAGATTAACGAAATGACGTAGACTATGTAATACTTTGGCCCACAAAACCCGGTTTATGTTTTACTAGGTTTAGAGAATTTACCATTAACCAGGATAACGCAGCTTCGGGAATAATGATTTAAGGTCATCCGAATCTCCTTGTCTATCTATTCTAAATAATGAAACAAAGAAAGCTAATAGAGTTTCCATCTCTGAACCACAATTATGTTCCCTTATTTCGAATAAAAACTTTACAGTAATATAGCTGCACAATTCATGAACAAAGATATCTAATGTTGTTTTTTATTGGAATAAACATACGCGACAAATGAACTACCCTTGACACCATCATTGATACCATCCTTTGGGTACATACTTTCTCATATCAATTGTTATTGTTCCAGGTCCTGATCCGACATCTAGCACCTTGGGGCTCTAAATATGGAACATGAAATTTTGCAGAGTTCTCTACGGTTTTTCAGGCATGAATGTCTGAAACACTCTTATCGTAACCATTATCGTAGTATATTTGGTGACCCTTTGATTCATCTTTTAAAGTCAATCCTAAATTGAGAAAAACTTTTCGTCCTTAAGTTCCGTCCAACAAACATACGGCTTTTGGTTAGCCTTTGTGACACTTATGTAACCAAATAACACTGCTCTTTGATTAAGAAACACACAACATCAAGATAGAGTATGGTGATATCCTGCTCTCACCGCCATCGACTTCGCCAACCTCTCTCCTTCAATGTGTTTGGAATTTTACAAGCAAATGTGAACTACAAGATATTTTTTGAAAAAGAAAATATATAATTGTGAAAATTATGGCTCAAATTAGCAGACCTTGCACTTCTAGTCAGTACCTTCTACGCAATCTAATGTAATTAAAGAATTTTTCAAATGAATGAAAAAGCTTTTGCTTCGAGCTTCTTGCATAGCCAGGAAGAGAGAACTGACAGCATTATTTTCACGGCACTCTCCTAAGATAAGCGAGTAACAAGCGGTAATATATAAACGGCTTGAAGGAGATTACCAACTATGGAATTCCCCAACTATCTCCTCAAATATTCTATGCACTAAAAGAGATCGATGACAAATCGACTTATGTGCGATACCCAATTGATTTCCAAGCTTACAGTTGCAAAAGGTTAAGTTACAACTCATATGATTATTTTGTTTTATGAGGAAAACTCGGTCTAATTACATAAGTGATGAGAAGTTCATTTCAATGGCTACTGATAGAAAACGAGTGCCAATGTATTGAAACGAGTGATGTATGTATTATAAAGAATATATGAATGCATGGAGCCCCAGATATGGCGAAGTAACTTCTCAGTCTTTCGTTGGAGTTAAGGACAAATCCATTTGGTTCCGCACTCCGATCAAATTTTTAGTCTTTTCCATATGGTTGAGTTGCAAATGACCAATTTGGCTCCGCTTTCGGACGGAAGTTAACAACGGTCATTTAACCAACTTTTGTGAATGATGCACTAAAACAACTCGATCTTCATTCAAAAGCGTTTTCATCATTGAATATAAAGGCTGAGGTAATCCTGATACTAGTGTATGCCATTGGGGTCCAAGTAGTGCTAAACTAATAAGTCATCAAGCGATGTTTTGATCATCGGAGGGACTGGTGGTTTGGGGCGGGCGATTGCTCAGAGCCTCTCTTTCATAGGGGCAGAAGTTACTGTAGTGGGAAGAACATTTAGAGATAATGATACTAACATCAAGTTTGTGGAGGCAGACCTTTCTTCAATTGAAAGGTCTCAGATTGTTGCAAAACAATTAGATGTTTCTAAAACTGACATGATTATCTTTACATTTGGTATTTTTGCGAATCCTAAGCGGGAGGAAACTAAAGAGGGCCTCGAGCGTGATATGGCAGTTAGTTATTTGAATCGTTTAGCCATGTTGCGTATTCTTGCACCTCGGTTGAAGTCGCTGAAGAACTTCCCTAGTCATTTACCCAGAGTATTTATAATGGGATACCCGGGGAACAATCAGATCGGAAAAATTGATGATCTCAACTCTGTTGTTAACTATAAAGCAATTTCAGCTCATTTGAATACTGTAGCGGGTAACGAGGCTTTGGTTTTTGACGGCAAGAATAGTTATAAGAACGTGAACTTCTATGGCTTAAATCCTGGTCTAGTAGTAACCGATATCCGTAACAATTATTTCGGAAAAGGGACATGGACCTCTTTGATAGTGGAGAGTATTATTGGACTATTTAGCCCTACACCAGCCGAATTTTCCAAGAAATTGGTACCCTTATTAGTAGCGCCAGAGTTGGACTATCGCAATGGAGGCATTTTCGATAAGAATGGTGACGCACTCTTCCCGTCGAGGGGACTTACTTCAGAGTATGCTGCTAGATATATCAAAGCATCTGAAGACTTGTTACTGAGTAAGGGTTTTGATGTCCAGGATAGAAGTGTTTGAGATATGGGTCATTCTTGGATGTGATTACCTTTGAACTCTAATTTCACTACTTTGGTTATTACTGAATAAAAAGGCAGCTAATGATTGATGACTGAAAGATGTATAGATGCTCAATGGAACATAAGGCAAGCTTATATTTATCATTTGACTCTCTTATGTCGCCCTCCGGAAAAGTCGTTTTTATGCATATGCTTTCTCACAATAAAAAACTTCGTCTTTTAGATTTAAAAAGCGTTATAATATCAAGTGATGCATGATTATTTGAGACCTTTATGTCTCTAATAATAGGAATTACAATATCCTGTAAGTACACAGCAGTAAGATCCGAGAGTTCGGAAGAGTTTGGAATTTAATCATAGAAAGTTTTCACTCCGTTTCGGCCATGAAGCAATATACCTATTTGCTTATTATATGTAATCATTTCTTCTCGTCTGTGTCATGTTGCGTCTGCCTCAATTCAGGCTCGCTTGGCGTAAACAGTGTCCACTTCAAATTCAAGACATATTAGTTCCGAGCTCGAAGAATCATTACCTGCATAAAACACTGTTATCCAACACACATGTGCGTCAAAACTTCCCGATTGGTAGGGCAATTACATTACTACACTTCCATCTTCTAAATCTATCGTATTCATTTGCAATGGGTGAATTTGAAAAGATCATTCTACTTCCAATTCTCAGTTTGACCAATGAAATAGAATTGGACTCAGGTCTGAGTACCTTCTGATCCTTCCATTATTGTGAAATATGTTAGCACTTCTCTTATCAATCGCTCTTGAATCCAATAAATTTAGGGGTTCTGTATGGTTGGAATCTAAAACTATATCTTTTGACGAATTTGAGAAGTTGAAAATCTTTTTAAAGAATAACAGGGATAATGTTCAACGATAATAATTTATGAACAGTAAGAATTGTTTAGAAGTATGACTAGGTACTTGATGTTATCAATCACGACGCATCTTTCATTGGCAATGAAAAATTATGCTTCTAAAGAGAGGTCGTTTTATAAAATTTTACACGAAGGCGATATTTTTAATGCCTAAATGAGGTTGTTACTTTTCTGGAAGGCTAAGATGTATACACACAAACAGGTCGGAGGAGCAGTAACTTGTTCTAAGGCTTAAAATTATGAACTGAACTACCTGTAAATACTTCTAGAGGCATATCATCTTGAGTATTTTTCAAATATACCCTATACTTATCGCAAAAGAACAGTTCCTCATGGGTTGAATAGCGCAAACCTTTTTTAGTTGAAGGCTTCGGAACTATGATTTAACGAGAATAAAGCCAGATCAAGATCGAATGAACCTAAGTCACAAACCGTGATACGTTTGGCTCAATAATATCCTAAGTACTTCATTTCAGTCCATTGATATCTTATAACATAATAAAATGTATTCAAACAAAGATAAAAGAATTTGAGAGGGTCTGTTGTATGATATAAACAGCACAAAACATTATCTCTACTCCACAAAAACCATACACGTATGAAAGAAATTCGTTAGATACCCACAGCGACTTCATTCCAACTTGTCAACAAGAAAATCCCTTATATGCGAGTAACAAAACTTATTTTCAACTAAGTCAGAAATGGGTTGTTCAAAGTTTTTTTTATGAACAAAGTCAAGAACCTCGATATGACTAAAACAATCATGTAATCCCCCTGGCTCTATCATCAACTTGACATTCTCCTGACGATCGTTCACAATTTTTACCCAGTCCGAGATGCTCTTTTTTATGGTCTCTTGTTCGCCACAGATAACAAGTGTATTCCCGTGCAATGCCTTTATATCAGCCATGTTTTCATCATATAACTGGTCGGTTAAATTAATCCATCCTTGGGTGTTCTTCAATTTAAGATTTCCTAAGTACCAAACCCCCATCGAAGGATTACCAAAATCATATTTAACTGCATGCTCGTATGAAGTCAACGGATCCACCCACGGCGATAACAAAATAAGAAACGTAGGTTGAGGAAGTGGATCATAAGTGAATTTAAAGTCATGATATTTGGAAAATTCTGCTTTTGCTTGCTCCGGATAGGTAGCATACCGTGATACTACAAGTGCCAAATTACATCCGGCAGAATCACCAATTAAGCCAACATTATCGTAACCTTCTTCAGCCACTCTTTTATAAACTTGCAATGTCTCAAAGATTTGTGTTGGATACAACTTTTCGTCAACTGTAGTTGAGTAGTCAACTACCAAAACAGATAGCCTTTTCCTAGCTTCTTCGGGCAAAGAACAATGGATCACGGCCATTGCAATCAACTGCTCTTCATCTAACCCAAAGGCGTATCCACCACCATGCAAAAACAATAATACCGTATGTACCTCTCCTTTAACGGGTTCATTTCTCACTAGCCAGTAAGACCTCTCAGTAAAAAGCTCCTCGTAACCCTTGAATTCATTGCCAGCAATCACGCTGTTTTTCTTAGCTTCCTTCCAGACAGATTCTATTGGCTTGTTCAAAAAAGATATGTCACTTTTGGTTAGAATAGTACCAATGTGAGTCTTGATATAAACCCAAACATTCTTGTAAAGTGAATCTACAAACTCTTCATTTATCTTGGAGTATACGGTACCCACAGTATAAAATTCAATTGTAACTTTGAGAGCAAGGAAAGGTGCCAAAAGCATTTCAAGTAAAAACCTAGGCGAGAGCATTTTCAATGTTAGTATATTTCGAATTTTGACAACTAATCTTGAAGTTTTATGCGTTAAGTGAGGGTATGTCTCATAAAACAACAATAATGGTTTTAAGGGAAGTTTAATATCTATTCCTTAAAATTAAAAAAATTATATTGGTCGGGGTACGCACATATTAAAGATAAGGGGAACATACTTATTAAGTGAAGATAAGTTAAAGCCGTGCGCGTTGATACTCCACATGGCCACAGTGCGTATTAGCGAAAAGTGAAAACCCCAAAAGAGTCATAATAGTCAAGCGGGGAATTAATCAGTGCAACAGAGGATAGCCATGTACTAACACACGTTTTGGAGTATAAAGACAAACTTTTGCTATATTCTGGACCAGCAGTTCTTCTAACTGAAATCGACAATTTGAGGAGGGTTGTTATTACTTCCGGTCATCATCAGGTCTATGAACAATAAAATAAAGTACAAAGGCATGGAATTCTATCCCTATCTATGATCCACTAAAGTCAAAGAATTCAAAATATAATGTAAATGGAGGTAAAGCTAATAGCAACTAATGTCTAAACTTCAATAGCAGATATGGAATAGTTGAAAAAAAAACTAAGGAATGGTAGTGTGAATAAAAGGCTGAAATCTTTCAATGACTGTATTTGGATGCTGACGGAAATTTAAATAGTTTAGATGTCAGGTCACAACATCCGCTTACTAGGTATTTTTTGTTTATCAAATTTCTCGATATCCTTTTAATTGATAGGTAATATGCTTTTTTTAAAAACATTGTTATTTGATGGTAAATGGATGTGTAATTATATGCTGGAAAATAAAATCTGTACAGTAAACTATTTAAATAGTGGGTTTAACAGTTCCAAAGTACCGAGCACAAAAAAACATCTAATTCTTGAAAGAGGGGTAGGACTTTGTCAGCTTATACAGTACCGATTTTTATAAGAGATTATTATTTCGATATTAATTTTTTGAAACAATGAAAAATCTCGAAGCAATATATATAAAAAATGAGGCAAATGGCTGCAAAAAGTTTTGCCTAAAGAGCCAAACAATTTGTTAGTCATGAAAAAAGCATAGTCGATGCTTTCAATTTTTTAAGGTAAAAAATTTAATCTGAGATAATGATGTTTTCCTTTGATGTATTCTTGCGCCTATTTATTGCCATTATGAACTGTTGATTTAAAATTAAGATGATGTTCACATATTATCTTTTATGCATTTTGGACAGGCTATCGTCAATGCTTTGACGCTCGCCCTACGTTCGGACTCACCTAATGAGATCAATTTTTTACTTCAAGGCCTCAAAGTGGAACTCAAGAGAGTCATACGATGAAGCAAGATTAATGACTCGAGATTTTATACAGGAGTGACAATGCAGAAGGTCCGAAGTTACACATGATGTTCCCATACATGGGAGAAACAATCGAGTTTCTTGAATACATAAAAGGTTCTCGTGAGCTGGAAAGAAAGATCCTACATACCAGTTGACTACGTTATCATATCCTCTAGGTTTTCACACATTAATTAAAGGAATTTAATTCAAACTACATCTCCGTTTCTTACTAGATTAAAATAGCTTAGACTGATCCTATGAAATAGAAATACCTCGTCGTTAGCTCTATCAAACAAAAAAAAAAAAAAAGACTCATTTCAGATGTTTATAATGTTTTACAGCAGCTTCAGTAATTAATTTGTAGACCTCATAGTCTTCTATCTTTTGAGGGGCATATAAAAGAACAACATCCTCATAAGATTGTTTAGAAAACGGTGGGTAACCTGGATGGAGCTCTCCCCATTTTTTTTCCAACACAGTTTTGACATCACCTTTGTGTAGCGTAACATGAAAAGACCCATCCTTTACATGTCTGTGAATAATTTCATTCTTCAAGTTACTGTCTTTAAAATATACGGCTTCAAGACCCTTTTCCACTGCTGATTTTCCTCTAAAACACAATCTATGCTTTTGTATAACATCGTTGAAGAAATCCTTAACATTACTTTCAGGCGTATCGTCTTTATCCAAGTCAAAAGCAATCTGAGAGACTTGTCTATGGGGTATATGCCAGCGAGCTATCTCCGGAGGAGGATACTGGCGCACCGGAATATCTTCGGGTTTTAAGTATCCTCTTCCCTCAAACTTTATGCTAGAGGGATCTCTCCGCTCTCTTCTCAAGATAAAAGTTAAAAGCCAGGATCCAATGTAACCTCTTCTACTTTCAGAAAAAGCACCTGGAATCTCAATTTCAACCCATTTTTTGTAATCATTAAGCAAGGGAATAGCCCATATTAAAGAGCTTATTGTCGCTAAAAGTAATAGAGAAATAGATCCAGAGTATTCCTGGAGACTTTGCCAATAACCTCGAGTCATAATACTGATCACAGTGCTATCAAGAAATAATTTTAAAAGTGTATCACGGGGTATTTAAGTATAGGACTTATGTTAAAAATAGGACGGATGTTATCACTTTGCTGTTGAGCTATACATATGGCCCGGAGAAAAACCGAATTAAGTAGTAAGTGGCGCGAATATGTGGCACGGAATTCTGCTAAAAATACCACGCATAATATATTTTTTGACTCGACGATCGAATCATTGATGATGACACGGAATTAATGCAAAATGGAAAATAATGATCATATCGCGAGTGCTCTCCAAATGGTGGTTCTTTGCGTTTGGTTGCAAAAAAAAAGAATAGAACGTGCTCCACTGGAAAAATCCAGCACAAGATAAGACGACACGAATTATTTCCAAGTAGAAATTCATGGAAGCAATATATGATCCTCAGACTAAAGAACTGAGATATATTAACATGGAATAACGACAGAATCGCTCGATTACTATAAACGTAACTAACACCAACTGAGGAGATGTTCAAGAAAACGAACATCGCTGGGATTAGATTGTGAAACTCACATAAAATAATTACAAGTTTACAACCACCTGAGCTATAAAGTCAAAAGTAAAATCAAGCTTATCATCTTTATTCTAATTGACACGATTGGTCTGCAATGAATCTTCACCTTAATATTGGTCTGCCGTCTAGGGGCATAATCATTTTTGTTGGAAAGAAGACTTCCCTCATAGTTTAAATTTTCTCACATCCTTATATTGTCTTAAATTATACAGTCAGATTATCAATCACTCTATTCAACAAAGAAACAAAGTTAAATTCCCCCATAATGCCCCCGATAACATTATATACTCTATATGTGTAAGAATCAACAATTCCCTTTGTTGAACTAAAGTTCTCTTGAAAATTTTAAATTATAAGCGTGTCTTTACATAAGATGGATAAGCTTAATAACCATAGCCATTTACTCTACGTCAAGCTCCTTCTGATAATTCGTATAATAAGATTTATCTAATCTAGAGTTAGTATGGTACGATGTCGAGATTATCACAATCACCAACAATATCGTTCTCGTTATCGTCGTTTCGCAGATGCAGATCCCAAACCCTTGTAATTTTCTTGAGCAAATGAGTTGAGCTTCCGGATCCACCTTGAACAATAGCTCTGAATAACTTAGTAATCAAGAATTTCTCCTCCTCGTCTATGCAGTTTACACCGGCCACATACATTGGCCATTGAATCATTAGCATTGCACTCTTAATCTCTTGAGTAATCTCTCGAACCTCTTTTAGAAAAGATACTAATGAAAGGAGCTTCTTATTCACTTGCTGGACATGCGGAGAATTGTATGGTAGTTTCAAACCTCTCCTTAACAAAGATATGATTGAAGCTAATGTATATGATAAATGCGAGATATCAATCCAACTTAGCATGCAAGCTTCACCGTTCACAATCACTGAACTTAGAATTTCTCCTTTGAAAGTCTCATGATCAAAATCACGGGCAGTAACAATACCAGAGGAATTTAACACATTAATGTGAAACTGGGACCAGAAATGAGAAACAAGATCCATCAACTCAAAGACATCGATATACGTCATTTTATTAGTTCTTACGTCCCTCAAAAATTTTAAAAGATTCTTAAATGGTGTTATGCCAGAATGGTGAAACCCAAATAGAAGATTAAAGCCATCTTCTCTTAACACACCATACTTTTTAAGAACCTCTGTTTCCCATGAACCTCCTGGTTCGAGAAGCAAATCCATTTCTTCATTTGTTTTCAAAATACCACCTCTTCCTGAACTTATTCCCACCAATATCTCAAAGGAGATAAACCAGAACTTACAAAAGATAAATAATTCTGAACTTCTGATAGCTGAATCACTATTTGAGGAAGAATTTTTAAGAAGAAGATCCTTAGCGCCTTCTAAATGGAGTCTCCATTCTTGATTTTCATTTGACGCATTTGATGTTGTCAAGAGCAAGACAGTCAAAAGTACAATCTCGATATTTGAGGTCAAGTTTACTGGATCCTTCATCTCATTTCCTTCGCTAATTGCCGAATGCAAAAGCTTTAGGCATTTCGCCAAGTACATGAAGTGAGCCCTTTTGTCCTCTCTGAAACCGTTTTTTTTGAAGCACATCTCCGCCCCCTGAGCTAGAGTAGCAGCCATTAAATAAGGCACTCTTGTAGCATAAAAAAGTAAAATGTCTCTTACTGGATTAAAGCAGGTACTTTTGCTTGTATCGTATGCATCTAGAGGTAAAATGATTTTGGCAAAGCCATAGTAAAATTCTTCGAGATAGAGCATCTCATGCATATTAGTTACTTTGATACAATCGATCGGTAAGTTCCTAGGAACAAATAGATTATCGCTTGAAGGATCTGGAACTTTCTTAGGCAATCCTTTATAACCGCTATCGATATCATGCAGATCAATGGAAGATAAAACAGGACAATCAGGTGGAACCATAGAAGTCACTAATGTGCTGAGACCGGAGGCTAAAACATTGAGGTCTCTTTGGTCGTTGCCATTAATGCCATCAAAATTTTCAACGAAAGTAGAGATAGGGGCTAAATTATTTGAGTCACTGATTCCCTGCTGAAGACCTAAAGTTTCTGAAGATGTATTATAATCTGATATTATCTGGGTGCCGCTATGAATAGGAGTAGTCTCTTCATTGGCACCAATCGACATTCTTCCAGATATTTCAGACGACGAATTTGATGTACGGCTATCTAGTAAGCCATTTTGTCTATCCAAGGGTGATATTGAATCCTGCTGGTGAAAATTATTATTATATTCTCGTCTAGATTCTTCTTCTGGAGGAATGCTTTTTTGATATTTATCTACATGATTGGATAGCGTTAATATAATCTTTTCCCCAGTTTCAGGATAATCACACTTTTTGTTCAGCCGCTTACATCGCAAACACTGAGGCTTTTCTTCATCACACTTCACCTTTCTTCTTTTACATTCTTTACATCCTCCCTTGCTGTAAAGGCCTCTCTTCTTTATTTTCAGTGGCATCGAAATCCTTGGCCCAAGAGTATTTAAACAGATGATTGAAAACGTACACAAAACTTAAAATCTGACCTATAGCGTTATTACATACAGGTATGCTTATTCGAGTCATAACAACTCATCAATCTTCATTCAAATTAAATGAAAGGACAGTAAAACTCTAAATACGACTTTTGGAAAATACATAGTACGTTAAACTGTATAGTATATACCGATACGTGTCCCTTAGAAATGAAAAGGAAATGTGTCATTCGTAAGTGAAAAATAAAGAAGTACCTGAGAGGACTAACATTAGCATCATCAGATAAGAAATCATAGTATGCTAAGTAGCTTTTTCCTTATACTTCCTTTTCAGGAATTTCATTTATTTTGCCTCTAAATGTTTGATAAGTTGCTTTTCTGTACTCAAAGTTCGACACTGAACAAAACATTCTGCATTTTTACGTTGCAAGTCTACATCGCAAAGCCCTTTATTATTTTCAGTATAATTTAGAACCAGCGTCGTCACTTTATACGCTAGCTCCCTGATTGGAATGAACAATAGTTTTTCATGGCTTTTCAATAATGATCCTTTGTCAGAAACATTAGAATACATCAAGATTTGGGAATATTCTTTCTAAATTTCAAGAACGACTCAAGTAAGCCTTTCAGTGATAATTAATGGAGAACGGCGACTTTAATAATTTTAATAGCTTCTACTGATGTCGCTGTTTAACTTAGATTAGGTGAACTTTAAAGGTAATGAAATTTTTAGCTGCATGATTCGCAATTAATACTGGAATTAGAATATTTTACCGAGAAGAGTTCGCAAATCGAATATTTCGCAATTTTTGAACCGAAGATCTCGGAAAAACGCGATTTGAATCATCATGCACAAAGATTTAAATAGAGATGACATCTCGGAAATCTGTGCCATCTATATCCTATACATATAACTGCTTTTCAGTATCGACTATTGACACTCACCATTTTAGAATATCTTGACATTATTTTGATACAATAACTTATAAATGAAGAATATTTCAACAACATTGATTCACGCTGGTGACGATATTTCAAGGGTGTCAGATGTAGCTCCTCCGATCAACATAGCTACCACTTATGAATACGATAAAGACCCGGAAAAGTTGGTCAAAGCTTCGGAAAATCAGGATCTATTTGGGAGTTTTGTATATTCAAGAGAATTTCATCCCAATTCCGTCCAAGTTGAGAAGGCGATTGGAGATATGACAGGGTCACATGTTATTGCTTACAACTCTGGTCTCAGTTCTTTTTTTGCAGCTATGACATATTTCAACCCTAAAATAGTATGTGTTGGAAAAGGATATCATGGAGTACATGGGATAATCAATATACTTTCTGAAAACTACGGCATCAAAAAGATTAGCCTAGATGACAATCTTAGTCAATTGAATAAGGGTGACGTTATTCATTTAGAAACCCCTGTGAACCCTGAAGGATTGAACTTCAACATTAAGCACTTTGCGTGTAAGGCGCATGAAAGGGGCGCCTTTTTGATAGTTGACTCAACTCTTGCTCCTCCACCAATTCAGGACCCATTTGAGTTTGGGGCAGACATGGTGATGCATTCAGCTAGTAAATACTTCGGTGGTCATAGTGATCTTTTGGCAGGCCTCCTCCTAACGAAGGATAAGAAAGTGAAGGAAAAGCTTCTCCATCAACGTATAGACCTTGGAACTAATATCGCAAATCTCGAGAGTGCTTTATTAGTTAGAAGTTTACGGACTTATGAACTAAGGATTAAAAAACAAGTTGAAAACGTCTTGAAGATCGTTGATCATCTCCAAAATAACAAGTCCAAATACCCTAAGTTGAAAGAAATAATCCATGGTTCATTGCAAACCGATGAATATATAAAGGAGCAACTCTCTGGAGGTCAATCACCAGTTTTTGCTGTTAAACTTGATACTGAGAGAAATGCCAGATACTTCCCTAGCAAGTTAAAGTATTTCATTCACGCTACATCATTAGGTGGATGTGAGAGTTTAGTAGAATGGAGAGCACTTTCAGATTCAGAAATTGATCCAACTCTTATAAGAATAAGCGTTGGTGTAGAAAATGTCGATGATTTGATTAATGATTTAGACCAGGCTTTGCAGGAATAAGTTTTAGAACCTTACATAAGATAGAAGTCTTCCGGAAAGAGACATTCAGAGTAAGTTAAAGGTTTTTTTGAACATTTACTAGTATTTTACAAGGCTCCTTGGTACTTTCTTGATAAATTTTAAACGCTAGATTGTTCCATTTCATTTCAAGCAAAATAGAATTTATAAAGAAATTTTTTAAAAGAAGGGGGAAATTAAAATTGCTTTATCTAAAATCTATATAGTGGATATTCGAGTCACATTGAACTCACTAGTTCTATAACTTAGATTCTAATAATACCCCCCGTAAAAATCTTTTCCTTAAACTCATCTTCTTCCTCAAAATCACCTAGTATACTATCACGCTGACTAGTTAAAGAGGACAAAGGAGCAAAAATATACTTGATTGCCGTACTCCTGAAAAAGTATAAGATAATGGTGCACAAACTAGCGAAGGACTTATCGTCTCTCCTGAAAGTATGTGACCTAATGGAATTCATTTCGAAAATGTGCAAAATTGGTAACAGCATGAGTTGACGACCTCTGTAATTATATTTTTCATGCCTAGCCAATGACGACAACATTTGGTCTTTGAGGGAGCTGCTAATTTTCACCTCTTCCTTGAACCCAAATCTAATTATGCATCGATAATGACTAGGTAATTTCATGGGTGAAATCAAAATTCTTTCATTCTCTGGTGTTTCAGGAATAGATAAGATTCTAATGGTACAAAATACCATAATCGAAGGCAAGCTGGAGAATGAAGAAACAAGTCTGTAATAAATACTGGGCAACGTGTTTGGTGAATTTAAGAAATCAAGCAGCGACTCTTCAAATAGCATACCTACTCCTCTATGTCGTACTAATTTTGAAACTCCAAATGCCGTATTGGCTACCAAATCCTCCAAATAGTGCCCACGACCATGAGGTTCCAGATTTTCATTGTCTCTGCTTCCTAGCTGAAATACTGTTTCTTCTTCAGCAAGTCTCTTGTCATACGCAGGAAAAATGGTACTTAATCTAATTCTCATTTTATACTCGTTATCGACTTTCTTCGAGCGTCCCCATCTCCAAAAGCATAAGAAACATACGACAATTGTTGCTACAACTAAAGGAAACCATGCTCCATGTTTCACTTTCTTGATATTGGCAATTATCATAATAATTTCAAGTGGAAGGAAAATAAAAGTGTATGCAACCGAGTACAAAATATTGATCTTTAAAACATAGATGAAACAAAGTATCATGAAACAGCTGGTGATAAAAAAATCAAGAGATATCCCCAAACCATAGGCTGCCGTTACTGCATTACTATTCTTGAAACCGACAGTAGACAACACAACTCCGATCATAAGAACCCAATTTGCAAAAGGGATGTACACCTTTCCAAAATGAGCCTTAGACATATGGATTATCTTAAGTCTCGGAAAACAATCTAGGTTTACCAATTGTGACAAGATACTCAGCACACCTAGTATCAATGCCTGAGATGCAATGATTGTTGCTAAAGTTGACAATACAAATACTACCCAATAACACCAACTACCTTGTCCTCCTGGTAGTGACGTGAAGAAAATGTTGGAGAAATCTTTTGGGTGTTTTACAGCGTATGCACCCTCTCCAAGATAAGAGATAATCAAACATGGATACACGAAGAATCCCAAAGTCAATTGAACGGGTGCTCTTCCGAAATGACCAATATCTGCAAACATTGCCTCGGTTCCTGTGATAGCTAACATTCCAGCACCAATTACATCAATCCCCTCCTGTTTCAATGTATTTATAGCGTAATAGGGTGACAAAGCTTTGAAAATGCCAGGATGATAAACCACAATGTTATATATTCCACACATGAAAAGGGCAAGTAACCACAAGAAAATTATAGGAGCAAAGGCCATCGATAATTTCCCAGAGCCGAATCTTTGAATGGCAAATAAAAAAAGGATTACCATCTCAGATACAAGCAAAGTCTCATGGAAAGAGGGTTTCGCTGTCTGAATACCACCTATAGAACTCAACACGGACGTAGTTGGTGTTAATAAACCGTCAGACATGACTAAGGCACATCCAACGAAGCATAAGAACAACATGAATCTGGAAAGCGCTTTAATTAACTTTTCATTGTATCTCCAGTCCTTAGCTGATGCTTTGCTCATGCTAGTGAGTAATGAAGATGCTGTCTCTGTCCTAGAGAGTAGTTCCATATCACTTTCCTGGGCAGCACCTGGAATATGAACACCCTTGGGTCCAACACTTAGATGTCTAGCTATCTTTGCATAAATTGCAATTTGACCACCTTGGCCCTCATTGGGACCTATAAACAAGACAATACATGCGTACTTTAAGATCACAATAAATGTGAAAATATAAAAAATGATGGAAACTCCACCGTAAATGTCCTTTTCTGTTGGTATTGGATGCTTGAACTTCATTGAGCTTAGTGCATACAAAGGAGACGTACCAATATCACCATATATTGCCCCTAGTGAGGAAAAAGACAAATATAATAATTTCCTCCAGTCTCTATTACTTGTTTGTTGGCTTAGGTGCTCTTCTTGCAAATGTGAGATCGATTCTTCATCAACATTCGAAGAGTCAATGCTACCCTCCTCAATCAGCAAGTTTGTCGGTGAGGATCTTTCTTGAGGATTGTTTTTTAGTAGGGGTGACATTAGTATTGCTAAATCTACAATAAACAGAAATCACTAGACCTACAAGATCCAAGATCTATCTTTATACTCTACAGCACAGCCTAAAAGTAACACATGGAAATGGAAAAGAATATAAAAAATTGTTAGCTTATCCTAATCAATACATAGGCAAAAAAAGAAGACCAATTAAATGAATGAGATATTCCCTCAAAAGAACCAATTATTTCCATATTCATTTAATTATACCATGAAAATCACTCGTATCTCGTCGCGAAGAGTCATGGAGCCCGTTCAAAAATGAAATTGAGTGATTTTTCAAAGTTGCTGAAATGAAACCAACACTTGAATTATTGAGGGATTTACTGGCGTCTGCAAATTAATATGACCTCATTCATATATTCCCTCAAATTATCAACACTGTGATGAAAAAAAAGTCGAATCAGGTGATGTGCAATTGCCAGATTTAGACATATTCGCGGCGATAGAGAGTACGGCAAGTGTGGTATTGAGTAATTTACTGACTAGGCTTAGATATGTAGTGACACGACACTAATTGGCGATATGAACTTTGTTGGATGTATCTCAGGGTAACTAGCGTGCTCATGCGAACTAGGAGGAATGCAGACTGACGAGAACTTTTCGAAATGAAAAAATCGCCCAATATGAGCGTGAATTTGCCTTTTGTACGACTTTAAATTAACAGCGTACCTGCTACAATGAAGCCAATTCATGACTTTTACTCAATAATTTTGATTAAGGCTTGAGATATAAAAACGAGGGCAGTTGTACTCGTAAAGCAAAGAAATATTTTAACAATAGTCAGATGGAAATACCACTTTTTTAACTTAGATGAAACTCATTAATTTAAGGTGGTGGTGGCGATGGTTAATTTTTTTGGGACTTGATAGATATGTATTCTAAAGTTGAACCCCAGATTTCAGCATCTCGACGGACATTTATAGAAAAACTTTATACTATGCTTCTCGTTCACCAGCCAATGAAATAGACTAGCTATTTTTGAGAATGTATTTTGTGCGGCGGCAGTTTATCTTTGCAAATAACGACACTATACTGTTAGATCCCCACTTTCTCATTCGGGCATCGAGAAGTCTACAAGTTGACGACTTTCGCAGCAGCGTAGACTGTTAAAGCTCGCGAAAAATGTATGCAGGATATACATTGGACTTTTCCGAGATAAGAGATTTCTGACCATTGAAAACTATTGGAAACATGAATTGGAAGTTGAAGACCAAAAAAAACATGTTATTAACACACTTAAGTATTTTATTTGCTTTTTTTGCTACTTCATTAGCTAAGAGAAAAGCTTTCGTTGACAATGATGGGATTACTGCTTTGAATGTTTTTCTTCCTTTACTTGCTGATATTGAGATCGTGGGTCTCTCTGCGAGCTTTGGGGACCCTTCCTTCGTGGATTCTATTGGACAAGCATCCGATTTGAGGAAAAACTACAGTTTGAGTTGTATACCTTTATATGGTGGAGCTGAAAAACCCTTACTAAGGACGAATGAGACTTTCTATGTTTGGCAAGATCTCTTTGGTGAATTTGTTTGGAAAGGAGCATGGGATCCACTGTATAAAAATGCTTATAACTATTCTCAAGCTTCTTACGATAAAGACATTCCCGCTGCTGTTGCTTTAGTAAATGCTGTCAAAACTTACCCCGGAGAGGTCGAGATATATGCAGCCGGGTTGATGACTACCGTAGCGCAGGCAATTTCTTTGTATCCTAATCTTCCTAAAGAAGCCAAGGGTCTTTGGATAATGGGAGGGTATATTGATGGTCAGTTTGCACAAGCTACTCAAGGAAATTTTTGGGATGATATAAACACGGATTTTAACTTAATGTTTGATCCCGAGGCGGCTGAAATAGTTTTGACGTCACCTTGGAAAGACCTTTTGATAGGTGGAAATGTCACAAACTATGTCTTCACACCAAAATCTCTACTTAATCAGCTTTCTAAAGAATTTGATAAAAAAAATCACACAGATCCTAAGTTTTCAGCTGTATTTAATTTTGTTGAGAGCGGTAACTCTAATCCCCTTTGGGATGAGGCTGTTTCTGGATTTCTTGCTTTTCCTGATGTAATTGATTCTTATGTGGAAATGCAAGTTGCTGTCGATACGTGTTTTAGCTCTCCATTTTATGGAAATTTGAGAATTTGGCCAAAGAACTTGGCTCCTAAGAAAGCACCACACGGTACTGCAAAATACGTTACAAAAATAGACGACAAGAAATTGTTCGAAAAGATCCACCAAGCTTTGTTGAAGGATTGGACAAGCTATTGTAAATCTAATGGGACAATACCAGAGTTGATTTGAATTACATGCATCTCGACATACGAAAACTGATAAAAGAATTAGATCGTGAAACAGTTTATGTACCTTTGTAACGAATACACCTTGAAGGTGAATGTAGTTAGGCAATAATTGAACACTTGAAGTTTACACAACTGTTACTATGTAATCTTTTATAATTAAAACGGCGAGGATCTTCTCGTTATCGTACACTATCTCTGTGCGGCTCGTGAACCTACTTTTATGGTAATGAGTTCCTTAGGTCAGGATGCACTATTCTTCATCCCGCACCGTCTTAAAAAACCTCGCAATACGTTATCTTAAGGGGATTTCAAAAGTGATGACGCTTAATGAAGAGAATTCATGGGACCTGGACGTTCCATATATTGTCTCCACGGGAACTTACCATGAAATTGGATATAAACATGGAACTCTTGCAAAAGACCGTATCAAGAGAAACTTAGTTACTTACCAAAAACTATTCAAGGATACTGCGCATATATCTTGGGCTGAAGCAAATGACAGAGCTGCAAAATACGTCCCTTTTCTTAAGAACGAATGGCCTGATATTTTGGATGAAATTGAAGGCATTGCTGAAGGTTCTGGTGTACCGATTGAAGATATTATTACGCTAAACGTTAGATCAGAGATCGCCTTGACCAATTATTCAGATGGATGCAGCGCAGTTGCTCAGGTAAACAGTGATTCAAATGAAGTTTTTATTTCACAGAACTGGGATTGGGTAGAAGAGCTTCGCTGGGGTCTCATTTTATTAGACATAAAACCTAATGATAGACCTCGTATCATCACTATGACGGAAGCAGGTATAGTGGGAAAAATTGGTTTTAACGAATGCGGTTTAGGACTTATGTTAAATGCTATAAATTGTGGACTAAGCCAAGTTGCATTACCCGTACATTTGTCCAACCGGAAATGCTTGGAATCACGATCTGTAGACGAGGCAATCTCCGAACTAAAAAAATTTGGCGTTGCTTCGACCTCCAATTTTATGCTTGCTGACAAGTCGGGAAAGATTTTGAGTCTTGAATCCTCTCCGAATGGATTTTCTATAATCGACCGTGATGATGATAATGCAGTACTTCATACAAATCATCTTCTTGCAGAGCATCGATGTGTCAAGGATTATCCCTCTTCAGACTCTTTTGTAAGACTCAAGAGACTTGGTGAGTTAACAAAAGGATCTGTGGCTACAATTCAAAATATCAGAAAAAGACTTTCAGATGAGAAAAACTATCCTTATTCTCTCTCTAGAGGATATCCTCAAAACGCAAAAGGTATAGAGGCCATGGTTACCAACGCTACTATTATTTTAAACTTAACTGAAGGCATTGGAGAAATTTCTTTCGGTAGACCCAGTAACAACCCCAAAGTTTTCCAGTTATACTTCTCATAAAGCGACAGTATATTTAATTTTGAATATAAGAAACTAATCCCTTTAAAACATTCTGCGCTCTAAACTATTCAAGCTACTTATTTTTATATTTCTATTGCGTGTTCTCAAATTTTTATATACAATATTTGCAGCTATGACATATAATGCACGTTTTGTGGATTGAAGTGATTCCTTTCACTGGAACAGAATTTTCGAATAGATCAAGAACACTTATAAGAGTCTAATATGATTGAGACAATTAATCTTATCTTTTTTTTTAAGCGTACCAAAGCTGCAGCTTTAATCTCTCCCAGAATTGTAAGACTTTGAGGCCAGATATTCTCCACTCTTTCCGAGATACGGGGATCCACAAAAATTACTCTCTATTCTTATTTTAGAGAATGTTTCCTACAATCAAGTGGTAAAAGTCTACCTTGCCAACTTTGAGACTAAGACGAGTGTTTATTTTATATGCACACAAGCGTCTAATTTTCATTCACTTTTCCTGCTCAGGTTGAAGACCGTCTGATCATTCAGTTTTCAATTGAGATGACTGTATGTCCTCATCTTCAACCAGTTTTGCCATTGGGATAACTTCTATGCATTGAGAGATATTGAACACATAAGACTAAAATGAGTGAGAAACGTATGACTGAAAACTCTGAAGAATATGAAGAAATTCTAGAGCCATTCAGAAAAGAGTACGTGTTGTGTAATAAACTATTTCGTGATGGAGTCACAGTTTTCACTTCTCAAGAGGCATTATCAACATATCAAAGGACAAAGAGGGTCAAACACAACGATACGAGATATAATGAAATCTTGAAATTTCAAAGAGAAGGGATGGGAATACCTTTACTATTATGCGACTTTCCAAAAATATCCACGAAGCATGCTATTATTTATGTCTACGAAGCTCCTCATGAAGAAGCATTTGATATCAAGAAAGACAGACGAGAAATTTGTACTGTCAAGAAAAGACTTGCCGTATCTTATTACAAATATCAATTTGACTTTAATTTTGGGGATGCTGATAAGTTTACTATAAACTTCTACTTACATTACAGACTACCGATTGGAGACACCACTCCATTTAACAATCACAACTCCTATAGATGGATTCATAACGAGTATCATATGTCCCGTCTGTGGTACGTTTATATGCTTTTTTTACTCGGCAAAGAAGATGATAAATTGACTGACAATATGAATACTTCGAGCGGAGATCTTGATCCCAAAAACAAGCTAGTTGATGGAAGAAAAGTAAATCTTTTCAAGTTAAGCAAAAGAAATGTTCAGGATGTACATGTCCCTAACGTGAACCTAGGTAAATTGGAATCAACTAGAACCAAATATTTCGGTTCTTATCAAATGAAAGCCAAATTTATCCTTAGAAGTGTCGCTGAAGATAGTTCTCATAGTATTTACGCAGTAGATAGAGATGACCTTATTTTCTTGAGTATAGCCAGCGTTTTGAAGGGCCGTGAGGATGAAAGAAAGGAAAAGAGGCGAGCTGCTGCTTCTGCCTCGTGAACAGGTGATGGTGTAATGTTCTAAGCATCGTCTTCACATAAAGTCAAGTGAAAGTTATGCAAATTTCAGAAGCCCCTAGTCGCTTATTCTTTAAATTACAGTTTATATAGTCTATGCAATTATGTGAAAATGTTATCGTCCTATTCGCCGACTAAATTCTAATCTTCTCTTATCGCCTGCATATACAAGTACTTCAGGGAAAAGACCTTAAAGAGACAATTAAGACAGAGTATATGATTAAAGGACAGTGTTTGTGTGGTTCAGTAAAATACGTTTACAATAAGAGCCTTAGTGCAACTATATTATGTTTTTGTAAAGACTGTCAGTTGGCACAAGGTACAGTTGGTGGTTGGAATTCTCCAATAGAGTCTGAACATTTCAAATTACAATGTGGCGCAAATAAATTAAAAGAGTACTTTCATAGCAAGAACAAGGCAAGAGTATTTTGTATTGATTGCGGAAGCCCAGTTTATTCTTACAGGGTTGATTTGCCAGGTGTAATGAGACTAAGGCTAGGCTCCGTAACGAGTGGTCAAATTCCAGTACCTACAAAGGAAGCTTTCGTCGAGCAGAAACCTTCATTTATCTCTGTGAATATTCCAAAATAGAATAGAAATCTTTTAACTGATAGCAGAATAATTGTAATATGTGCTAGTTATCTTAAATCCCAACATGCTTAATCACATACTCATGCCTCCCTTTGCATATCTTGAAATTTGATTTCCTTTAGCCTTGACTCAGTATGAAGAAAATCTATGAATTTCAGAAATCTTCTGAAATTCTCTACATAGTAATATTTATCGATTCAGCTTTCGTAAGGGCTACCTAGAGTTTAGATAAAAAGATTTCAGTACCAAGGTTTAGTTTCATAGCTACCGAACGAAAAATTTTCGAGTTACATTAATGGAGATGTACCTTGGGATTTCTCGATAAGTTGTGTTTTCCATTGTTCATGGCAGTAATCACTGAGCGAGAGAAAAGATTATGAATGTTCGAAATCAATTCAAGATTGGAATCCTGGAATAATCCACACCTTCAAGAATATAGTTGCAGGACTTCTCTTTTTACTGTGTGTTTTGTTTTTCTCTAGTAAAGTATGCAAATTCAATTTCAAACCGATGAGAAATATACTGCTTGAACGATTGCTCGTGCTAGTCTGAAGTTTCTCAATATTTCTTGAAAAGTTCCAGATCCCTCAATTGCTTAATCCACCTTTAAACGTATCTTGCTGCAAAGCTATTGAAACATTGTTGAACTTGGATATAGTCATGCAAGATCAGCAATATGATGATAAACTATATCCGTAGAAGTGAGTTTATTTTCTTTTATTCGGGGACATAACCCACCTACAGAAGAACGTTGGTGACATGAATGCAAAATGTCGTACAATGTCGCATGATACTTCACCTTTCTTTTATGGAGGCAGCAGTTATGAAAGTACAAGTTTGAATGATATAACAATAGGCTCAATTTCAATATAAATCTAACTAGGACACTTCAAATAAATGAGGATTGGTTTAGAATTGCGTAACAAAACATAAGTGTAGTAAGATCAAGAAAACAACTTATCGTAACCAGAAAACACGAAACGATATCTGACATCACCTTCGAAAGATCTCTTCAAAGCTGCTCCAACATTTTTTTCGTTTATTGACACTTCTTCGACCCATGGTCTGACTTTATAGCGATCTGCTATTTCAAACATTCTCAAGGCATCATCACGACTACCTAAGAAAGATCCTGAAATGCCACTACCATTTAATACAAAAGGGTATGGTTCCACGACTATCTTTTCCGAGTCTTCAGGAACACCCACATTACTAAAAGTTCCTTTCACTTTAAGGGTAGACAACACCAGTGTCATATTAATGCCAGAGAAACTGGTAGCAGTATTCAAAATAAAGTCAAAACGTCTTCTGTACTTCTTGGCCCAGTCTTTGTCTTCTTTAGTAGCAATAAAATCAGTGGCTCCCATGCTCAATGCTTCATTCCTCTTAGCTGAGGAACGCGAGATCGCCACAACTTCGGCCCCAAATGCGGCTGCAAACTGAATAGCCATATGACCTAGACCTCCTATACCAATTACTCCCACGGTCTTACCTCTTGCGTCCAAGCCAAGAGCTTCCCTCAAAGGGGAAAAAACAGTGAGCCCACCACAGAGAAGGGGAGCTGCATAAAGTGGAGGAAGTCCCTCAGGAATTGGAAATACATGAGTATCTTTGGAAACAGCGTAGTCTGCGTACCCACCTTGTGTTACATATCCCCCGGCTTTAGGGTCAGGTTGATTGTAAGTGAATACCATTTGATCGCAGTATTGCTCGATGCCATTTTTGCAATTAGAGCATTGCTCACAGCTCCCTGATTGAGCCCCAATTCCTACCGTCTGACCTACTTTTGCAGTAGTGACTTTATCTCCAGTCCACACAACACGACCTACGATTTCATGTCCCACGACCAAGTCTTCTCTAGCTGTGTCTCCCCAATGTCCTCTTACAGTATGAACATCAGTACCACAGACTCCACAGTATTCGACCTTAATGACAACATCATCAGAATTAAGTGGTTTATGTTTATACTTAACAAGCTTTGGTCTGTTCCAGTTTTCAGGCTTATCGATTGCAAAGCCATGAAAGTATTCTGCTACTTGTTCAGTCATTAGGAAAAAGATTTTAAGAATTATTTAGTATGTTTATTTGTTATGAGATAATAGAAGAATTTAAATAAATTAAAATAGAGATGCTCTTATATAGTTTCTCTTCTCCTCAAAATGCTGACTTTTGATATTTGAAATAGATTGTCATCTAGCCTAAACTTGCTGATACCCCGAACTAGGTTTTCGCAGTTGAGTTTAATCTCCGCGCATTTAGGAAAAAATGATGCGAGTTTAACGTTAAGTCAAACGCGAAATGTGCCCTTACAAATGGGAGAGGTCCTTTAGACAGGAAAGAGACATCTAAGAAAATAATAGATACCTAACTCCTAGGACTTAAGTAACTTAAAAGAAGTTATTAACACAAATCCTGATATCCAAGAACCGGTTGAAAAACATGTGCAATTAGTAATACTTTTGGGCTGAGACAAATGTACGATTGTGCTAAACTCAACAATACAAATATCTTTCACTTCTAACACTTTAACTACCAAAGACTACCAAAATTTTCGTTTAGCTATATTATCATTTATTTATATATAAAGACAAGATATCTAGAAACGTTTAAATTAACATGCTAGGGAGCCACGAATTTGGTCTCATGTTTACCATTCTAAGAAATAAGATTGATAGATAATACTGAGATTAATCGTTCATGGCTTATTTAGTGAAGAACAAATCTTCTCTTTCCAAAAACTTCAGGCGTTCACACAACTCTGGAAAGTTCTCTTGAAAAAAATCCACGGCTATTCGTGTAGAAATATTCAAATTAAGGCCCCGACGCCGTAAAATCCTGCTCGTAAGAAGTCTAGTTTTGTCATAAAAGTCATTAAGAAAGGAAATGAGAGATATCTTATTATAGAAATCATCTCCCAAATCTATATTAAGCCATCCTAGAAGGTCTAGAGGCTGATCCAAATTGAAATAAGTTACCATGTCTTTAAAGATCAAATCTCCTCTCACAATCCTATAAATAAAAGATGCAAAAAAGGGAAAAACTTTCAAAATGGAGTCCCATATTAATGGTGAAGACAACTGCAGCTCCCAGTAACCATCATTAAGAAACATTAACAAGAAATTGACTCCTCTTCGTATAACGTAAACTGAACTTTCGAATGCCCTTGAAAGATATCTATTTCTGTACAGTTGATTATTGTTTCTATCGGAAGCAATAATCATTAAACATTCGATGATAACTTTATTAGCATGTAATCTTAATAGTAATTCCGTCGTCGAGATTCCTTCCTGATTAGGATAAGCTTCTGCACAACTATTGAGAGACCTTATGGTATTCGACAAACGTGTTACGAAAGGCTCCAATGCTGATACTTTTATGAAGAGTTTAGGATTATTGACAACATGCCCAACCTCTCTCAAAATCTTCTTTAGTTCACCATCTGCTCGACCCAACGTGTATTTTGTAACACTCTCGTACTTTCCCAAGGTATAGTCACCAAGTGAATCAAAGTCTGATATTATAGAGTCTGATCCAAGGTCAAAAGACAGTATAGCCTCGTAAAAAGCTAAATATGACCATAAAACTCTACCCAATTTCATGTCCATTTCGAAAAAGTCACAGTGCTGGCTGAATACTCTGTGTAGCCCAATGAGTTTTGCCATCTGTATAGTCAGTCCCAAAATTACCACTAAGTCTGTTCCTTTACCATCATCATCGCACGAGTGTAACTTATAAGTGTAAAGAAATAGTGCTGCCTGTACCTCCCTCACACCTATTCGGTTGATACCACCTGCAAAGATAACATCCTTAGCCAATTCCACGTGTGTAATAAGAATGTCCTCTCCATTTTCTTCTATAGCTTTTATTTGGTTTGCTTCCGGTCCCTGTAAGGTTCCTTCATGGAGCGAACTGAACGGTAAACATATGTATGAAACTCTAAGTAGAATAAGAAGAATCAGTGCCTTGCTCGATAACTTTCTAAACACGTCAGGACTTTGTAGATTACAACCATCAAGTTGCTTAGCAATTTCATATAAGTAAGGCTCCTTCAGGATAAATGGGAAATATCGTTGGCAATGGTCAAAAAGCCAATTAATCAAAAACATCATTGAAATTTGAGAAGGAAGAGAAAGCACATTGATATCTCTAGTAGGCTTTGGAGCTGTAAAGTGAGTGTCTGTCAAAAATGGAGGAATTCCTTTGTAAGTAAATGATTCGAAGTGAGAAATATTTTCATACTTGGCCTTCTGATCCAATAAATATTTTCTAAACATCCTCTGGGCTGCATCATCGTTAGCTGCGAAACAGTCTGTAGCTGTTAAACCAAAATACCTTATTCGTAGTTGAATGATGGAGAAAAGATCACTGAACTGATTGTATTCCAAGATCGGCTCCGCATAATCATATGTTGCACCTACGAAGTCAGATTTCTTCAAAGTTGTGTTAATATTGTTTAAGCTGCTACCCGACTCAAGCAAACGTATCTGTTGTTTTAGAAGGTCAATTTTTTCATTTTTTTGTGCATCTTTAACGAGTGCTTTCACTCTTTTCCCAGAAGGCTGTTCATCACGATAACTACACAAGTGTGCAATGTTTCTTAAAGAGCAGCTTCCACAAAATGGCTGCCCTTGATCACATTTTGTTTTTCGACTTCGGCAAGGTCCGCATGATTTAGGGGCTCTATTTCTTTTTGCTTTCGCTGGAGGTTTAGTAGTTGACCCCATATAGTCTCAAATGCATAAATGTAAGGATAAAGAGGAACAATCCACTATCTTGAAGCTTTCAACACTAGCATATCTGCTTCAACTTAGTTTATATTGTTCTTGGAACAATCGTGCAGGTTTAATTCAAATCCTCGGGTTTAAGAAAACTGAGAAGTGGGATTTACCTCCATAGAATTAATACCATAAATGTCATTAAGTCCGCGGGGATAATAATTAAAAGCGCGGACCCTTGGGCACAATGTACTTAACTCCACGGACTTCATAGCTTTTCATCAATAAGATGATCTAGACCTGAAGGCTGGCTCGAGTGCAATCTTCTATGCATTAACTGGCAAAAGGTATGAAGTAGAACTACATTTTCCTAATCATCCGAATGCCCCATGTAGGTTCATCGAAAACAGCCAAACCTATATTAATCCAGATGTCCTGATTAGGCACCACTCGTACAGTAGAATTCTTTGGTAAACATTCGTACAAAACCTTGCGATCTTGCCGTGTAACATGAATTAATACGTATAGCAATAGTATAAAATAGAGTTATTTGAATCAGTAATTGAATTGTATCCACTTAACACATTGGAATCATTCTTGAATAAAAGTCCCGATCATGCAGTTTAGTGAAAGATTGGAAAAGACGTCATATCTTCCAAATCGACATTGGTGTCTTGGAGTATCCCATCCTCCAGCACCTGTCTGGAGATAAGAGTAACTTTTAGCTCATTAGAGATATTCGCATTAATCTTCTTTAGTGAATCATCTAGCTCATAAAAAAGTGAAGATAAAAACTGTTTAGGAAATTGCAGGAAAAGTAGGCTTCCTTCGAAAGAGTATTCAGACTCTATAGAGGATTCTAGCAATTTGACTGACCTCACAATAAAAGACGCGTATAAATACCTCTTACTCAATCTTTTGACTACAATCAACGATACTTCAATGAACTGTTCTATAACTGCTCTGAGACCAACCAAGTTCTTTAAGTTTTGCTCGTATTTCAAACGCTCGTCATTATGAACCGAAATGTTGTTCATGTTTGACAGCAGCAAGTCCATTGCGCCTTTGACTCTCGCTAGTATCGCATGAAGGATCAAAAGCGACTTATGGAGCACAAATTCAAGTGGAGGGGCCACATTCACATCACTACAATTGCCCAAAAAAACATGGATGTTCTTCATAAATTCACAGGCGCACTCTAAGACATCACCTATGATTGTAAGAATTTTCTGTAGACATCTGCCACCGATAATCATATCGCACTGTCTCTCTTGAACAGTGAAAACATGAAAGAGGACGCTGATTTCGAAGGCATTGTCGTGAAAGAAAGCTTTAAGTACCAACATTTTTGAAAATGGTTTGTCCTTATGAAGTTCAGTGTCGTACAACTGATCTCTGATTTGCAGATAAACACAATCTTTCCTTCGGTGTTCCAATTTTTCCATCAAGTCATGCACCTTACAACCACCTGTCGCCTTCACCTGCTCTAGAACCTTAATAGAAAAGTCAAAATAAATGTAACAATTCAGGATAAGCTTGTTCATAGAATTAAATCCACTAATTACTGACAAATCAGGAATCTTCGTATCGAAATCAAACCTAATGAAATTTAATGGAGATCCTGTTAAGGTAGAATTTCTTGCGTCACCTAAAAGTAAAGAAAGCCAAAGCCACCTTCTTAATTCAGCTTCTGTCTCATCCGCAGCCAATCCAGGAACATTACTTGGGTCTCGTTCAAGCCCAAGGGAGTAAGCAACATTAAACAAATAGGAGATCAATATCAGTGACACTCCTTTGTCTAAAGCATCGCCCCCTTCTGGGTCTATTTGATGACTGTATAAATCTAGAAGAAATAATTGAAAAGTCTCAATACTATGCTCATTTTTCTCTTTGAAGAAGTCAATGCACCCCTCTGCCATTTTTACATAATATGGAGGGATATGGTTTTCGACCAAGTACAATATTTCACTATCATTCCCTTCAAAACTGTTTATTTCCCCCGTGCATATGAACAATGTCAAATAAGCTAGCCTTAACACAATTAGTAATGCTCCAAAGGTAGCTATATCCTTGTTGGATCTTATTACAATTTTTGTCTTCCCTTCTTCGGCACCTGTTTCATAATTGGTGATATTTGCAACCGCCTCTCTGAATTTTTCCTCAATGAAAACTCTATGGAGACAATGAATATGGCTGAAGTATCTATCGATAAGTTTTACCGTAACATGTCGACATGGAAGGACATATTCAATAATACTTGGTTCTCCTCCACCCAAATGCGATGAATAAAACAGCGAGTCATAATAAGAAAGTATGGAAAGCATACTTAAACCGGTGAAATTGTTCAATAAACCTTGGGATCTCTTAAAATCTTTTTGTCTTTCTATCTCTTCAGAGATCTCTCTAGTCTCCACTATTTTCTTCAACTGAGCTTGGCTCAAGCTGGGATCAATTTTAATGAGAGAGAACCAAGAAAGGGGGCCCTTGCTTGTGATAGCAAATTTCTCAAGTTCACCGGAGAAGAATTTATCGTGGAAGTTTACTCTGTCAACGGTAAATGGGTGTTCGCGACTCAAGTTGGACTGAGTATCAGCTCCGCCATTCGATGGAGACACCGAAGGACCATGTGTTAAGGATTGTTGCAACCTCTTCATTCTTTTATCTAGCGTAGACATTTCTTTTTCTATTTTGATTCTGCGATTACTACCCCTATCACAACTATCCATCGACTTCGGATAATTACAGTCGAGGCATCCATATCTCACACAGCTAGAGCACGGAGTATCCAAGTCACACTTTATCTTCCTCCTCCTGCAGAATGTGCACGATTTACTTTGCTTCTGCTTACGTCTATCCACCATTGCTGCAATTCCACAGTAAGATTAATCGCATGGTAACTTTTATTATCGCAGCAATGAATAGTGGAGTGGGGTTTGCATTTATTTGCCATCGATATGATTTTCTCTTTTCTCGGATCTCAATTTTTGTCTCCGTCGGGCATACTTATTTAAGACCAATTAAGGTAAAAGCCGGGTATGCTTTCAAAAATGCGGCTCAGTCGCAACTCCTAAAAGAAATTGACAATATAGTCCGACGGACATTGTACATATTTCTGTTTCTTTCTTGCTTCTACTGGAAAGTAATTACTCAACTTGGATTAGTACCCTTTAGCAATATATAAGGAGATTGATTTCAGACTTTCTTCATTTTGCCTCTGACATTCAACATTGAAAACGGAAATGAGCAAGTTTGAACCAATTGAAATCAAAGATAAAGTGGGCTTTGGTACCATGAGTATGACATGGGTTAACGACATGCCTCCCATGGAGCAGTCTATTAAGACCTTAGAATACGTTACCAGCCCGAGAGGGTTGAACGTAAAGTTTCTTAATGGAGCTACCTTTTATGGTGCCGATGACGCAAATTTAAAGCTTTTGAAGAAATTTTTTGAGGGTATTACACCAGACCTTTCAAGTCAGTTGATTTTGTCTATAAAAGGTGGACTCAACCTTGAGACATTTACACTGCTGGGGTCACGAGAGACTGTTAATCAAGATATTCAAAAGATTCTTTCTTACTTTCCCAAAGGCGAAAATCGTCCTAAGATCTTGTACCAGACTGGAAGAGTTGATCCTAAAACACCCTACGAAGATACAATTTCCTCTATTGCGGAGAATGTGAATTCTGGTCTCATTGATGGAATATCAATCTCTGAAGTGGGATCCCAATCCATCATTAAAGCCTCTAAAGTCTCTCCAATTTCATGTGTTGAGTTGGAATTCTCAATCATGACTCAGGACATATTAGAAAACGGAATTTTAAAAACAGCTTCGGATTTAGGCATTCCTGTGATCGCTTATTCGCCAGTTGCCAAAGGTTTTTTGACCGATTTTGCTGTTGAGAACTTAGATAAGTTTTCGGCAAGAGTCGGCGGTGATATGCGGTCACATTTTGATCGCTTCAATTCAGAAAACTTTTCTAAAAACATGGAGTTGGTGAGAGCGTTATATAAGTTTGCTCATGAAGTTAAAAAAACTAGTCTTGAGTCTTTAGCGCTCTCTTGGATTTTGGCAATTTCAGAAAGGAAGGATTATGCAGGGATCAAAAAAATTTCCAAAATTATTTCAATACCATCAGGATCCACTCAAGAGAGGATAAAACGGAACTTTACTAATCACGTCGAACTTTCTGCCGGGGACTTGAAAGAGATCGACCAGATTGTTAAGAAACATAAAGTTGCAGGTGGCAGATATTCTGAAGCCTTGAGAACTCTAATCAATGGTTAACTTGTATTTCTGCTATTTATTTGTCATATAATGGTTACTCATTATTTATCACGAAAAATTGTAGTAATTGCTTTAGACTCAAGATATCTTGCTTTTTTCTGCTGTATAGCTTCAAAGCGTGACGTTGCACGGTAGATTTGAAGCAGCTGTATGCAAGATACTTTTTACAATACATAAGTACAAGTTTGTATGAGAACTGGATTCGACAGTTGCAATGTAGCACTGGCAATAACTCTTCCAGATGGCTACATTCGACCAGGTAATGTTTTCATGCTAATCAAATCTGGGTCTCAAGCTGTATGTAAGTCACCAGATTTTAATTTTTTTTCCATATCGATTACTCTGATACATAAGAGTGTATGGATAGTGCAATTTACCAGGAATAATGTGAGCTTTTGTAGAAGAAAACCGTACTAGAAAAACTACTTTTGACGTAAAATTCTTCCAGGACTTATTGTTTCTAAGTTGGCGTACCAAGTGCCATTGTACACCACAAGTTTGTGACAAAATGTAAAATAAACCTTAATATCGGTTTTATCTATGCACTCTGTAAGCTGTTCAGAAACGTTTTGGTACGACACTCCATTTTTCGAGCAGATAAATTACCTCGATTTCGAAGGATTATATTAGTCTTCTTTTTTTATGAGAAGACAGCACTTAGAAGAGTTAGATCCCAGTCTAAAAGTCTCATATAATTTAACTTATGTCTTTACTTGTGAATTATAGTTAGTGTAATAAAATTTTTCAAAGAGAAATCCTCAACATATGACTTTAAGATAGTGCTCATTGAATTATGTAGATATGATTTTAAATGCAGGATGGAGGCTCAATTTGAGAGGTATGTATCGATAAACAAAGGGAAGAATTCGCGAGTTCGAAAAAAATAATGGCTGCAAAATCGTACTCAAGTAAGCTTTCCATCAATGAGAGTTTGCACATCCAAGAAGATGCAATAAGAGTTGTGAATTCGTCTCACAAATCTCATTGCCATTCTGGTTTTAACCTTTATTTCAAATATGAAACGGTGAATTAAGCATCATCTACATTCCATATTTTGCTATTAGATACTAATACTATTAAAATCTGTTAAAATCGAGAAGATATTAGAATTACAGCTATAAAAATATAGCATATTTATGATGAATTCGGAGAAACTCTTAAAGAAATAATCACACCCGTTTCAAGATCAGACAACTCTTTGATACCGCTAAGATCTGGTCACTGTTTATCATTCATGTTGTAAGAACAATATCAGTCACAATTGCTACAATTTCTGATGCCTTCTACTTATCTTTTATAATCCGAGATAGTCGAAGGAATTAAGCAACTCAACTTAATGACTAATATTTATCTCAAAAAGTACCATCAAAACGTAATAATGAAATCGAAATATCAAATGAAGTACTCAATATTTTCACTATGATAAGATATTTATTATAATTATTGTATACCGGTTCTACGAATCCCTCTTATTCATCATTTATGAAATATACCAATAAAGTTTAAAGGATGGAAGCGACTTTTAGTTTTTTCAACCTTTTTATCATTGCTCTCAAATTTTTGAATATCAGACGCTTGGACAACTCCTTTTATATCGGGTGATTGCTCTTTCCCTAATCTTCTATCTCTCATAAATAGTGCAGATAGCATCACTAAAGCAAACACACACAACAGTGTGATCAATAAAAGTTTCTGAATCTCTTTATATGCATCCACAACCGCTATTCTCTGTGATGTGCCCCAACCATACTTATCAATGAAATCAAAAGGTGATTCGTAAGCAGCATGAGCAAGTTTACTACTCTTTAGACGATCATACAACAAGCCATACAATCTTTGAGTCCATACAGCACCAGCAGCAGAGGACCCAATAGCGCTTCCAATGTAATAAAGTGTCATACTAACTCCAGTTACACGAGCCATCAAGTCATGATCAACATTAACCTGAATAACAGCTGAATCAGATCCACTATAGAAACCATTTCCCAATCCTATAAGAACTTGAGAGGCAATAATTCCCGATAAAGAGGAAGATCCACCTCTATAATGATACATTAAGCCATACCCAACGTAGCATATTGCGACACCTGCAACAAGAAAAGGCTTGAGACTTCTTGCTTTAACAACTGCGAGACTAACGAATAATCCCGCGATTTGAGAAACGAAATTAGTCAAACCTTGAATTCTTGTTGCTGAAAGATTAGTTGCATTGAAAGAAACTAGAAGCACAGTATAGAAATAGTTACCTTGAATGGAATCCATTACCATGCTAAAAAAGCTTAAAGACAACGACGGCCACACACCACGACTATTAAACATTGATGGGGGTAAAACAGGGTCAGAGCTCAAGAAATGTTCATATAGAAGAAAAACAGGAAGTAAAACGAAACCAATTACTAGCGGTACAATAATTTTTGCTTCTTTCCATTGATCTTTGTAACCACCAGCAATAGTTAAAGGTACCAATATACAACCCAGACAAACAATCATAAGCACAATACCTATTACATCAAGTTTATGAAACAACATTACCGAATATCTCCAAAATCCGTATTTTTTATAGCTTTGAAATCCATTTGGAGTCATCTTCCACTCGTCGGTTCTTCTGGCTTTCCAATATAAGTAGATACAGGATGCAGCCAAAGGAACATTGCATAAAGGGAAAATGAAAGCCCACATACCAATTCCCCATTTCCAGTTATTTAACCCAATACTATCCATGACATTCCCATAGATCCATGGAAGGATGATATAAGGATATGACAAACATAACAAGTAAAACATTCTCCACTGGGAACTTGACATATCGCCCATAAAAATCATAAGGACAATAGACGTACCAGTTGATCCAAGATTATAAATCACAGATCCCGCCGCATATTTCGTGAGATTTGTAGCCTGCGATTGTATTACAGTTCCAACTGCGTACAAAATAACAGTCACAACATATGCCTCGATACGTCCGAAAATATCACTGAGTCTTGAAAAGACTAATTGGCCAGCCGCATTTACTACTGCATTTACTAGATCTATTAAGGCCACAGACGAATGATCATCGAAAGAATTTAGAGCCAAGGAAACATATGTTCCTCTCATGTAACCATCTAATCCACTAACAAACCCTTGGGCCAAAATAGCGAAGATGAAAAACAGTTTCAAGTAAACACCATTGAACTGATGAAATAAGAGTTCAGCTCTTTTCACCCCAAAAAGAAAATGGCTATGATCTTCAGAATTCTCGCTCAGTCTCTCTTCAGACTCCTGATCCTTCGAGGATGACACCTTCTCTTCAGACACCTTCTCATTCGAGGATGGTATCTTCTCTTCCATAATCACACCGCTCCGTACGACGTCTTGGTTGCTCGTATCACTCATCTCTGGCGTAGATTATATTAAGAAAATTCTCTTCATTTTTTACATTAAACAACTCTATTTAAGAATTTACCTAGGGGATGTCCGTACTCGGAGAAGAGTAGATGATTTTACTGTGAGAAACTCCGCACGTCGATCATCCCTCTTTTGGAAGGAAAGATGGAATACGCCGTATATACTAAGTTATATTTGTTAGCTTTCTAGAAGTAGAGGGTTCAATGAGCCATGTAAAATCACTATCACCTCAAAAGTGTTGGAGAATATAATAGTCGTATATTGATATTTCGTACATTTACAATTTCGTATTTTTATGTTTCGGACACTTATGTTTCACGGAACAATAAATTGATATGCAAGATCTCTCATTTGAGCAGCCAAATGAGGACTGATCGTGGTTTTGCGGACAATTTTAAAAAGGAGCAAATTCTAGAAAAATGCCGTCTTTGATAATATTAGCAACAACCTGAAATTGCAAGACTTAATTGTAATTATGTGAGGGTTAACAAGTCCAAATTAACATTCTGAGATCACAGTACAAGGATGAATCTGAAAAATAAGCATAGCTTAACTGTAATGATACCAGAATAGGTATGAAGTAGTACTTTCAAAAACAAAAATTTAGTATGGTTTAAGCTTTTTTTAGTTAAATGCAACGACTCCGGCTTATTTTGAACTAAGTGCACCTGCGATAAGAAAACCAACATTTGCTCTTCCTGTAAAATTTGAAGAAAATGCCCTACAACGACTTTGAAGCTTTATTTTCTGGCACTGAAATGAAAAAGAGATGAGCTGCACGGGAAGTCATTTTCCATATATTTTATGCGTGGGAGTTCATCGCGTCAGGTAAAACCACCTCCGTATATTTTCTGATGACATGATATTTAGATTTCATTTAGCAACCAAACTTTCTCATATCTCATGTATGGCATACATGTCATGATCGTATCTCCTCCTAGCAAAGCCAAACCATAAGACCAAACCAATTATGAGCGTTATGCCTATAACAGCACTTGCATAATTCATGTCGCTTTTCGTCGCCGGTATATAAGATGGAAAGCATAGCCAAACAGTAATAAAAATTACCCAAATAATTGACACTATATTTAAAGGCATTCCCATTAATCCTAAATTAAAGTACGGCTTATTAGTCTTTGGATTCAAAACCATAGGTGAAAAACCATTGGGATCATTAGGAAACCGCCTTTCAACCACCATTGAACATCTAGAAGCCCAGAGCAAACAGGCAAATGGAACCACGTAAGATATAAATAAGCACATCATACTAGATCCCAAAAGAGCTGCTAAAGCTGTAGATGGTCCAAACATTATAAGACCGAGTAATAAAACAATCACAGTCACAAAAGTTAAGGAATTTATTGGTGAAACAAATTTTTTGTTCACCATACTCAAATGAGACTTACCAAAAGGAAAGGCCTCGCACTTGGCGAAAGACCAGAACAACCTAGAGCTAGAGCAGATATAGCCAAGCAATGATCCAATGAACGTCAAGATCAAAATTAACGTTCCTATGGTAGTCAATGTCTTAGATTTGAATGCATCGTCCATGAGTTGTATGAATGGCTGACCACCGACTGGATTCTCCATGTTCTTGGGGCTAACAATGCAAAACATATAGACAATTGCCGATATAAAAGCTGCCAACGCAGAAGCACCGTTAGATATTATCATCACCAATGGAATATTTCTTTCCGGTGTGGGGATCTCATCCGTCATATGTGGAGCTCCATCAAACATTGTCACCGTTGCTATACTTGGTAGTAAACTCAAAAAAAATACAACGCCATTAGAACTCCATCCTGTATTGTTAACAATTTCCGTGAAAACGTATTCCGCTGATCTCTTTGGGCTCGCTTTAACGAGTAATGTAATAATAATGAATAAAGTGCCTCCATTTACTATAGCCAGCAAACAGTGAGTTATTAGTGGGAACAATGAAACTGCCAAAGCATTAAATAAAAATCCGCCTAAAACTATCGCACAATATACTAAATAATAATGCCAAGTTTGAGGAATATAAGTAGGATTATAAACTTGTGCAAGTGCAAAAATGAACAATGACGATGTATATGCAACGTTAAAGCAGGCTAATATCCAGCCTGCACAGGCTGAAATACCTACCCCATAACTCAATGCTCTCCTTGCTTTTTCTGGTGCTAGGCAGTATGTCCAATGTATTTGAGCAGAGGAATGCGGAAGAACCGAAGATAATTCAGCCATACATAGGCACACTATCATATCGAAAGTTACTGCCAAAATAAAACCATAAATTAACCCAACGGATCCTCCTACTCCAACAACAACATTTAAAAAAGTGCCTATTGCTATGGATGAACAAATTAAAGAATATTGCAAAGCGCATGTACTCCAAAGACTGAAGTTACGATTGAGTTTATTTTCATCCTCATCTCTAGTAGTAGATACCTCGAAGGTGCTTTTCAATTCTTTGTCCTTCTCCATCCTTACTCAATTCTTCACATCAAAGGAAAGAAGCTTTTTTCCTGGTTATAATATCTACGATCTAGCTTATCTCATGTTGCGCGCGAAAAGACGTTATCTGACCAACCAACTAAAGCTGCAGAAATTAAATTTATCGGGCTATTTTATCGGCCCATAAAGCTTTGTTAGTTCGGTTACTGCACAAAAAATAAGGTGAGATCCGCCAAATTGCCGTAGAATGATATTTCTTTCCTATTTAGTAACTATACCTATGGGACATGTCTTCTCTGTCTGTCATATCAACCTTTTCCTCAAAATTATCGAGAATCCCTTCTTGAAATAATAGATCCCGCTTTTTATTTTCTCTCTTACAATACCATCGATACAGAAGCATCAACAACTCGAAAAAGCCCCAAAAGCAAATATTCGCTATAAGCCCGCTTCTAAACAGGGGATCTACCGAGTAGTTCCACCACTGGGGGTATACAACAGCGGCGAGACAGTATCCCAAGAAGAACATATTATTGATGATGGATTTTCTTGTGTTTCCTCTAGTGTTTGATGCGTTCAAAGACAAAATGATGGACATAAAGCTGGTAATACAGGCACCAAGCCAAGAAGCAACAATACGTCCCCATCTGTTACTATCAGGGAGTGCGATTAACAAGATATTTCCGACTAGAGGAACCAAAGCCAAAGAAATAATAACAAGGCATCTTTCCTTTGGAAGCACAAAAGTTAAAAGAACCCCTATCCAAATGAACCCTAGTTGAATAGCTCCTGAAGGGGCACCAAACTCTAAAGTTTTGAATCCATTATACCCCATATCTTCAATAATAAGAGATGCAAATGTTATAGGCCCAGATGTAACAGTAACAAGAAACCCAAAAAGAAAAGCGGTAATGGTGAAGTAGTCAAACTTTAGTGATTCGATAAACTGCTTGAAGCTAAAAGCAGACTTCTCACCACGGTCACTTTCGGCGAGGATCCTAGTTACAGCAATATGTCTCTCCCTCTCTGTGAGAAATTTAGCCTCCTCAGGAGAGAGAGGTACACAGAGAAGAAAAGTAGCTCCCGCAAATAGGGTCAATCCCCCACATATTAGAAATACCACCCTCCAAGCGGCAATCACTAAATGAGAGTTTTGACCAACTCCGTAGACTAAAAAGTCTCCGACAACTTGTGCTAAGGCATTACAAGAGATCCAACAAGCGGTACGTAATGCATGTTCAGATTTCCTATAATACACTGACGTTATGATTACAAAAGCCGGAGAAACAGCACCCTCAGCAAATCCTAATATGCATCTTAAGGCAACCATTCCCTCGAAATTCTTTGGCGCAGCCAAACACATGCATGTCGCGCCCCAGAACAACACTGATATACCAGTGACCAATTTGACAGGAAATTTACTTAACGCAAATGTATTCCATATCTGGGAGACTAATTGCGCAAGGTAGAACCCCGAAGTAAGCCAAGAGTACTGGTCACCTGAAAGGTTCAAGTCAGTCCTCAAACCTAACACGGCAGTATATGTAATGATTTGCTTATCGAGATATTGGGTGAAAAAAATAAAGCACATAATTGGTAAAACAATCATGTCTATCTTTCTCTTAACCTTTGCTTCTTCCTCTGGAGTGAAGTCAATAAGGTCTTTCGGCTTCTCCACGTAGGAATTTACATCGCTCCTTACCTTATCTTTTTCCTTTGATGCCACGCTCTGCTCTCCATTCATCTTCAAAGTCAGATTTGAGGTAACCACACACTTGAACCCTTGTCATTCAACATGATTTTAGCCCAAAGATGTACTTATTTATAAACCCTTTTAGATCATTTTATAAACTGATAAGACTTTTCGGGTGCATGCATCCGACATTATGCCTCGATTTTGCAACTTTATCTCCTCTCTTATCTCGGAGACATGTACCCGATTTAAATATATGTGCATAAGCTGGAACATGAAAAAGCTGAGAATTCAGAATGAGCTTCTTAAAAATGAATCATATTAAACAGTTATACAATTCTTCTGCTAACAAAAGTGGTGTTCCTGAAATTGATGTCAACTATGGAGTTGACAAGGACTTAGCTAAACTTGTGATCCCATGGGCATTACCAGATATTAAAAAGTACTGCTTTTTGAATGCACATGTTATAGATGTGGTATCGGGTGTCATAATGAAAAATAAACAAGTGCTCACAGAGGAAGGTTATATCACAAGAATTGAAGATGCCGATGCAGTTGTCCCTGAAGGCTACTATAAGATTGAGTGCAAGGGAAAATATTTATGCCCTGGATTATTCGATAATCATGTTCATCTTCAATGTGTTCCTGGAGAAACAGACCTTACTAAATTGATGCTTATGCCCAAAAATACGGCTATGACTAGAACAGCTCGGAATGCGGAAAACATGTTGAGAAGAGGATTTACATCGTTAAGGGATTGTGGCGGTACAGATCCATGCTTTAAAGAAGCCATAAATGAAGGATCAATTTATGGACCCAGACTTTTTTTAGCTGGTCATGCTATCTCACAGACTGGCGGTCATGGACATATGGTTCCACGAGAGCTTCCGGGAGATGCATTTGATTCTTGCTCGTGTCATATGAACCTTTTAGGGGTTGTTGCAGATGGTGTGCCCCAGTGTTACAAGGCAGCGCGTGAAGAATTAAGAAGAGGTGCGACATTTGTCAAGATAATGGCCAGCGGTGGTGTTGCATCTCCTACTGACAAGGTTACCAATATTCAATATTGTGAGGATGAAATTCAGGCTTTAGTGAGAGTTGCTGAATCGTATGGCACGTACGTCACTGCTCATGCTTACACTCCTCAGAGTATTAGACATTGCATTCTCAATGGGGTCAAGGGAATAGAGCACGGTAACCTTATAGATGAAGAAAGTGCAAAGCTAATGGCAGACTATGGCTGCTATTTGACTCCTACCTTAGTAAGTTATAAAATCATGGCCAGTGATCAGTTTGGGTCATTTCTTGGACCTGAAAATAAAGAGAAGAACAAGATGGTTTTAAAAGAAGGGCTAAACTCTCTTAAGATAGCAAAAAGGAATAATGTCAAAATTTGTTTTGGATCAGATTTGCTAGGTTCTTTAGTAGGATACCAAACGCAAGAATTTTATATTCGTGGTTTGGTATTGAGTCCAAAAGACGTTTTGTTTTCGTCCACTGTAGAGCCAGCAAATATGAATGATGTTGGTCATAAATTAGGGCAAATAAAGACGGGATATTTGGCAGACATTCTAATCCTCGAAGAGAATCCCTTAGAAAATATCTCCGTGCTCGATAATCCAGAGAAAACCCTAAAGCTTGTAATGAAAGAGGGAAGAGTGTATCAAAGCAAAATTCCTGGAGTTAGTATAGATGTATAAAAAAGGCGTCAAGCAAAAGTACAAATAGTCAAAAACATAATCTATTTACTTCTCTCATGTATAATTCAGATCCAGATCGCGGATCATTTCAGAGTAGTTCGCGTCGAGTTCTGGAAGCATATTTAGCATATTGGAAACGTCACCGAAACTGTCTTGAAAATATGGACCACTATTGTCAATGTATAAGGCTTCGGGAAAAGAATCAAAAAAATCACTCATATTTTCTTCTTTTCCTCCTTCAGGAGTCTCGGGCCTAGATTGTATGTCTATTAAGGATCTCAATTTAATCAATCGCAGATAATTAACTTTAGCACTTAAAGAACCTGCTGATAATTGCTTAAGTATTTTCAAGCCCCTTCTCAAAAACATCAAAGTAGTTGGAGTTTGATCAATCTTCAGATAAGTTATAATAGTGAAAAGGCTTATATTACAAAAGTTCAAATCTGTCGTGGAATAAAGGCCAAGCAACTCATTAGCTTCGAGTGCTGATAATATATCAACCATTGCAAAGGCAGTTTCAACGCAGATATTTGTCAATTTTTCAATGAATTTCCTCTCCAGGCTATCGTGGAACTTGTCAGAACCATAATTATCAACATTGTATACCAAGAAGGGTTTACCGATGTATATTTTTGCCAGAAGGTATTGTAATCTGAGATGGATATGACTTCGATAATGCTCACTTCGAGTATCATAAATGCCATTTTTACAGTAGTCCAGTAGATCACACATCCATTGATGGAGTCTTCCAAACAAATCCCTAATTTCTGAAGGATCTATAGTAACGAAACTTTGACCGTCCGTCGCATGTTTCCTATAGCTTAATTTTGATATATCATTTATTATTAGAGCGAGTTTTATTAAAGCGCTCTGGTTCTCATGGTTTGTTCTACCATTTAATTGCCTCAATTCTGGAACATCAATTGGTAGACCAACAGTTATTTCATCCTTACTTATGATTTCACGTTTTCCTATCTTAAGACCCTGTAACCTTTCTAATGAATAACAGCACCACCATATTCTCTTATAAAATTCACCTACTTCTATAGGATTACTTGAATAGGTTTGCAGCAAATGCAATTTGTTAGATACAGCAAGCTCTGTTGCTAAACTCAACAATGAATAACCCCGATCAATTGTGTTAGACGCATCATCATACTTATTTGTTGTCATGAAAACTCCTAGAAGTAATAAAATTTGAACACTTTCCGTGTTTGCATTGTTTATCAAGGCACCCACAAAAGGGAGAGCCGCTTTGTAATACTTATAGCTTATATGATCTGATTGTGCTCCTTCTCTTGCTAGATTCAAACGAGAACCATCCAACATATATGCGAATCCTGAAGAAATAGATAGAATACCGAGTAATCTTGGCACAATTATCCAATTCTCCATTAAACAGGAGTAATCCCTACTTCTTTTGAGCCGCAATATAAGTTCCATATCATCAATAGTTTGATGGGGATGAACATAATAGAAATTTGTCTCACAGACTTTTAAAAACACATTGATTTGAAACATCAGCTCCTTTGCAGAAGGAAACATGTTCAAGGCGTCTACTAGTGATCCTAAAGGGATATCACTTTCGATTGCGCTTTCAACTCCACGGTCTACAGATTTACTAGCTTCACCCTCTTCATCTATTATATCGTCAGATTTTTCAATAAACTCCAAAAAGCTTTTGTCCGTACTGGAATAAAAACTAGGGTCAACGCTGTTCACCGACCTCAATTGTTCGTTTTCATTAGAAAGTTTATCTTGATCTGAGAACCCAAATTGTTGTGCTTTCTCGGTAACCAAAGTGCCCCTCGCCATAATCTTTCTCTCAATTCTATCAATATTCTCTACAATATTCATCATAGATAACTCTGGTATTACTTGTTGCAATACCCTCTCTAATTTGCATATGTATAATTTTGTCTCATTGTTCTCCACACTTGACATGTTAGTAGGTCACTTGTAACAAATAAAACTTTTACATACATTTTATATTGAGGCTCGTCTACATGACTTCGCTTAGATATAATACAGTTATACTTCAGCGAGCTGCACCTTTCACAAGGAATACCTCCTCGGCATTTGAGCTTCTTTTGCCTACAATTGTCACATCTTCCCTTCAAGTTAGTAAAGACTGAATCTAATACCCATCAGCAGAAGACTTACGCTACAGTAACCCTCTTTCTCTTGTCTAATGGAACCCTTCTATCTCTCCGTCTCTTGACCTCTCCAAGAGTACGACCCATGAGTATGAATTCTTAACAATGGCAGGGCTGATCACTAATCACCTATCCATCAAATTATTACACAAATCCAAATGTCCTGTATCCTGCTCTGGCGGTTTCTGGTCTTTCAGTTCGATGAGTATGCTGTCAATCGTTTAAGACTGATAATCTTTTAACCTCAATGATTAGAAGGACGTCGTCTTCTCCAAAGTTTTGTTGTGCATTTTTAAACTTCAAAGATAACATAATGCAGCCTTTTGGATAGTTTCAATCTAAAAGGGGTATAGATAATGGATTACCTTACTTATTGCAGAAAGATTATCTCACTTATTTTGGAAAGACGACGAACGCGAGATTTTGTGCTTTTTTTTTTTGCAAGGGATATATGTAACTCTTTTTTTTTTTTCTTCAGTCTTTTTTTATGCACATCAGAACCATAGTTTGACATTTTTCATGCAAGTTGACAATAGTCAATCAGATCTTTACGGCACTTCACATGTGGAGCTGCTAACCACAGTTGATAAAATTTTTGGATCTTTGCTATTATATCCTGCTACTTACTTTAAGTTAACCTTAATATCCAATGCCTTTGTAATGTCTTCGTGAGCTCTGGGGAAGCTAACTTTTGAACCAAGGGACAGAAAGCTTGGAAAAATTTTTACGGAACAATTTTTCAAGATATTCACGTGTTATCGCAAAATGGCACACTCAAATGTAAGCTAGTGCCTTCTGAATACGCAAGAAAGGCGTTTGGAGTCAGCCATATGTGTGGTTGTAGTCGAACCAATTTAAATAGGCCAGCGAACGTAATGCTTCAAGACATATAGCATTTTGACAAAAGACACGAGATGTCTTCGTACGAGGACTATAAGGTCCAAAAGGAAGATATTAATATAATCGATGAGCCAGAAACAAAATCGTTCATTTCAGATGATAGCTATCTAGACTCTGACATTAGGGAATTGCCACAAGTTGTCAGGGATACAGTATCGTTTGAAGATGACCCCACAATTAATGTTTTAACTTTCAGATATTTTGTTTTGTCAATTATCTTGATAGCTCCAGGGGCTTTTTTAGATACTATGAACTACTTTCGTACAACGTCAGCTGCTTATTCCATTTTATTTGTACAGATCATTTCTCACTGGCTTGGTAAGTGGATGGCTAGAGTATTACCTAACAAGGAAATTAAACTAGGGTCAAGGTTTTCGTTTAATTTGAACCCTGGTCCATGGTCTATTAAAGAAACTGCATTAGTTACAATAACAGCTAGTTCTGGAGCAACAGGAAGTCAGGGGCTAAATTCACTCGCATTGGCAGATTTGTACTATAAAACATCAGTGCATCCTGCTATAGCGTTGTTTTTCATGTGGGCCATTGTCTTTGTAGGCTATTCCTACGCTGCCATTGCCAGAAATTTTTTACTTTATGACCCCCAATTTATTTGGCCTCAAGCGCTTATGCAGACAACGTTATTCCAGTCCCAATCAACATCTGACTCGGATTCCAAGCTCGCCAAAAAGCAAATGAAAGTTTTCTTCTCAGTTTTGATTGGATTAACGATTTGGCAGTTCTTTCCTGAATTTATTTTTCCATTCGTGAGTTCACTTGCGTTCTTGTGTTGGGTGGCTCCTGAAAATGCGACCGCAAATTTCATAGGCTCAGGATTGGGTGGAATGGGATTCTTAAATATAAGTCTTGATTGGTCTAACATAACTTCGAACATTTTACTATATCCATATTGGGTCCAAGTAGTCCAGTTTGCTGCATTCATACTAGGGGCGTGGATCTTAATACCGTCTGCAAAATGGGGTAACTTATCCTCGTTTAAACATGGGTTGATGTCAAATGGGATTTTCCAGCGCGATGGAACTCCATACCCAAGTACTGAGCTCTTGACATCTGACCTTCAGTTCAATCAAACAGCGTATGATAATTTGGGACCAGTCTATTTGGGACCACAAAGAGCCTGGAATATGTTTTTTGATTATGCATCCTACATAAGCGGTGTCATCTGGGTTTGTGTCTTTGGTTATAGTTCCTTGAAGGACTCAATTTTCAAGCTCATCTCTACTTATAAAGAAAAAAAAAAGCATAAGGATAAAACAATAAACTTACAGTATTCAGACAGATTGAACAAAATGCAATCTGTTTATAAGGAGGTGCCAGTTTACTGGTATATTTGTCTTTTTTTGGCATCCTTTATAACAATGATAGTTATTTTTGCAACAGGGAAGCTATTCATGCCTTGGTGGTGTTTATTGGTAGGTCTTGGTTTTGGATCTGTTATTGTAACTCCACTTGCATGGCTATATGCACTCTCCAACTTTCAGTTGGCTATCGGTTCCTTTAATGAATTATTGTATGGTTACATGGTTCAAAATATGAAAACTAAGCATCCTGTTGGGGCTACCGTTTATGGTGCCATAGCTGGTGATGCTTGGTACCGTGCACAATACATTTTGCAAGATCAAAAAATTGGTCATTATATGCATTTACCCCCAAGAGCAGTATTTTTCTCTCAAATCTTTGGTGAATTGGTTGGTGTTCCCATAAACTATGCGGCATTGAAGTGGGTTTTGAATGCTAAACGACCGTACTTGGATGGAACTAAGGAGGATCCATTGCATCAGTGGACTGGTCAGTCTGTTCTCGGTTATAATACTAATGCCGTCCAGTATGTCATTTTAGGACCTAAAAAACTTTTTGAGAACTACAGGATCTTGCCCTTTGGCTTCTTACTCGGATTTGGGGCTCCACTAGTAATATATTTGCTCCACAGACTTATGCCCAAGTCGCCTTTGAAGTTCAGGTTATGGAACACTACCGTTTTCTTTTCCACGATGAGTAATTTCTATGGGAATATATCTACCGGCTATTTTTCTCAATTCATAGGAGGAACCGTAGCTATGTTTTGGGCATATCGATATAAACACAACCTTTGGAAAAAATACAATTATATCTTGGCTGCGGCCTTGGATACAGGATTCAACTTAGCTGTTTTATTAATTTTTATTTTTTTCTCTGCTGGAAAGCAAGTAGTCATGCCCAATTGGTGGGGCAATAATGCAGTTAGTGTGGAAAGATGCTTCGCTTTACCAACATCAAGCTAATGATGATTTCGATAGAAAAAGTTATAAATAAAAGTGGGAATGGGGAATTACATCTCATGCACTTTGTATATGGTATTAATTTTAATGTTTCAAAAGCTAAATATTAAAATCATATTTATTAGAGAGTGGTTTCATTTGCTTGAACATTCTCCCTTGTAATTCCATAAATCAAATGACTTTCGGAGTTTTTTGCCGACTAGATAAAACAAGTTGACAGTGACAGCACAGGTTGCGAAATTGTGTCAAGAGAGGCTTAGCGAGTTATTACTAAGCTTGGTAAGTATCTAGTTTATATGCAGATATGACATTATGATTAGAAATGCTGCTTCGGCAAAATAGTTTATTTAAGGAGCACAAAATAAATACTTCTTAAATTTTATTGTTGGGCATTCGAAGAACAAAATTAACAATGTCAAAAGAAGTTGCTATTAATCCTTTGAAAGAATCAAAGATTTTTGAGAAAATCAAAGTTGGTAATACTATTTTATCCAACAGAGTCGTCTTCGCACCTACCACAAGATTTAGGGCTTTGGAGGATTTTACCCCATCTGACTTACAGTTAAAATATTATGATGATAGATCAAAGTATCCAGGATCACTTTTAACTACTGAGGCAACATTTGTCTCCGAGCAAGGGGGTCTTTATCAAAATGTTCCAGGAGTATGGAGTGAAAAGCATGCAAAAGGTTGGAAGAAAATCACAGACAAGGTTCATTCAAATGGATCATTTATGGCCGTTCAGCTTTGGAATTTGGGTAGAACCAGTGATCCTGCATTGTTGAAAAAACATGGGCTTGATTTCGTCTCCAGTTCCCCAATCTATTTTGATGAGGACTCTAAGAAAGCTGCTGAGGCTGCTGGAAATCCTCTTAGAGCTCTTACAACAGAAGAGGTAGAAAAATTGGTAAGTGAGACTTATGTCAATGCGGCAAAGAAAGGTTTAGAGGCTGGTTTTGACTTTTTTGAGCTTCATGCTGCGCATGGATACCTTTTGGATCAATTTTTGCAACCATGCTCCAACAAAAGAACAGACAAATATGGTGGAAGCATTGAAAATCGTGCGAGACTTGTACTTGAAATTATTGATAAGCTTACAGAAATTGTTGGAGCAAATAGGTTGGCAATAAGAATCTCACCTTGGGCGAAGTTTCAAGGAATGTTGGCTGAAGAGGATGAGGTTCACCCTATTGCCACCTTCAGTTATTTATTAGAACAACTTCAGAAGAGAGCTGAAAATGGGAAGGGTTTGGCATATGTATCATTAGTGGAGCCCCGTGTTCAAGGCAATCAGGAATTAAAAGGTTCTGAGATTAAAGGTGATAACTCCTTTATTTTCAAAATCTGGAAAGGCATTGTTTTGAGGACTGGTAATTATACTTACGATGTTCCCAATTTAAAGTCTGCAATTGAAGATGCTTCAAATGACCGTACCTTAATTGGGTTTTCGAGATACTACACATCTAACCCCGATTTGATTAAGAGATTGGAACAAGGCATCCCTCTTACTCCTTATGACAGAAACACTTTTTATACTAAAACTAATTGGGGATACAATACTTTCACAAAGCATAACGAAAAGACTGGGTTTAACAAGGATGTTGAGGATCAGAGACTTGCAAAAGCTATAGATTAGGGACTGATTTCTATATATTGGGAAAGTATCAATGCTGTTTGTAAACCTTTTATTTAAATGTCAATTTTAAGCTATTTGAAGTAGTATCGAAGCATTTTTGAAACGGCTGGTGTAGGCGAGGTAGGATTGATATTCGGCAAAAGAAAAAAAAAAAAAGAACTCAAATATTTTTTGTTTTGTCATGGTGTGGCGTTCTTTCGAACATAATTGAGCATAATCTTGAGCAAACTTTCTAAATATCAACAAAGCATTTACACCAGCTTCGTAGTAAAGTTTGGAAACTTGCAGTGACGCTGGTGATGCCTTTACTCGTATTTAATATCTAACAATTCCTAACAATTCCATACGGAGTTCCTGTTTCCTACGATATTAAACGATGCATGTAAACATTAGAGCGTTCTAAAGACAACTTTTTTTGACTTTGTCCTGGTGCATATAACCAAGGGACGTTGTGTATATAGATTTGACTTGAGCGCCTTGAATAATAGACTCCTTCAGGGCCACAGTTATATTTGAAAGCCTCAAATGCCGCATAAAAAAAAGAAAAGAATTCATGTAAAGATAATCCACTACCTGCATATAGATCGATCACCATGTATCACAACATGCATTTCGCAGAAATCTCATCATAGATAAAGAAGGGAAGATTTTTCGTGGAAGATATAAGAGCTTATCGAGACCTAATTCTATGGTCTGAATTGCTTGATTCTTGATACGAAATGCGGGATGGTAAATTGGATAAATTGGAGTCAGGTTTGAGTGATAAAAAGCAAAATGATGCGCTGAGCACGTATTCTGCAGAGGTCGAGCTGACTGATGTCAATACGGGAAAAGCAAAAGCTTCTCGTTTTTCACAATTTATAGATTCATTTAAGCCACTCAACTTGGAGGATGAGGGTATTGACACCAGCCAAATGAGTCCAGTGGAAATCACAGTGATGAAGCTGTCACGACATCCATTGGCAAGAAATTTAAGGGCCAGACATCTTCAAATGATAGCCATTGGAGGAACTATTGGAACCGGTTTGTTTATCGGATTTGGTTATGCTTTAGCTCAGGGCGGACCTGCTTCTGTATTAATTGGTTATCTTTTAATTGGTTTTGCATTGTTGAGTGTAGTCAACGGCCTAGGTGAATTGTCTGTTCAATTCCCCATTTCAGGTTCTTTTAATGCCTTCTTCTCTAGATTTATTGATCCTAGTTGGGGTTTCACAATTGGTATATTGTATGCTTGCTCCTGGTTGGTATCACTTCCTTCAGAATTGATAGCATGTGCTATGACTATTGGTTATTGGAACGCTGATATCAATCCGACAGTTTGGGTAGCTATATTTTATGTTGTTGTGGTTTCTATTAATTTGTTTGGTGTTAAGGGATTTGGTGAAGCCGAATTTGTCTTTTCCCTAATAAAAGTCTTAGCAGTCCTTGGGTTCGTGATTTTGGGGATTTGCATAATTTGTGGTGTTGGAAAGCAAGGATATATAGGTGGAAGGTACTGGCATCATCCCGGAGCATTCAATCATGGTTTTAAGGGTGTTTGTTCCGTGTTTGTTTCTGCTGCTTTCTCATTTGGAGGTGTTGAATTAGTTGCATTAGCTGCAGCAGAAACAAAGAATCCCAGAAAGGCTTTACCTAGAGCAACAAAACAAGTCTTCTGGAGAATTATGATATTTTACATCTCTACAGCTATCGTTATTGGCCTTTTAGTTCCATACACTAATGAGCAATTGTTGAATGGATCTAGCAGTGAAGATATAAATGCATCCCCTTTTGTTATTGCTTTGAAATATAGTGGGATTAAAGTCGTACCACATATTATGAATGCAGTAATTTTAATTGCAGTCTTGTCTGTGGGTAACTCATCTGTTTATGGTGCATCTAGAACCTTGTCCTCTTTGGCTGCTCAAGGTCTCCTTCCGAGATGTCTTGCCTTTATTGATAAAGGAGGTAGGCCCATGGTTGCGATTATGTTGTGTAATGTTATTGGGTTATTAGGGTTTTTGGTTGCTAGTAATGCCGAAGGCGATGTTTTCACTTGGTTTTTTTCTGTTTGTTCTCTTGCTGCCTTTTTTACTTGGATTGCGATATGTATTACTCACATTAGATGGAGATTGGCCCTAAAAGCCCAGGGTAGATCATTAGACGAAGTAATTTTCTTATCTCCTTCCGGTCTTTGGGGATCCATAGTAGCACTCGTCCTTTTGATATGCGCTGTTATTGGAGAAGTGTGGGTATCCATTTGGCCAGTTGGTTCGTCAAGTGCAGATGTTGTAACATTTTGGGAAAATTGTTTATCTTTACCCTTAGCACTTGTCTTATGGGCAGGTTACAAGACTTATGTAAAATCTTGGAATATGCTTTATATCAAGCTCGATAAAGTAGATTTGGATACAGGAAGAAGAGAAGTTGACATGGACTTGCTCATACAAAATATCCAACAAGAGAAGGAAAAGATAAAACAAAGTCCACTATATTATAGATTTTATAGGTTCTGGTGTTAATTTCATAATTTCAGTTTATGTGATACGGTTGATACAATTGATATCATAAAATTTTAACAGAATACATAGCGCTTTCATTTCGTTTGGTGTCGATAAGATTTTTTTTTTTTTTCAGCTAATAGTTATTCGTTTCCCATTGGTGTTACTCTGTCTAAAAGCTTTGCCTATGTCGTTAAAAAAGAGACCATACGGCTGAAAAAAAAAAATAAAAAAGATGAAAAAAGGAAACTAGTTGCAAAATAATAGGTATTGATAAAATATCTCGATAACAGCACTTACAATAAATCAGAATAGAAGATTGAACTAAATAGATATATTAAAAAGTCTGCCTATCGTTTTATTTTTAAAGAAAATAAACAACAATATCAGTACAATGTTTTTTTGCTTTCATGTATTGAAAGCTCAAGATTCATTTTACCGCTTCTCTTAAATATTACTCTAGAAATCGGCTCTCTTACCATTGCTCAGGATTTTCAACACCTTTACCTTTAGCATTGCTCAAGTTATTTTTTCCTTTCAGTTGAAATTGAGTGGCGTGCTAATTGTTTGCTCATCTACCAATCAAGAGAATGTAGACAAAGCAATTGGTAATGCTTTCTGAAGTTATGAAAAGCATGAAATTTATCACGGCATAGGTTTCATGGAAATTAAATACAAGCAGAGAATAACTGCATTGAATAGATGGTGTGAATAAAGCAGTGGGTCCTGTGCGAACTAGAACACCAGAATCGGACAATTGAGGAACTTCAGTAACTATGAGCCAGGTATTCAAAAGAAGTTCTGAGTCCCTTAAACCTTTAAACTTTACCCTAACAAAGGCTAGGGGATCAACTGCGTTTATTGTTTTGACAATTGTTCTTGCGGGTTTCAGTGATACATTTCTTTATGGTGTTATCATACCTGTGATCCCTTTTGCCTTCCAGAGCAGAATGGGGGTCGAAAGAGCTTACGTTGAGTCATGGATCTCAAAGTCATTGGCACTATACTCCTTGGGATTACTTTTAGGTGCTATTATTGTGGGGTACGTGAGCGATAAAATGAAGCAAAGGAGATATTCAATGCTTGGAGGACTTGTTATTGTGTGTGGCCTGTGTCTCATCTTATGTTTGACTAAATCTTTACCATTTTTTATGGTGGGCCGATTCATCCAGGGCTTAGCAGCATCGGTTGTATGGACAGTTGGGTTGGCTGTTTTAGCTGAGACGGCTGGACATGGACAGGTTGCATATCTTATGGGGTATACAGCTATAGGCTTAAATGTGGGAGGATTTGCGGGTCCTTTGGTGGGTGGAGCAGTATATCAAAAAGCTGGTTACTATTCGGTCTTTTATGTCTGCTTTGGTATCTTAGGTCTTGACACTATCTTGAGATTACTCATGATTGAAAAAAAGCAGCTCAAAAAGAAAATGAATTCCCTCAATTCTGGAAATTCTGATATTGCATTGGAAAGTCACTCTCTTGAAGCCGATGGTGAACATTCTACAGAATCGTCTGCTGAACACAATAACCATGAAACTCAATCAGATGAAGAAAATGGGGCACTGTCAAGGAACAAGAAGCATCTCTATTGTATACGCCGAGTTGATACTTTATTTGGTTATAAGATCCCTGGTGTTATAGGACTTTTGAAGCATAGCTCTATTCTTGTTTCCTTGTTCCAATCATTCGTTTTGTCTTGGATCATGGCAGCTTTTGAAAGCACTATGACTCTTCATTTAAACAATACATTTAACTTCAAATCTTTGGCCAGTTCCCTTATGTTTCTTGCCTTAATAATCTCGACATTTGTGGAGCCATTGGTTGGCAAAATTAGTGATAAGTTTGGACCAAGATATTTGGTAACTTTGGGATTTCTTTTGTTTACCCCTTTTTTGATGATTCTTAAAGTTCCTCATGGTGATACAGGTAACCAAATAGCAATTTTTGCTGCTTTTCTTGCTCTCAATGGTTTTGCTATCTCTTTGATCTTTTCTCCAGTAATGAGTGAGTTGTTTGAAGTTGTTTCAATGATATCAGAAAAGCAACCTGATGTTTTTGGACCTAGTAGAGGCTTGGGTCAAACGTATGGTCTATTTAATGTTGCTTATTCTTTAGGCGGCCTTGTGGGTCCATTTCATGGAGGAGCTGTATACTCAAAATCAGGTTGGGGTACTCTTATGATGTCATTAGGTATTATCACTGCGATTACAGCTATTCCAACCTTTTTATTTACGGGAGGCAACATTTTAAGGCAATGGCGAAACAAAGAGAGAGCTGATTAATAGTTCCATTACTTTAAACTTGTAAATACATTGAGAGGGTTTATTTCTTATCATTTTCTTAAATTTATAGTATACTAAGAGACACCATTTCTTGCCATATCAACGATAGTGTATACGTTTAAAGCTGATATGAAGAGCCAAATGACTGTAGCAAAAATCGTTGTTATCCAGTTGTTATGGATAAGCTTGTAGTTCTTTCCATCTTTATGAACACAATCCAGTTGATTATCCTTAGCTTCTTCCTCTGAGATTTCTATTTTCATGATAGACTTCTTAGAAGTGAAGTAGATCAATGGAGCCGTTAGTGGTGGTAATAATAATGAAATCACAATTTGTGAGATATTTAATGCAACAGATAAACCATCCCTCCCAATGCAAAGACTAATAATTAAACATGGGACGATGGAAATACTTCTTGTGACGATTCTTCTTATCCATGGTCTTAAAGTCCAATTAATATGTCCCTCGGATACCATTTGGCCTGCTATAGTGCATACTATTCCCGCACTTTGACCCGAAAAAAGAAGAGCAACCATGAAAACTGTGCCAGCCGCTGGAGCTATACTTTGAGATAAGAGTCTGTGGATTGTGTAAAGGTCAGCATCCATTGCTTCAGGTGTCTTATACAAAGTGGATCCAGCGACAATCAAGATTGCGGAGTTAACAAACAATGCAAAGGTCAACAACATGAGCATTGTTTCGGCAATGGAATATTTAAGTGAGTATCTAATTGCACGATATGATGGTTTATAATCATTATAAAAATACATGGCCACTTTTTCTTTTTGTGTTTTCTCATTTTTTGAAGATGAGGAGTCACTGTCTTCCTCGATGTTGTCCAACTTAACAAGGCCATGTTTTAAATCAAATTCCCTTAATCTAGGTTGCACTAAGCCCGATCCCAAGAAAAGTGAATGAATCATAACTGTAGCACCAATAATGGATGTCGCAATAGATATACCACTTCCTTCTACCATCTCTTTAGAAGGAACAAATCCCCTAAATATCTTTCTGACAGTATCATTAGTTGCAGGTAATTTTGATAATTCAATCGAAAAGCAAATCACAACTGCCAAGACTAAAAGACCAACAACTAGCTCAAAATATCTCACGAAGCGAACCGAAGACGTATCATTTCTATAAGCAATCAACACAAACAAAACATCGGATATTGTGATAACAACTCCTGCTGGCAATGGAATTTTGAAAAGGATATTCAAAGCAATTGCTGAACCTATAACTTCCGCGACATCAGTTGCAATTATAGCACACTCTGCCAATATCCAAAGAATGTAATTCAACTTACGAGAATAGTATTCTCTACAGCATCGAGCCAAGTCATAGCCCGTTACCGTACCTAATTTAATGCAAAGACTCTGTAGGAAGATAGCGATTACATTTGAAAGAAACACAATAAACAAGAGTGAATAGCCATTCAGAGCTCCAGCGGTTACACCAGTTGAATAGTTACCTGGATCCATGTAGGCAACCGAAACCATAAGTCCTGGTCCACAAAACCTGGCATACTTCTTGAGCACTTTGAATGCACCATCCTTTGTATTCCAAAATTTGTTGTTGGCCCTTTCATAAATGCTCCTTTCTTCCGACTGATTAGTGTCTAAATTTCTAACTTGCTCCACTTGAAAGTTCTTAGACTGAATCAGAGTCCCAACCATCTTGCTTCACCGCTCCATCAATTACCTCTAAGATCAAAAGAATTTCTGAACTTTTATATAGCTCCACTTTTCTTATGAGGAATGAGATCGGGAAAAACCGGTCGAATCTTTAAGCTGCGGTACAAATTAAGACTAGGCTAAGAAAATTGATGGGAAAATCAGCGCGTTCGGTAACGGTAAGAAACTGGGGCATCGAGAACCTCAAAATAACCTTCCTAAAACTGATCTCCTAACAGTTCAAAATATATACTGCAAACATAATTAGAGAAAAGCTACTCGATAAAGCTATAAGATAAGTCTGCTATCTTTTTCCTATACCTGGCAATAATTGAGATCAATTTTGGTGGTTATTGCAGTAACTCTGTCCAATCCGGAGCTAGAGTATATTCCGCCTTCATTCAAAAAGGCTATGCCTAACCGTTTTGTTTCTTCTCAATAAGAGAAATTTATCAATGAGAATTCATAACAAGATTACATGTTCTTTATATAGAATCAGAAAAGTAGAATATTTTACTTCCAATTACGTGTTCCTTGTGGGGGGGGCACTGAATAACCTTAATCTATCCATTTCTTTATGCACGCGACATACATATATCTAAGAGACCTTTGACAAGTATACCAACTTAACCGTTATCAGCATGACAGATTCTTCTAGCCACTGAAATCTTTGTGGACTATCTTATTTGTCAGCAAAATATTCCTTATCCCTTGCTAACTGAGGCTCTCTATGATTTTGGTGATAGAAGGCTGTAACAGCACAGTGTTAAATGTTATGAGCGTTGAAACCACGAATCTAAGATTGTCTATATGGAGAGTGTGTCGCAAAATCTGTCTGGAAATCGATCTTTGAACTGCAGCGCTCTGAAAATTGAGCCACTTATTAGGATTGGAACAATCTCCTAAGCGCCTAATGGATACTCTTATATTGTCCTCTCTCTTGTCAAAAAAAGCTGTATGAAAATTCAGAGCTGTATATTTCATGGAGTATGTAACATACAAATAGTTAAAATTTAACATTACGATCGACTGAAAATGAATCCTAATATATAACCATTAGTGCTAAAGGAGATATCACTCTCACTCTGCCCTTTTTAAAAGGAAATACTTTTCTTGATGATCCCATTTGACTATGTGAGTACCCTTATCCATGGCGCTTTTTATAACTTCATAAATTACAACAAAGTACTTAGAGTTTCCTTCGACTTGAAGGACGCAATTGTGCCATGGTGTTGGAATATGTAGCAAATCATCTGAATTGGGAGACAAATTCAGCTCCAATGATTTAATAACGCTACATTCTTCGGTGTTCCACAAGCTGATACCAAACTTCGGACCTGAGTTTGGATGAGCATGAATTGAAAATCTTAGATGGAATGGAAACATAAGGTCGACCAAGTTTGAATAAGCATCATTCCTCTGTTGAAGTTAGTAAATCTAATTTTCAAAATATTAAAGGGCCTTCTTTTACTTACCTTAATCATTTCAAAGGCTACCCTCGATACCACTTTTTTAAATTGCTTTCTCGTAAGACTCGCAGTACTTGGATGAAGGGCCAAATCCTCCATCATGAACTTTGAAAATCCTCTATATAGATAAAGTCTGGGATGGTTTACGGACCTGATATCTTCTTTCAAGCTACCAGTATCCGTATCACAGCTGTGAGTTAATACCTTACGACAGAGCTCTGAAAATTTGTCAACATTCGTATCTAGGTAGTGAATAACTTCAAGATTTTCTAAAATGTTTCTATCCAAAGGATATTGATCAAAGTTGAAAATATCCTTCAATGAAGCAAATTTGATCGGATCTTCTCCAGAAGGTTTTATTGATTCATACAAGGCTTTGACTTTCAAGTTATATGTGTCTACAACTTGATCGTCAACACCAATACAATCACTGAAGACATGGCCGTCACTTACAATCCATACAATAATTCCAGGGGAATAGACTTCCTTGACTTTTTTGGCGAAATGTATGAGTCTTCTAAGGGCGAGCTCTTCACCTTTATCAGGCTCAGTTGTTGCTACCTTGTTTCTGTTGGAAGATTTACAGGGAAATGCTGGAAGAACTGCTTCAACTGTTATACCTTTTGATACAAAAAATTCAACTTTGTTCTTGAAGAATTCTCTTCCTTGTGTCTCCCATTTATCAATTTTTGCAGACTTTTTCAAAACTGCGACAAATTCATTCACGATCAATTCTGCAGCATTAAAAACATTCGGATTTCTAACAATAGGCATATGTGCACTTGAAGCTATCAAGTGTAAAAACCACTTTTCAAACTCGTTTGGTTCAAAAGCTTGTGTCAAGATTCCTCTTACAAGTCCCCCACTTTGCTCGGTTTCCCACAAAATCGATGTCTTTTCTAAGCAAACGGCCCTTTTAAAGAGACCAAAATTTTCAAAACTGAGATTCTCAAGAAATAAATGAGAAATGCTTTCTATCGTCTCATTACCAAATGATCTTTGATAAACCACTTTACCTAAAGAGTCTTTCAAATATATAGCTTTCACCCTTTCGTATACTGTAATGCCCTTGGTATTTGGAGAATTTCCCAAACTATCACTACTGTTATTAGACAGACTCGTATTAGATATTGATGGCATTATATTTAAAGCTTATGAATAAAGTTTTATGTGATCACAAGTAAGAATACCCAGACTTTATAGATATTATGATAGAAAGCCCCATGTGCTTTAAAAAGTACAAAATAATTGTTTAGTTCCCTTCGGATGAGTTCGAACACAAACTGAAGCATGTAGCAATTGATTTTAAAGGTAATTTTTAAGATTATAGGCTTAGTAAAGCTCTTGGCGTGGGTTATCTTATATCAACATTGTCATGATTGTATGCTTCACTTGGGATTGTACATTAGCTCTATGCTACTGCTCAAGAGCTTCCCTAAGTGTAAATAAAGAGAAACCTTACACAGCCAAGAATATACTCCGATTTCCTTTCAAAAACAAGTCATCATGATGTTAAGTAGTTGGTAGTAAGACCGTTGCTGAATGATCTGCTTAGCTGCAAAAAGAGAAAGGATTCCTACTGGAACACGTGATGAACAAAAATTTCCGATACAGTTCGAAAATTGCATACAAAGACATATATTTGATCAACTTCTAATAAGCACTTATATCTACTTCCCACGTTTTAACACAAGCATCCAGTCCAGTGCTGATGAACGTACCAGATTTACTATCAGGTATGTAAGATGTCCACTGAAGGCCAGTGACCCCATTTTGGTGTGCCAACGGAAATTTCAAAACTTTTGAAGGCCTTGAAACCGAGTACAAAAGTATACTACTATCTAGGCCTCCACTTAAAAGGAAACTAGAGTCCCGAGTCCATTCAGCATCAATAACTTTACTACTATGGAAGGCCCAACGTGTAGTAACAACGCTTGCATCTTGTATCTTATACAAGGTGTACTTTCCCGTAGAATCAGCGACTGCCACAAACTCTCCATTCGGAGACACCCTGACAAGAGTAGGAGGAGCTCTGAGCTTCGGATATTTAGATTCAACTGGTTTAATAGAGTTTTCAGAAAACTCGAATTCCTCGAGTTTGGAGTCTGTCTCGTTTGTAATGAGTATCTTGTTCGTGAAAGGGATCGAAGAAATACTTGAGCTAGCATACTTGAATGGAGCTTCAGCTACTTTTCGACCATTAGACCAAACTTGTAACTTTGATTCAAATAAAACGATAACAGCACTCCCACTAACAGCTAAACCTTTTGGTTGAGAATCCAACTCATTAGAGATTGGGGTCCCTTCGCGCCACAACTTTAGTTCATCGTCCCAGCCTATCGAAAGTATACCTCCTTCCAAAGATTTAATGTCGCTCACATAGTTCCTATGCTCCGAACCTGACTTACCTAGGCTCTTTGGAAAGTTTAAGAGTGAATTCTTTTCTAAATTCCACTCGAAAATTCTCCCATCAGCTCCACCGGCATAAAAATTACCTTCCAAGAAATATGAGCTCGTTACTGAAGTCTGATGTCCTTTGAGTATCTTTATTGGGCTGCTGACATCGTCCTTGAAATAATTGAAATTTCCGTTTAGTGATAACGACACAATAAAATTCTTTGCGACAACAACACCAACTTGTTGATTTTCAACAGATCCAGAATCTACTGTAAAACTCGATACAGCAGTTCCAGTTTCAGGACTCCATTTCTTCAAAGTATTATCGGCTGAGCTTGTAACAAAATGAGAAGAGTCGAGACACCAACTTACTGAAAAAATACCACCTTCATGGGCATTCTCTATTTTGTTGACAAACTCGCCAGATTTTCCATCGTAAAGAACAATAATTCTATCAGCACCTACACTAACGAGCCACTTACCATCTGGGGAAAACTTAACATCTCTGATGGAATTCGAGTGACTACTACGAAGACTCTTATCGAACTTGAATGGTGGCCCATTATAAAAGACTAAAGCCTTGTCATCGCTGACTGTTGCAGCACGGTATGGCCTCTGGCGCTTTATGTCAACGGCATTTATAGAAGTCGAGTGCCCCTGAATCTCTCCCACAGAGTTACCAGAGTCCCAGCTGAAACAGTGGCCAAATTTGTCTTTACCTTGACCAACAGCAATCACACGAGCACTATCACCATCCCAAGCAATTGATTTGATTGGACCCGATAAAATTTGGAATTCGCTTTTAACAGTAGGCTGCTCGAATGGTGTTTGTTGAGCTCCCGGAGAATTAATCAATGAGGTGTCCCATATTTTAACTTGACCAGATTCATCTCCAGAAGCTACATAGTTACCAGTCGGCGAGAATGAAGCTACTGTAGTTTGATATATATGCTTCGTAAATTGAATGACAGGAGTATCAGAATTTGGATCCACAGGCCTAACAATGATTGACTTCCCATTTGCATATGCGATTCTATCATGGACCTGGTCATATGATATGTGCAGAGTTTGGGCCCTTTCAGTGGAAGGCTGAGGAGGTAACAAACTTGAAGGACTAATTGTCATTTCTGATGGAAACCGTTCGTACAGAGAGCAGATTGTACCTTTTAGATTGTCCTAACCAATGAAATTGGTAGTGGCTCGATTATTGTGTTTAAATGTATCTCATAAACTCTTGTATGTTTTGTGTAATGTTACCAAAAGTGAAACTTCACCGAGTCTTGGAAAATGTGATTGGGCTCGAATTAAAAGTTAACAGTTACATATTCTCTAGAATAGAATGCTTTATATTAGAGGACACAAGAGTATAGCTTTAGAGGTGAAGAGAATATCTTCCTGTAATCGTCAAATTCTCTTCAGCGCAAGGCGTTATTTGGCTGATACGCCTATCCCAAAACCACCTTCACCACCGACATTGAATGAGAGTGGAAGCGAAGGGCAGGAGAAGAGGAAGAAAAAGTTCTCGTTCTTCAAGTTACTCTTCAATACTGTTGCCTTGGGCTCAATTGCCTATGGTGGTACTTTGTATGCTGCTACAAAGAATGAAAAGGTTATGGACTTTGTTATTGATAAACAGTTACCATTGCAAGATGAAATTATTGAATTCTTCGAACAAACAACTTGGGAAGATGTCAAGAACAAACTCAATGTTTGGAAAGAATATGCTACTAATCTTGAAGTCTCTTCTGCGGATAAGGTGAAGAACATTGGCTCTAAGTTGGAGGGAAAGAGTGAGTCCTTCATAAGTGAAACTAAGAAGAGATTGGGCTCTTCTGAAAAGACGCAAGATATCATAGATGCAAAGGATGCACCTCTCCCTGCTGATCAATTACAGAAACCAGTTGAAGTTGAAACTGTAAAGAAGCAAGATGACGTAAACTTAGTGGAGGTAGGTCCTTCAACAGCCGACCCTATTGTGAAAGATGCTATCAATCTGTTGAATGAAATAATAAAATATGGTAATCTTCCCAAAAATGCACAAAGTGAAAAGCTTATTAAAGCTGTAGAGGGCAGTATAACAGAATTGAACAAAAGAGTCAAAAAGTTGAGCGAAAACTTTGAAGATGAATTAGATGCAAAATTGAAGGCTTCTCAGACCGAGTTACTATCTAGTTACACTCAAAAAGAGTTAGACTTAACCCTGAACCTTCTTTACCAGTTTAATTCAGAGAAAGAACACTTAGACAAGAAGTATGCTGCAAGATTGAAGGAAGAAGTTGAAGCTTCAAAGCAAGCACTTTCACAAGCGGCCGTTAATGCCATCTCCATGGTTAGATATGAACAAACCAAGAATTTTGATAAATTAGTCAAGGACAAAGTCGATTCTGAGAGGAATGGTAGGCTCGCAAACTTAGATAAATTGAACGAGAAATTGAGTGACTTAGAAAAATTTGCAAGCAACTTGGAGACTCAAATCTCCAACAGTAATAATAAAGTATTAGTACAGAAGGCATTAAACAACTTCAAAAATGCTTTTAATGACAACAATACCACTGCTAAATCATTACAACCTCAGCTCGACAATCTTGTCAGTGTCGCCGACAAGACTAACAACGAAGTTTTTAAGGTTGCCTTGGCAGATTTGAAACCACTTATTGCAGGTGAATCATCGAAATCCATTTTAACTACTTCTCAGTTATTAACGCGTTGGGAACAGTTGACACCTGAATTGAGATCTTCTTCGTTGTTACCTCCAAATGCAGGTTTATTAGGACATTTTGCCTCCAGAGCTTTCTCCAAGTTGCTTTTCCAAGTGAAAGGTTCAAAGCCAGATGGTAGAGATATTGAATCAGTGATTGGGAGAGTTGAGTCAAGTTTGACCAGGGGTGACTTGGATGTAGCAGTGGAAGAGGTTGCTAATTTGAAGGGCTGGCCAAGAAAACTTGCAAATGACTGGCTTTTAGAAGGAAGAAAGACTCTCGAAGTTAGATTTCTTGTGGACGTTATCCAATCCGAGGCTTTAATATTGTAATGCTCTTATTCAGTATAACTATATATATATAAATAAATATTTGATGGTGATCTATGTTTTTTTTGGTATAGCTTAAATCACGTGAGCATCTGTTTTCGAAATTTTACCGATATGTTAACTTTGAGTCGAAGAGTTGACATAGAGAGCTTCCATTAGAGATCCAGACATGTCATCATCTAATAGTGGAGCGGTATACGGGGGTGATGAGATTAATGCCATAGTTTTAGACCCAGGCTCATACAATACTAGGATTGGGTATTCCGGTGATGATTTTCCAAAAGTTGTAACACCATCATGTTATGGTGTAAAAAAGGGTGAGGAGCGTGGAAAAAATAAGAAGATATTTGGAGATGCCATTGGTGTCCCTCGTTCTAATTATAATGTAGAACCAATTTTGAAGGATTCAATTATTTTGGATTGGGATGCTGCAATTGAGCAGTACAAGCACTATTTCAATAGTTTCTTGAAGATAGATTATAAGGAACAACCTATATTAATAACGGAGCCCGTATGGACTGAATTCAAATACAGGCAAGAGTTAGTTGAGACATTTTACGAGAATTTTGATTTTCCAGCATTGTATTTGGCACGTTCACCTTCGTGTGTTTCATTTCAACAGGGAAGACCAAATTGTTTGGTGGTCGATGTAGGTCACCAATCAGTCAGTGTCACACCTATTGTTGATGGAATATCTTTGTTGAAAAATTCAATGAGAACACACTACGCTGGTGAATTTTTGAATGACCAAATACAAGATATGTTGGCGAAAAAGTATCCTACCGCTGCAATTCAGAATTCTTACCAAATCAAGTCCAAGACTCCTGTAGTGTACCCTAATGAAGCGAAATACGAGTTGAAGAATGTGCCTTCAGATATTACCCAATCTTTTGAAGATTACGAAAAGCAAAAAATTTGGCAAGAATTTAAGGAGACAGCGTTGGAAGTTCCGGAAAAGAAAATTAATTCTCACAACTCCGATACCTATAGTCAAGATACTTATAAGAGATTGTTTGAATTCCCGACAGGACAGTCAATAGAATTGTCTATTGAAAGATTCCAGTTAGCTGATGCATTATTCGACCCATTACATTACAAGTTTACTTCTGAGAAGTTGCAAGCCAAATATCCTCCGAATAATGGAGAATTTTCAATCGACAGTGTGTATGGTGAATATAGGCCCTTGAAAAGGGCTCGTAAGGCTGAATCAAACCAGTCATCGCCACCGCCCCAAGATTCGCCTGAGACACAAGTGCGAGGCTTATCTCAACTAATTTCTCATACATTATCCACCATTGATATCGATTTAAGGCCCTCGGTAGCTCACAACATTATAGTAACTGGAGGGGTGTCATTAATTCCCCAATTGACCGAGAGACTCTATAATGAGTTGTCAGCTACCAATCCAGGTCTCAAAATTAGACTTCATGCTGCTGGTAATTCGAGTGAGAGACTCAATCAAGCGTGGATCGGAGGTAGTGTTCTCGCATCCCTTGGTACATTCCACCAGATGTGGGTTTCAAAAGCTGAGTACGATGAAGCTGGCCCAGAGAGAATAATAACTCAGAGATTTAGATGAAATTATCCTGACAAAAAGTAAGATGTAATATTAGTTACAATTCTTCGTACCTGTAATTCTGTTATCTATAGATCAATGCAAAATAGAATTGTGTGATTTTCATTCCGCCTATCAATTTTTATATGGAGGTGCCCGCGCGCCCACAAATTGCTAAAAAGTTGCCCCACATTAGATTTGGGGAAAGCAAGGCAGGGGTAACCCTTTTTTTTTTTGGTTGAGATTTCATTTCTACTTCCATTATTAGAGGGATTCACTATTAAAAGTGTCGAAGAATTAGGCTATAGTCGAAGAATAGGGTTCATTTTGATTGTTGTTAGTTGCAATTCGAAGTAGACCATTAAAGCTGCTGTGATTTCAGGATGGAATATGTTAGCAAAGAATCGGTGAGAGGTGCATTGGAAACCGATCCATGGCTTGAACCTTTTAGTGACAAATTGGTTCAAAGACAACTTAAATTCAGGCATTTAAACGACAAGCTTTCCAGGAATGAAGGATCTTTACTTAAATTTGCCTCATCATATGAGAAGTACGGAGTTCATGCAGACAAATCGAAGAAAACCATTTTTGTACTCCAGTATGTTCCGGATGTGAAAGAAGTATCAATCGTGGGAGACTTTAATAATTGGGATCCTAAAGCACATCCACTCAAGAGTCTAAATGACTGGGGTTTATGGGGGACAACTTTATATCCAGTTGATGGCCAATTTGCAATTCCCCACGACACCCGTTATAAAATTACCATGATCACATCTTCGGGTGAAAGAATATATAGAATTGATCCATGGGTGAGAATGGCGACTCCTTCAAAGGATAGTCATACTTATGAAGGACGTTTCTGGAATCCTGAGTCCTCTTATGAGTTCAAAAGTAAGAAACCAAAACTTTTGGGAGGTGTTAGGATCTATGAAGCTCATGTAGGAATATCTACACCTAATCCAGTTATTGGGACTTATAAAAACTTCACTGATAATGTTTTGCCAATAATTAAGAAGCTAGGATATAATACGATCCAATTGATGGCCGTGATGGAGCATGCTTACTATGCTTCTTTTGGTTACCAAGTGACAAACTTTTTTGCTATATCTTCTCGTTATGGCACGCCAGAAGATCTTAAAGAGTTAATTGACACGGCACATGGGTTGGGTATTAGAGTTCTATTAGATGTTGTGCATTCGCATAGCTCAAAGAATGTTGAGGATGGTTTGAACATGTTTAATGGAACAGACCATTATCTTTTTCATGGTGGCCCAATAGGCTTCCACAGTCAATGGGATTCTAGATTGTTTAATTATGCCAATTACGAAACCTTAAGATTTTTACTCTCTAACTTGAAGTACTACATTGATATTTTTAAATTTGACGGATTTAGATTTGATGGAGTTACAAGTATGCTTTATAAACACCATGGGATAGGATTTGGTTTTAGTGGAGATTACAATGAATACTTCAATACTGATTGGGTTGATTTAGATGCAGTTACTTATTTGATGCTATCACATCAGTTACTCTTAGATATTAGCGAGGAAGAGCATATTCAGATAACAACAATTGCTGAAGATGTCAGTGGGATGCCAACTCTTTGTTTGCCCATCTACAAAGGAGGCATTGGCTTCGATTATAGACTTTCAATGGCAATTCCTGATATGTGGATCAAAACTTTAAAGCATGTACAGGATGAAGCGTGGAATATTGGAAACATCGTTCACACATTGACAAACAGAAGGTATGGTGAGAAATGTATTAGTTATAGTGAATCTCATGATCAGGCTCTTGTTGGAGATAAAACTATTGCATTCTGGCTTATGGATAAGGAGATGTATACAAACATGTCTGTATTAACGCCAAATACACCAGTCATAGATAGAGGTATTTCTTTGCATAAGCTTATTCGCTTAGTGACCTTTGCATTAGGTGGTGAAGGTTATTTGAATTTTGAAGGTAATGAGTTCGGTCATCCTGAATGGTTAGACTTTCCTAGAGCTGGTAATAATGAATCATACCATTATGCAAGAAGACAGTTTAATTTGATTAATGATCTTTTGAGGTATAAGTTTCTATTTACTTTTGACTCTAAAATGCAGGAAGTGGATGAAAAGTACAATCTCTTAGACAGCCCTCAAGCTTATGTCTCGCTTAAACATGAAACTGATAAGGTCTTAGTATTCGAAAGAAATGGCCTTCTTTTTGTATTCAACTTTCATCCAACAAAGTCTTATCCGGACTATAAAATCGGAGTTGAAATGCCTGGAGCTTATCAAATAGTTCTCAATTCTGATGAGGAAAGATTCGGTGGCCACAATAGAATACTGGAAGTGGATAATGAGGGAAAAGCATTAATACATTTTACATTTCCAGATAAATGGAATGATAGGAGTAACTCAATATTTGTCTATATCCCAAATAGGACTGCGATTATTCTACAGTTGCATGATAAAATTAAATAAAGATTAATCTGAACCCTACTTAGTTAATAAATTGCCTTTCATAAATCCTCAAACTTTCCCAGTTGTTGCCACTCTCTTACAGGATTCTTGAACCCTTGGAAAACAGGATTATTTTCGATTCTATCGAACAAAATAAACAACTTTTCCGCCTCTGCTTCTTTTTCGCTTTCAGTGAGCTCAGGATAGGCGGAAATCTTTTCATTTTTTTCTCCTTGAGTTTTCTCCAAATAACTTTGAAGATCAGGAAGATCAGGCACAGTTATACCATTGTTCGACATATAATCTCTTGCGGATTCGATTCCAACAGTCTTCGCAAATGTCTGGTTCCGAGATTCCACCGGTATATCTCCCAATAGAGTGTATATCACATCGAGAATAAGGGTCTTTGAAAGCAACATAACGTCTTTGTTGTTAGATGCATATTCAACTGACTCGTCCAATTTCAAAAGAAACTTTAAGAAAACCTCCGAAAAACCTTCAGTTTTCAGGATCTTTTGTATCAAGTTATCATAAAGGGACCTATCACATGAATTGAAGGAGTTTTTTAATAATGCTCCAAAGAGACCCAAGGTACTATTAAAATCAGAGAAATCTTCCTTCACTTGGCCCTTTTGATTCCCTTGTAATATGCCAAGACATTTGGCCAGCAAATACTTGAGCCAGAAAATTAGATTGTCGAAAAACTCTTCAACCGAAGAGCGATATCGCGTATCTGTGATATCGAACCATTCAAATGAGATCAAAAGAACTTCAATTGTTTTTTGTAATAAGTTCTGGTGAATTTCTCGGAAGCCAGAGAGCCTGAGCTTATTGAAAAGATTCATCATATTGAGAAAAGTTCTGCCATCTCTTAACTGGTACCGATGGATAAAAGCATACAAAGACTTCGATATCTCTATAATAACAGAATTTATTGTGACATCTTCTGGAGATAGAGTCTCATTCAGAATCATGTTTAATCCATTCGATAGATAAGTCTGGATCTTGTTTTGTTCTTCTGATCCAACATAAGTGCTGCATAACGTTAAAAAAACTATACGATACGAAGGAATCAAATTGACAATATCAACATTGTAGATCTCGCTATCATTAACCACAGCAAGGATTAAATCTTTAGCATACTCTCTTTCAAAGAAAATTGTGTTCAAATTCTTATTGATCAAGATTATATTGGATATGGTTGCAAGCAAATCTGACCTATGCTGGACACCTGACGTTTTCAAATAAGCATTCACGATGGATTTCAATTGATTTTCATCTAGATTAAGACAAAAATCAGGATTTCTTCCTCTCCTTCTTAAATCTGCACCGTCGTGACAGTTCATATTGAACTAGTTTTCTACAGCGTCTCTTCTGATAAAAAATGTGCATCAAAGTATATACAGGTACACTCATGTATTGCAATGAATTCTGCAATTAGGTTTTATACTCTCCCATAGTGCCAAGTTAGATAAAAGTCATTTAAAACACACCAATAGTACAACCAATATATTTATACACAAATTACACCTAGAAAAAAACAGTTTTACCTTCATAAGTCCAAATTATGTTCCATTTCATGAACCTAACATTAAAAAAAAAAAGTAGTTTAAGAAATCAATAAGAATTCAATCTTATCTATTAAATTCAGCACATCATCCAACATGACATCATTACCAGACAAGTAGTGTGCGATATTTTTTACCACATATGCACCACCAGAAAGAACGGTTATATTATTCTCATACGATTTCAAAATACCAACAATGTCCTTAGTAGTCTTCTCTGCAAATGAATTTGCATATCTAGAAATTTCTTCCTTTACCTGGGGAGTATCCACATTGGTCTTGTTCAAAAGCAACTCGTAAAGCACAAGATTGAAATATTTTATCCTTATACACGTGGATGCAATAGACGAGTCAGTGAAATATGTCTTAGGGAAAGTGTTAGCACCAGAACTTGGCCTATGAATAAGTGGCTTCATATAAATTGGTAACTTTGATTCGAATTCATCTAACTTGCTTTTCAATTCGAGCCATACTTTTAATGATGAGTTGCTTTCGTATTCCTCCATAGTCAAAACAGTACACTCATTCTTGAAATCTTGAATAGCTCCTAAAATAATAGTGAACTTATTACTCCACCATTTTGCTATGTCTTCACTATAAATTGATTCGTTAGCCTTATCACTTGGAGGGTATTCGTCATATGCCAGGAAATATTCCGGGAATAAAACAGCCCAATGAGATTCAATTGATGAGTACATAGAATCACCTAATTTTACTGACATTTGTTGATCACAATTAATTAAAGCCCAAAAACACATTTCCATGAACAGCGACTTGTTCAATATACTTCCCCTTTCATCTGATTGGGTACCAATTACCGAAAAAATTGCAGATGCTATCTTCAAATGTGCACTTTCACCATCAGTAAAGTATATTTCGTAGATGGATAAAATTATTGAACTCAAAAGACATCTCCAAAAGAGTCCGCCATCATTTTGCTCAATTCCATCACGATTCAAGAAAAACTTTATTATTTTCATACACCTATCATAATACTCAAAAGATGTTTCCAACTTTTCACTTCCTTCCTTTTCAAATTTTAAACAACCAATACAAAACACTGCGTATTTCAACATTAACGTATCATCATGAAATGCCAAAGAGGAAATAATCTTACGGGATATACTTGCTGGAAAAAAATAGTCCAATACCTTAGAGGTATGATTGACAAAAGAATCGAAGAGTTTATACTCATTTTTTTCTCTGAACTTGAACTCGAATTTCTCATCGAACTCTGAAGGTAATTTAATTTTCAACGAATCCTGAAAGTCACAAAACATCTTATCATTTGAGCGCTCACCTTCTTGTAAGGATCTCTTTTCAAAAATCTGATCTGATCTTTTTATACTCTCAGAGAGTTTATTGATCCTTGGGTTCGTGTTCCTCTTGGTCAGCTTCGGCTTATAGTGACTAGTTCTTGCATTCACCAAGTTTGTAATAGCCATACTGGAAATAATGGGTTCACTATTTATTCTTGGCTGCGAGTACATTAATGATGGATTACGTCTCTTCTCCGATAAAACATTAAAACTTGCATGTCTTGGATAGTTTTGAGTGTGCTCCATATTGAAAGGAGGGAGAATTTGGTTCTGAACCTGAGGAGTAATAACAAAAGGAGTGTAGGAGGGCAGAATCAGCGATTTACTGGAAGGCCCTGCCGAACTGATAGGCTGAGATGTTGGTTGCAGCTCTGGAGGCACCTGAACATTAGGAAGATATATCACCCTCAGCGCATCTGAAACCGTGCTCTGAAATCCTGGTCCTTGATGATCTTGGTACTGTAGATGATGATACTGTGCTATATGTTGTTGACTAAAGTGCTGAGGCAGTTGACTATGACGCTGTTGATATAGCGAATGCTGAGTCGGTTGCAGTGGATGGTGAGGATGCACCGGATGATGATGAGTTGCAGGAGCTTGTGGTGAAGGCCCCTGCAGCAGAACAATAGGCAAAGGCTGCTGATATAAATTTGGTACGTTTGGTGGATATTCTGGAATAGAGCCATAAGTATGCTCTGGATATAAGACCATTGGCACGTAAGGAGTAAATATTTGTCCTTGTTGTGGATATATTTGCAGATTAACCAAAGGACCCTGATTATTTGTGCTACCTGAGACCAGATGGGTATCCTGACTTGAATGACTGGGGTTCCTCTGGTATTGTTGGTAACGAAGGTTGTTATTGAACTGTAATATCATGAAGTCCTAAAATTTAATATCGAAAGTCCTTGAAAATACTCTAATTATAGTATTCGCAAAAGGCAGCTATCACCCACCCGTATCTATTATGTTATGAAGAGTGACAGCAGCCAGCAAAAGTTAAAAGAGATTAACTCTATCAGCTAGTGTCTAAATCTTTTCAAATATCGAATTTTTTTTAGCACAAAATTTCTTTTTCTCACTTTTAGGGTACTCAGTTTCGGAATATTGGATGTGTCGGTATATGAGTATCACGTAAGAAACATCTCAAAGAAATGAAGACTCTAGAGAAGCATGGCCAGTAAAGAGTTTACGGTTTTCGTCATCGACTTATCACCCTCAATGGGTAACAAGGCACAGAATAGGGAGGTGAATGATTTAGAGTATGGTCTAAGTTTCTATAATGATTTTATCTCCAAAACACTTCTAGCTAAAAGGAAACAAGATCGAGTTGGCGTAGTATTATGTCATTCTCCAGTAACTAAAAATCCACATGCTAATGAATCATCACTCAATAATATTGAAGTTCTTTATGAAGATACTGCATTGACATATGATAGAGCTAAAAATTATCGTGAAAAGATAAGGGTAAACCGTGAAGAAATTCGAAAACAGGAGGGCGATTGTCTAGAAGCACTTCTTGTAGGAATAGGTATATTCAAGGACACTATGAAATACAAATTTAAACGGCAACTAATTCTTATAACCAACGCAGAATCGAAAGTTCACAGTTTCGGATCGAAACTCGCTAAGGCGACTGTGCCCGTAATTTCTCAGCTTCAGGCCCAAATTCGATTGATCGTCATCGATTTTAATCTCGAAGATCATGGAAAGTCTTCAAGTAAGCTTTTTAATGAGAATGAGTGGAAGCTACAGGTTGGAGCTTACGGTGGTATAATAGTAGATTGTGGAAAATTGAATGAGAGCTTACTTTATGATCCTCCATTAAAGAAAGTGAGACCCGTAGCATCTTACTCTGGTCTCTTGAGACTAGGTGCAAAGTTAAGCCGACCAAATGAAGGAACGGATGACTTAGTCAATGAAAGTGATCGGCTTATGGATGATTCAGGATTGACAATGCAAGTTCAAGTTTATCCGGCAATCAAGACCAACAAGTTAATAAGTGGTCATCAATACGTATTGAATGGTGGTCGCCTTGATCAAGTGAGACCAGAAACGACTTATTATCTCAAGAGATACAGTGGAGAGGATAAGGATGCACCCCAAATGGATGATGATGATCCTGAAGGAGCTAGGGAGGATGAATATGTTAAGGAGGAAATCAAGAGAGGTGATTGGGAAGATGGCTACAAGTATTCAAACATGGATTTGATAGCTCTCAACAAGGATCTCTTGGAATCAACAAAACTTCAAACTGAAGCAGGTCTTGACGTCATTGGCTTTATTGATAGCTACAAAGTGCCGTACGCTTATTTCATGGACGAATCTTCGTATGTGGTTGCGAATAACGTGTCTGTTGGTAACTCCTCGGTCTTTTTTGCATTCTGCGAAATAATGCTTGATTTGAAACTCTATTCCATTGTCAGATATGTACCAAAAAAGAATTCAGAGATACAGCTTTGCTTTTTGATTCCGACTAAGTTCCAACGCCCAAAAGGCGATGATATGGGGTGTGTTATGGTCAGGGCACCTTTTAAAGAAGATGAGAGAATAGGAAGGTTCCCTCTGCTAACAAGTATAAGGTCAACACGTGAAGGCACAGTCTCATCTGATGATGATGATGATGATAATGATATTCACAATGAGTCCGAAGACGACCCCGATTATGATTCGCGACCTGAGTGGAAGAAATTTCTTCCTTCGAAGAAGACAAATGATTCTATGAAAGCGTTCATTGAGGCTATGAGTATTGATGAGCACAAGGAGTCACTAGAAGATCCATGGATTTTGAAAAATCAAAAGATTACAAACTCAAACTTAGAGGATATCTTTGAAGAAAAGGATATTGACAGTAGTGTTGGTAACATCTTAAGTGCATCATCTCCGGCCATTCACAAGTTCAATCACAACTTAAAGAGGATAATAACAAAGTCTTTAGCGGTAAATGATCTCAGTTCTTTCTTGGAAGACGAAAATTTTGTATCACGCAATTTACTTCTGGTTGAAGAAGACTCTCATGAGAAAAAGTATGGTACCGAGACTACAAACTTCTTCAATTTGTATAATATCCTTTCAATCAATACACCTGGGCGTTTTGATTTCTTTGCTAGACTTAATCTGAGAGCTTCGGATAAGGGTAAAGAGGTTTTGAAGAATCTTGATATAAAATACTTAGAGAAAGCAACTGAAAACAAGAAGAGAAAGAGAGAATCTATCAATTCTGAATTATTTGAAAATCCGTCCCGTAGACCAAACTACGGAAAATCAGAGGGAGTGTATGATCAAGCTCTTGACCTTGACAAGTTGTTGAAATAGTCATGACTATTTTATGCATATAGATCTGACATTCTGCTATTTACAATTTAAAGAATGTATTTCTCAAATCAAATTCTCTATCCTTTGCTGTTCGCTTTCTATGTGACTCTGTTGACGTTCCATCTTTTCCTAAGCTGTTGGTAATTTTGGTATGTACTGGCATTTGCTCAATTCTCTCTTTTTCCAACTTGTGAGTCTCCTTTAACTCTGCTACATCTTTTTCAAGTATAGCTTGAACATCAAATAATCCCATAAACTTCTTTCCTTTTCCTTGTCGCCATAATTCTATCCAATAATTAGCCATACATAGCTCATCATAGGTATTGTCCTTGCGAAGTTTACTCCTTTTCAATGCAATATTATATAAGAGTTCATAAACATTATTGGTTGGATATTTCATAAAGTCCAGGTACTTCACGCCAGAGGGATCTTGAAGGTTTAGTACATAAAGTAGATAATCTGCTTGAATCACTGGATCAATATATGATGAGTTGACACTACCAATTAAACTTAACGCAAGCATGGCCTCTACACTTTTAACTGTGGGCAAAAATACACCAGGAGTATCATGCACCAAAACATCAGGATCCTTAGAAATCCTTATAACCTCGCTAGTATTCTTAGTAACGCCAGGCTGCCCTCCTGTCCTAGCTACTTTTCTGGATGCGTTAGATATGGAGTTCATTTTGTCAGCATATCCCGTAGCCCTCAAATTATTTACCAAGGTTGACTTTCCAACATTAGGCATGCCAATGATCATTAGTCTCATCCCAAGGGGAGGTGGCGGTATTAACATATCGTAGTAATCACTTACGGTTCCTATTATCTTTCTCGCATCCTTCTTATCACGGCAATCAATGAACATGTAGTCTTCGCCCTTCAGCTTATGCCATTTATCGAGCATTTCCCTTTTCAACACTGAAAGGTCTTTTTTACTGTACAATATAATTTTCTTCTTCTTAGCTAGAACTTTATCAAACAAAACATTAGTAGTAGATATTGGAGCCCTCGAGTCTCTCACTTCCAAAACCAAATCTATTTGAGGGGCTAAATGACCAAACTTTGTGAGAGCCTTTTGATGATGACCTTTAAAGTTAGAAAGTGGTATATTATATCCTGGGAAAATAGTTCTAGGTATAAACTTCATGTCTTCTATATGTTATACTGTGCTTAAAACATAGACGAGAAGAGCTTTAAATTTGAGAATGTCGCAAAGATTGTGGAGAATAGAGGTTCTTTGACAAAAAGGTAAGTATCACAGTTTTGCTGTTGTTTTCGGGCACAGAAAGATTTGAGAGAAACTGCAAACGCACCAACTTCAATATGCTATAACTTTCGGAAATCCTAGTGGACGGTGACCGTTTAAGTTTTGGTTAATGGTTGGTATAAATTTTTATCGCAGCCACTTAAATGCGTAAAAGGAAGAAAATTATTTTTCACTTAAGAAACAGTAATCCAACTGCGATGCCATTGATCATATTTACAGGGTTGCCTAGTTCTGGTAAAACTAGATGGGCTAATGAGCTACGGGAATTTTTGCAAGGCAGAATAGATAGGGCTAAGAAGGACAAAGAGCCGGGATTTGATTATACAATTACATATATATCAGATGAGACATTAGGCATAGATCACGATTCTTATAGAGAGTCAGCTACTGAGAAGCATGTTAGAGGAAATCAGATGTCAGCTGTGAGAAGGGATCTTACTGCGAAGACCATTGTCATTCTTGACTCGTTGGCTTATATTAAAGGTTTCAGATATCAACTTTACTGTGAAGCAAAAGGACTTCAGACACCACATTGCGTAATTCATGTGGCAACATCTTTAGAGAAATCCTTAGAATGGAATAATAATAAAACTAGTAACCATAAGTGGGATGAGGAAGTTATCAAACAATTAGATATGAGATATGAAGAGCCGAACGATAATACGAGATGGGACTCACCTTTATATACAATCGTTTCTGATTATGAAAAGGAAAAATTACCGTCTGACGATATTTGGAATAGCATCGTCTTGAAAAAAGCTGCTCCTCCAAATGCCGCAACTGTGATAAAAGCGACATCAGGGAACTCATTTTTACAAGAATTAGATAAGCAAACTCAGGAAGTAATTTCTCAGATTTTGCAACATCAAGAAATAAGTGCTCCTGGAAGTGATGTCATCGTTGATAGAGAGAATAATTTAATCGTCGAGATGCCACCAACAGCAGTTAGCGTACCTAAATTACAACGTGTTAGAAGAACTTTCATCAGTTTGAACAGGATGAGAAATGTTGACATCGAAAGAATAAAGCCTTTGTTCGTCGATTATATTAATGGAAGTTTAAATATTGACGATTAAATCTATAAATGCATTTTAGTAACTCATTGAGACTTGTTATATGGCAATTTTATATTACATTGTAACCTGAAGTAGAAGCTCAGGCTTTTGTAGTATACTTCAAATTATTAGGAGCAACAAGTTAACGTTTTCTTTGATTTTTCCACTTGAAATAAGTCTTTCCATCTGAAGCTGTCACCTTCTTCTTGTTACCCTTTTTCATCAATTCCTTGGTCATTTCCATTCTCGATTCAACTTGCCCAAGTTGTTTTTCTCGTTCCATCCTTCTCTTAAGTAACTGAAATTTCTTCAATTTCTTCAAATCTTCTCTTTCTTTCGCTATGCTATCTTTCCCATCATCATCAACTAATTTATCCATTTGCTCCAACTGATCAACAGTGAGCCTGTTCTCTCGCCTCTTCAACATGGCTTTATCCGTCTTGAAAAACTCATCCGGCTTAAAATCTTTTTGATCCTCGAAAGAATCTACAAAAACCGTATGCCTTCCTTCAGCATTGAATTTTAAGTTCTCTTTTTCCTTCTGTATCTTTTTAAGTTCGTTGAGTCTCATCGTCCTTACATAGTTTGCATCTTGGGACTTCAAGAGCTTCACCTGCTGTACAGACAAAGCCTCATTCCCACGATCAGCTATTAAAATACCTCTACCATCAGTACGACTTTTAGTCATCGAGTGATAGTACTCATCAGGATTGTAGTCTGCTACTTTATTCTTCAAAGCTTTAATAGCTGCCTCCTTCTTATGATAGTCAGCAGCACGAAGCTTATAGTCCTTCTTCTTTTCGAGAAGACCTAATCTGGCCCTCTCTTTCGGCTGAGATCTCTCTCTATGTTGCTTCTTCTGCACGTTGTGAACTAACTTTGCCATTGCTATTTAAACCTTTAAACAGAGTGAATACGATTGCAGAAAAGCGAAGAGCTCAAAAAAAAAAATATTGTTGCAGCTAAATGTCGTACACCATCTCGAAAAGAGACATTCGACTTTTGACCATTCGTAAAAGTTCATACGTACATTTCAAGATCTGTACTAGAAAAATCAACAACCACGGACCAGTACTGAGGTGTGGAAGAGATGTCTTCTTTAGCCAATAGTTTACGTCGTGTTTTCTGTAGCAGGTTACCCAAGAGAGCATGGAAGCAATCAAATATCACGAGGGCTTCTTTCAGCACTTCAAAGTATTTAGTGAACCGTATTATTGACATTAATGAAGAATACGAGTCCCACACAAAAGGCGAAGCTTCTGAAAGTAAAGAAATGCCATGGTACATGAGAGAGGTACCCCAAGTTGATTTTACGCAAAGGAGAGTTGAAATACCCGAAGTTCCTGATGGTGCACCTCTGACGTTGAAAAATTTCTTGAACTTAGTGTCCGAGTATGGGATGTCGGACATAAAGCTTTTTGACTTGAGGCATGATATTGATGAAGAAATAGATACCGTGCATTTAGGTGAGTTCATTATATTATGCACAGGAAAGTCAGAGAAACATAACTTCAAAGCAGCTAATGAGTTAAAGGCTTACGTTAAACATAATCATAACGTCTTGACTAAAGCTGAGGGATTGGTGTCTTTCACTCAGTCTCCAATTGAAAGACGCCGCATGATGAGAAGGGCTAACAAGGGCCCCGCATCCACCGATAATGACTACGGTAAACGTGCAAATAGCTGGATTATGTGCGATACCCAAGTGGATAATATCGTCGTTCACCTTTTGACTAAGGAAAGAAGGGCAGAGCTTAATTTAGATTCTCTCTGGCTTCCTGAAAAAGAGATAGCGGATGAAAATTCTGACCCTGCGTTACACTCTAATAAAGATGCCACTCAAAGTGTTTTCAACCAAGCGAAGCGCCAACTTCATACTTCAGGTGCTTTCCACCAAAACTCCACCAAGATATTACCATCTACGATATATAATGATTTTTTGTTAAGCCCAGCACATCAAGACAGGAGCTCGCTAAGGCAAGTAATGAAAAAACTAGAGGAATCGTTTTCACAGGCGAATACTAAAGATTATGAGACAAAGTTTAAGCTATACAAGGCGATACATATTTTAGACCATTCTCTAGTCTCCTTTCAAGAAGTCAGAGACGTTATTTTTGAAAAATATGGAGATATCAAAATTGTCTTGGATGAAAATTTAGATTTATACGAAGAAAGGATATATGATACTGTCGAATTTATTAAGCTTTTAATCGACTCACCCCAACTTTCTGAGGAGTATCAATTAGAAAATTCTCTGAAATATTGCGATAGGTTATTGGAGGAGCAAGCTTCATTCACATCTACGCTTTTCAGATTTTCTACGCATCAATTGGAATTGTCTAGGAACCCAAAATTAATTCCTCTTCTCATGAGGCTCACGTATGTCGAATTGGATAGTCCTCTTGGATCTAGTGATGTTAATGATGTCATTTACAACAGGAAACTAATAACCCCGAGACAACCTGAACCAACAATTAAGCTTGCATCAAATAGATCGAGAGATATAAAGGATCTTCTTTCCATCTATAATGAAAAAATGAATTATTCTACACCTACATCGTTGAAGGAACTTCAACTTTTTATCTACGGAAACGCCGGAAAGTGGAAAGAGTTTTGGAACTATTGGGATATATCATTCTCTGTCCTCGGTAATAAAGATCCAGACTTTGTCCTTGTCAAATGGGTCAAGTTATCTGTATATTTGGCCTTGCGCAATGATAAGGGTGCAATGCTCAAGTTTTTGAACCAGTATTGGTCGAAGACATCACTCTCATCTCATTCTTTTTTGAGAGAGTATGAGGACACTCCCAAAAATACGCTTTCGAAAGAAGAAATCGATGTCATGAAAAAAGCTATGTCGTCTATCCTAAAGTCCCTACAAGGGAAGGAAGATGGTAACTTCCACGATGTGAAGAAATTTATAGATTCAACTGATAGTTAATTCCATGTATATAATTGACGCGTCGCGCGATGAAATGATGAAATATATACCAATGCGCTTTTACACTCTAAGATGAAACTGAGTAATCCGATGACAAGCTGGTAATGAATTCAAACAGTGTAATTTTTGAGCTAAAGTCTGAGATAAAACTATGGGAAAGAAATTTTGAAAAGCTAAATAAAAGGGCTCCTTCAAAGGAAGACATTAAATCCGATACCAAGGTCTATGATTTGTACAAATCTTATAGAAAGCTAAAGTCAGGAAAATCCGATCACAAGACTCGAACTCCAACTAAGGAGAAGGTACAAGATGGGGAGCATAGGACTCACTTACAGGTAATCCCGAATCAAAACTCATCCGGTAATCAATCCAAGGAATCAAAGAATTCTACCATTATAGATCAAGGTGCTGTAGTTTCATCATCAGACTCTGAAAATGAAGAGACTTCCAAAATTTTCATCGAAAACGTAGAGCTAGGACCTACTCCTCAAGCTGATGGGAGAATTGTATCCATTATTGATATCGGACTTACTCCCCCTTACTCATCTCCTACAGCAGTTGCAAATCAAGTTAAACCTGAGAATGATGATGATGCCTTTAAGACACCAACAAAGCCTCCTAGTGGAGTCAAACTCACTGGGAATTTATCTAGAGAAAGTAATGGGAAGATCTCGCTTACGCAGAAACTACAAAATATAGCAAACAAGCCTCAGACACCTACAAAACAGCAAAGTAATTCTCCAGACTTGACAACACCATTCTACTTAGCCAAGAATAACCTGAAATTCAGTTTGACTCCAGCCCAAAGTGATGATAACCACCAACAAACTACACCCTTGTCATTACAGAAGCGGCTGGCACCTATGACGCCTGTTAAATTTCCTAATCTACAGTTTCTGGTTTCTCCTTCTCCATTAAAGACCCAAAGATTCTTTACTAAGAAGGTCTCTGAGTTATTTGATGATTTGAAATCTATTAAAGATTACGGTGTGGATGATGATATTTTGAAAAACGAAGTTGCTGCTGAAACTATGAGCACTCCCTCAGAAGAAAAGACACACCAAGGAGATCAGAACAATACCAGGAAAAGTAAAACTCAAAAGCGTACTACAAGGAGATGGAAGATCAAACCACATGACAATTCATTGGTTGAGAACTCATTTGGAAATAAAAATGTTCACAAAGAAATTGAAAAGTTACATGGCAAGGAGGTAGAACAGCTAAGGAGCTATATTAACTCTGACCCCGAAGAAGACCAACCTTCTGAATCTGACTCAGAGACACATTCAACATTTGGCTCCTCTTGCACTGATAATAAGGGTAAAGTAAAGCCTACAAGCCAAAACTTTAAAAGACTTAAAATAAATGACCCTAGGTCTAAGATGTTCAAAAGAAGAAGATAATCTATTATAGCATAATTAATGAAGCATTACTGATAGAAATAAACGAACATGGTTATTAAGCTATGATTTTAGTAATAACTCGCTATACTGAAAGTAATATATTGTCATAAGTATGGTCTTCCAACTGGATTCTTGATTTTTGTTGATCCATTTCATCACTTGCGCTTTCATCATTGCCGAGAGTACCATTGTCTATAAATATAGGCTTTTCCCATCTTTCCTTATCCTTTTCGTAGTCCCAAGTACTGTTGTAGTTATTCTCAGAGGCCTTCTTTTCCATTTTGAGCTTTTCACTTAATTCATCAATCTCTTTCTCTTCCACCTCAAACAGTGGTGGTACGTATTTTTCAACCATCTTGACTTTACCATCTTTAATCACCATCTCTACCGTCTTCTGTGAACGACCAGTTCTTGAGGCCTCGAGATTCTCATATTTTTTCAATTGTTTTTGTTGCTTCTTCAATTGAACCGCTCTTTCTATGGGTGAGAGCCATATACTTGCGCTACCTCCTCCCGGCAATTCATAGTCTGCGGCATTATCTATAACTTTAGTCCTCTCGGAGCCCGTTTCTTGGAAATGAAGCAATGTTTCAAGTCGTTCTTGAGCTTTGTCTAGCTCTTTATCATCATGTGAGCGTTCGTATCGTTTTAGTAGCTTCTCCTGTTCGGCAACCTGTTGCTGTTCTTTTGCTACCTTATCAAGCTCTTGCTGATTCTTTTGTTTTTCTGCTTCCACTTTCTTCAAAGCTTTATCCTGAGCCTTCCATAGATTTTCACCCGCAGCCATTGACACTACAATTTTGTTCCGTTTCGGTTTCTGTGGAGGTGGACTTTTACTATAATTCCCAGATTTCAAAAATTTTTGCTTTTCCTCCTCTAAAACTGAAATGATCTCTTGCTTTTCTTTGGTAGATAGAAGTTCCTTACCACAATAAGAGCAGGGCTGAAGGCCCTCAAAAGAGCAAATTATCTTTCCACAATTAAGGCAATTTGGTGCAACTTCAAACAACAGGTGTCTAGTAGCCATACAATTACAAAATCTTTTGGGTCCTTCATTAGATGTCAATGGTTCACTAGTCTTTTCTTCAAGTGTACTCAAGACGGCTTCGATGTCATTTAAATCATTGATGTTTGCTTTCTTACTCTTACGTTGACTTTTTTTGACAGAAGCTCCATTTCCATTTTCCAAAGATGGTGATTTAATTTTCTCTTTCAACCTTTTGTTTTTTTCCGTCGTTCCTTCTTTATTTTGCTTATTGGTTTCCCAAACCTTGGGCCCCCCAACTTTTTTTTTAGAAATATCTCTATCGGAATCCGCCTCTGCCTTCATAGCTATGAAGGTACTGATGAATTTGAAGGACTCATCACTTTCGCCCAACAAATTTAAAAGATGCAATTGGATGTCGTGAACAGTTTTTAGACTCAACGTGTAGTTTATGATCTCCTTCGAGCTCTCTGAGTCTAAAGGTATTATATCTGTGATTGCCGATGACGCATAACTCTTTACTTTATCATAAACCATCCTTGTTTAACGGAAAAAGCTAAGCTTCAACAGGCGACCTTATATACTAAATTCCTAAGTTTAAATATTTTTAACTTTTGGATCATGGCGCCCTTCCTCTATATAGAATAATTGTGAGACTCGATGATTTCAATTAAAATGATTGGAGTACTCAACAACTGAACTAGATGAAGACATAATGCATTGCTTGAAATGAAAGCAGGATTTGATTAGAAGGATAAAGTGTGATACGACAAAGAGACACAAGAAAAAACGAACCCAAGACATGCTCTAGTCATGTTTCAATTGCTGAAACTGTTCAAACTACTAGATACCTTGTGGATAAAAATGTTTGGAAAGAAAAGGCTAGTTCTGAAATGACAATGGCGAATTTTAATTTTTGGGTCAATAGGCATTCTCTGTTTGTTGATTATATCAAAGTAGCACCTCGAAAGTATTATTTCTCGTGCTGCAGTTAGCATGTGAGATCGCAATTATTGGTTAAGAATAATGTCGATCTATTTAGCCATGAGAGAAGTTAATTTGTAGAGATGAAATATATGATTTTCATTTGTTTTATAGAAAAAGGGAGGAACGTAATTGATATATTAAATATAGTTTTATTTTTCATTGTCAAGCATATCTGCTTTCGACATTTTTGTGGTCATCTTAATGAGATAAGGCTGTGAATGTAGATATTTTTAAGCAGTATAGACTCAAATTTCAATATTGGAAGTACATGTTGGTCTTTGGTGAGTTTAGAAGTCCCTTTTTACGTATCCCTTTTCTCTTACGAGTCAGGTTCAATAATTTAAAAAAGTGCGGGACACAAATGTTGCAAGTGCTGCAAAATGACTTGGGTTTGTGGTTGTCATACATCGAACACATCAGAAATCCGAATACAAGGAGACACTTAGTGAGCTTTCTTGCTTATTCACAGAAGTCTCCGAAGAATACTTTGAACGTCCAAAAGATACACATACTTTTTAAAGAATATAATTGAACGAAGCCAGTAAGTTTTTAGCCGCAAAATAGGAGAGGAAGAATATGTTACAACTGAATTTCCATATGCCTTCGAAAATTATCCCTTTGCAATCTTTTGAAAATAACTACCAACCAATTAGCAATCTCGGTAGTGGTAGCTTTGGAACAGTGGTCTTAGCAAAATGTCGTCGTGACAAAAACTCACTATTAACTTTGAGTTCCCATAAAAAAAGGACAATGATGGACCCTTTGGTTGACGCCAAAAAGCATCTCAACTGTTTGGTTGCAATAAAAGTAATGAATAAGAAGCTAAACTCCTTGAGAGATTACGCAAAAGTTAAAGAGGTGAAGTTTATTTTATCAATTGCTTCACATCCTAGCTTGATACAGATTTATGAGTTGTTCGTCGACAACGTAAACTTTCAACTTCATATATCAATGGAAACCATGAGTCAAAATCTTTATCAATTAATGAAAGTAAGAAATAATATGTATTTTTCTCCAGTGACATTGAAGAGCATTTTGGCCCAAATTTTGCTTGGAATACGCCACATCCATAAGCATGATTTCTTCCATCGAGATATCAAGCCTGAGAATATATTAGTTATGCCTACCCTGCAATATTATGGTTCAAAAGCTTCTGTTCCTCCTCATAGACGAATGGACAACTATGTTGTGAAAGTGGCAGATTACGGTTTAGCTAGAAGCGTACACAACCCAAAACCGTATACCTCTTATGTGTCAACACGATGGTATAGGTCCCCAGAGATCCTTTTAAGAGCAAAAAGGTATTCTAAACCCGTTGATATATGGGCTTTTGGTGCAGTTGCTGTGGAAGCCGCCAATTTTATTCCTCTATTCCCAGGTTGCAATGAACTTGATCAAACTTGGAGAATAGTCAAGGTTCTTGGATCCCCAAATTACGTTAGTGGCATTCAAGCACAATCTGGAGCTTCATATCCTCCTTTGGGAGGATTTTGGAAAGAAGCTGAAACACTTGCAGCACATCTTGGTTTCTGTTTTCCATATGAACCTGGTTTCCATATCCACCAAATTCTTCCTTACCCAGGGCATAATCAGCTAGCCGAAGTCATAAAGGTTTGTTTAACTTGGAATCCTGAGGAAAGAGCCGATGCCAATACCATATGCTCAATGCCTTACTTTCGCAATTTGAAATTGAACGAAGAAGCTGATGACAATAAATCACATCCCAAAAATGATCCCCAACTTCCAGTTGAAAATGATGCCAAGGTTACGATTCCCTCTCGAACAAGAAAGAACTCAAAATCAAGCCCCTCTAAGGCACCCCACACATTTGAGAACATATTCCTGGCATTCAACTCTAAAATGGGCCAAATAACCAACAAGATAGGTCACGCATCATCTTATAATCCTCCAACTGTACCTGCCAATAACTTATCCCAACTTATTAGCGACAATAAGAACAATAATACACTTTGGGAAGATTTTGGATACGGCCTATCTACAAATCCAAACAACCAACCCACAGCCGAGGAGAATGCAACGATTGATCAAGTCCCAATTGAACTAAGAAATTCCGAGGAAAGCGAAGACTTTAATTTTCTTTACCAAGACTTTGCGGAGATGGACAATCAAGATGAACTTCGAAAGCATGTTGATGACGACAGCGCGGAAGATATCATACAGAGGGATGATCAAGCTTACTCTTGGAATATAAGCCAGAGAAAAAAGTTTGATGTCACCAATTCTAAAATTGCGATGAAGAATATATTTGATGAAGATTATAATATCGCTGATGTTTCTTTCGGAAGTGGGACCGAAATCAAGTGTTAATCATGCTTTTGGTAAATCGATTTCAACTTTTTTGGATGCAGTCGTAAGCCAGTCACTCGTATCCCCATAGTTTAAATATGTTAGTTACCCCATAAAAACTCAAAAAATCAGTAGCCCTATACTTTCCAAATTTCCAAATGTGTGTAGTAATAGGGAGTGTTGAACATCCTGACTATCCTTTGATCTTACTCTCTAATCGTGACGAGTTTTTTTGCAGACCCACGCAGAGTAGCCACTACCGCCCTTCAAAAAATGCTGGTAAAATTTTGTCTCCCTTAGACCTAGCAAGGGAAGAGCATGGGACGTGGATAGCCATATCAACTTCTGGGAAACTAGCTTCTCTAGTAAATTACAGGGAAGAGAATTTTAAAGGTATGTATCACCAAAAATGATACCAATTAACTATGATAACAATGAACTAACATTTTTAAGATGCTACTCAGCAGATTTCCAGAGGAATTCTACCACTCATTTTTATAGAGTCAAAAAGTGAAGGAAGAAGCTGGCCCGAGAAATTATACAGCAGTCATCTCGAAGATGGTGATACCAAACTAGATTTAAATCAAATAGGAGGGTTTTCATTGCTATATGGGGATCTTAAATTAAACCTGAAAACAAAGAGGTTACAAGATCTCAAGATATTAAGTAATAGAGGGGAGCTTGAAGTCATACTGAGCTCAGAAAGTATGAGTAATGGAAACCATAAAGTTGATGATACTGACAAAAGCCTGCTCACTTTTGGTTTATCGAACTCACTTTTCAAAGAGCCTTGGCCCAAGGTAGAAAGAGGAAGAGCAATGTTGAAAAGCCTAATTTTAAAGTCACAAGATGAAAAGATTGCGGAGGATGTCTTTGTGGAGCAATGCTTTGCTTTGCTCAGCACTGACACGTATCCTAAGGACTGGATCAATAATCCCGACTTTGTTGAGAAATTCAAGAAATTGAGACAATCCATATTCATTCCTCCGTTAAGCTCTAATAGTCCTGAAGAGGGAGATATCCACTACTATGGAACTCGAACTCAAATTGTTATTTTACTTGACAAATCTGGTCAAGTAAGTTACTATGAAAGAAACTTGCATGATTCTGACGATATTTTATCGAAAAAAGATGTCAAAACTTCGAAATTCAACTTTCATATTAATTCTTAAAAAGTTCAAGTAGATAGAAATAAACGTATGTATTTAACCCGCGCCTTTTACCATTTAGCAAATCTTTATTTAGGGGCGAAGAGAAAACAATGGAAAAAAAGTACCAGTATGTAGCGCCTGCGAGTGAGATATTCCACAAGGAAGCTTTGGTTAGCTATGATTCCAGCGTAGCTAAGGTTCTAGTATTAGTGCCAGGAAATCCGGGGTTAATTGATTTTTATATTACCTATTTACAATTGCTTCAAGATGAGTTCAAAGATTTTGAGTTGCTAGCTTTAGGACATGCTGGTACTAGCACAAATCTGAATTCTAAATCCTTTGAATTCTATGATATAACCTTCCAAATTCAGCATAAAGTGAAAACAATTGAACAATTTGTGGAGTCCAGAGACACACCGGTGGAGCTTTACTTTTTCTCTCATTCAATGGGATCTTATCTTATTCAAAGGATAATAAAATCTTTAATTAAAAAAAGATCTAACTCAAACAAGATGCGAATAAGGTTTGTGGGGTTAATTTGCCCGACAATCTATGATATAGCAAAGTCTGATTCTGGAAGATTTTTCGTTGGATTGTTGACGAAGTTACCCATCATTGGAATAGTATCATATATGTCAGCAATTTTGAGAATTATTCTTCCTATTTTTGTTATAAAATGGATAATAAGTAACTACGTGATCTCAAAACCTAAATTAGCCGATAAGCACTCTATTCAAGCGTGGAATAATTCAGTAGATGGGGCTTTAAAGATCTTCATGTCCCATTTCATCGTGGAAGAAGTGTTAAATTTAGCACGTGAGGAGATGACCCATATAGATCAATCAGACGAAGTGAATGATTGGTTCTTTAAAGAGTTTTCTGTGGATAATAATGTGCAGATTTGGACTTTTTTTGCCCAAGATGACTACTGGGTACATGAAAGCTCCCGTGCACATCTCTTGGAGAGGTACTACAATCTGCATGTCCCCAATATAGATTTCACAGTAGGTGATATCCATGAACATATCACACATAGTTTCTGTGTAGATCAAAGTGTTGAATTCTCTAGAATCACTATTCAGAATATCAAAGATAAAATACGTTCATAGTTCGACAATATATATGACGATATTTACTCATGTGTTGAGCGTCGATGATTACGAGTCATCCTGAAAAAATAAAAAAAAAAAAACTACGAGTCATTGAGGATTGATGCAAAAAAAAAATTGGGCAGGAAAAGAAGTCTTACTTTTTTTTTCACTCAACAACCTACCTTTTCGCTATATAAAAGATAGTAAAGTCCCTGTTGTCTTTGAACTGAAGTGCTAACGCTCTCAGAATAGATAGATAAGTTATATAATACTACCAAGAATCATGGACGCTGATTCATTTAAAGAATCCATTAATGGAGACAAGGCAATGGAAGTCTCTTCCAATATTCCAGACACACAAGAAGCTGAAGCATCAGTAAGCTTAGAGAGTGAAATTCAGGAGGGAGAGCTAGATCAGAAGGAGCTTGATAAAATTTATCGTAAGCTTGATTTGAGAATCATCCCAGCTTTGTGGTGTATGTACTTCTTGACGTCATTTGGTACGAATAGTTACGGCTTAACTTTAACTATGAACACAGCACAAGGGCACTCTATTATTCAAAAATTAAACCTCAGTAGTAAGGATATATCAGTTGCTTCTTCGTTGGACTACGTTGGTTTTATTATCTTTGACGTTCCTATGAACTTGATCATGACGAGAGTGAGCCCCCAATCATGGCTTGCTAGAATTTGCATTACAGTGGGATTGGTATATTCATGCTACCCTGCTGTGACTAATTCGCATGGTCTTATTGCTGTCCGGTTCATATCTGGTATGGTTGGAGCAGGAACTTGGCCAGGTATGACTTATTACATCAGTTTGTGGTATCCTAATGAAAGACTGACAAAAAGAATCGGTTATTATTTTACTGCAGCTCAGATATCTGCCGCAATAGCTGGTTTGGTATCTGCTGGTTTTCAAAGAATTGACGGTAATAGAGGGTATACCGGATGGCAATGGATGTTTTTAAGTTACGGTACTATAACAGTGTTTGTTGGTATTATCCTACTTTGGTGGCTCCCTGAAAGACCGTACAAGGAGGAGAAGGAAACTAACAATAATTTAGTGAGGATATACAAGAAAATCTTCACTACCACTCACCCATTGAATGAGCGTGAGAGCGCATTGCATAGACGGGATCTAGAACGTCAAAAGAAGAAAGGCGCTTGGGGATGGAAAGATTTGGTTCTCATAATATCTGATCTCAGAATATGGCCCATTATTATAATGTACTTTGGTGTCGTCGGTACTGGTTACGGATTATCTGTTTTCGGTTCAACTATCATAGCAGTGGAGAACCCAAGCTTGAGTTCTATCCAAGTGTCATTATTATATGCTCCCATCTGGCTCTTTGATTTGGGTGGAATTCTTACATTAACTCCATTTGCAGATAGATTTTTGAAATTTCGTCCAGTGATCTTTTCATTTGCATGTACCATTATTATAGCAGGAATGTTTGTTACTACTTTTGCTCATGGTTCTTGGAATAAATACGCTGGTCTATTAATTGCAGGTTATGGACTAGGTACGACTGTTCCAATATGCATGTCATGGGCGGCAGATATCTTTGGTAAAGCGTATGGTGACGTTGGAACAGCGGTTAGTGCAGCGCTTGTTAGTGGATTAGGAAACTTGGGTTCAGTTACAGCAACCTATGCTTTGTACAGTGGTTGGCCCGCAGATAGGGCCAGGTTGTTTAGAGACTCTAACATGATGTTGGTCCTTATGCTCGGTGTCAGTACAGTAGCATCATTTATTTGTTACCTAATCAAAGATAGGGTGAGACAAGATAGAGTTGGGCTCGTGGATAAGGACGCCGATGTCTCGCTCGATGATTCTTAATTCAATAAATTCACGATTTTCTTTAATTCTTATATAGATAACCCAATAGGTAATTCAAAATCATTTAATATAATATTCAATCTATTTAGAGTCGTCACCCTACCACGCAATCTTTGATGATTAGATGGTTCAGCTTTAAAGAGTTCCTGCAGGAATCGTTATTCATAATTTTTCTCGATGGAAAAATGAGATGAGTACGAAATTGCCTAAGGTTTAAAACAGACAACATGTCAGCAACAGACAAGTCAAAGCTCCCATTCTCGGAGCAGCATTATTTTTCATCTTATGACCACTTTGGCATTCACGAGGAAATGTTAAAGGATACGACCAGAACCTTGTCCTATAGATCTGCTATGTATAAGAACAAGCATCTTTTCAAAGACAAGATAGTTCTCGATGTTGGATGTGGTACCGGTATTCTTTCGATGTTTGCAGTTAAAGCTGGTGCGAGACATGTTTATTCCGTTGATATGTCTAATATCATTGAAAAGGCAAGAGAGATTGTTTCCTTAAATGGCTTCGACGATAAGATCACTTTGTTACAGGGTAAATTAGAGGATTTAGAACTTCCTGTTAATAAAGTAGATATCATTATTTCAGAATGGATGGGTTATTTTTTGTTATATGAATCTATGTTGGACACTGTTCTTTTTGCTAGAGATAAATATTTGAAAGACGGTGGGCTTATTTTACCTGATAAGTGCTCAATGTACATTGCAGGTATTGAAGATGGCCAATACAAAGATGAGAAGATTCATTTCTGGGAGGATGTTTATGGATTTGATTTCACTCCGTTTACCCAAGTTGCCATGGTTGAACCACTTGTTGATACTGTAGAAAACCAATCTTTGATCACGACTCCATCCAAATTCTTTGAATTTGACATTACCAAAGTCAAGAAGGAACAATTAGCATTTAACCGTGACTTCAAAGTGAATGCTATTGATAGTGATCTCTGTCATGCTTACATTGTTTGGTTTGATTGCGAATTCCCAGGTGATGAAAAGGTAACTCTTCATACTGGTCCTATGAATCATTACACTCATTGGAAACAAACAGTATTCTATATGGACCAAGTGTTGGATCTTAGAAAGGGGGACTCTATCAGTGGAACAATCTCTTCTAGACCAAATGTCCACAATCCAAGAGAATTAGATATAGAAATCAATTGGGATTTGAAAACGGTGAGTAGTGATCTATCGAGAGAACAAAAGGGTAAATTTAACTATTTTATGCGTTAATTATCTGGATTAACATAGTTCGCTTCAACAAAATGTCTATTTAGCATTAATTAAGTTAGCATAGGTTTATTACTGCATAATTTTACCTTTGAATTGGCATTATTAGGTTATCTAGATTTTTGTTCGATGTAAGTATAAGCGATAAGACGCAATATTTTTTTTTTTCGATGATCTATTTTGCCTATAAACAAAAAATCGAGCACCGCAAATCAATATTTGTCATCTTATCTATAGTTGATGCTTATTTATGATAAGATACCTGAGATATTTGACTTTTAGGAGATTACCACAAATCAACTTGTTTCTGTGTCGAAATATGTCAAAAACAGATGATGAATGGAGAGCAATCTTATCACCCGCTCAATTCAAGGTTGTCAGAGAGAGAGGAACTGAGGCACCATTTAGTGGGGAATACGTAAACACACCTGCCAGTGAAAAAGGTGCTTATGAATGTGTTGCTTGCGGGCAACCTCTTTATAAGGCCAATACAAAGTTTGGTGCTCATTGTGGCTGGCCTGCTTTCTATGAAGCCATTCCTAGTTCAATCAAAGTATACAAAGATACATCTTTTGGAATGGTTCGTGAGGAAATGCGTTGTTCAAACTGTGACGGTCACTTAGGTCATATCTTCAGAGGTGAAGGATATAATACCCCTACTGATGCCAGGCATTGTGTGAACAGTATTTCTTTGAAATTGAACCCTAATGCATGAAACAGCACCAGATATTAGTTAACTTAAATTTTAATTATTTATGAACGATGAACTAAATAACAAATGGAACAAAAACCTTTCTTCTGAGCTTTTTGTAGTCATCTCCAAAAGTTTTCAAGTATCTCTTATGCTTCTTGACAGACCAAATATACATTTGAGTGACGGAAACAGCTAAGAACACCCATGAGCTCCAATTCCCAACTAAAACAGCGTAGAAGAAAAAGGACAACGACTCAAAAAAATAATTTGGCAGTGCTAGTAAGTCAAACCCATATCCAAATGGAATGACATAGTTTTTAGGATCTTTATCTCTTAAACTAGATAAGGTAATATGTGTCTTCAAATTTGATAATTCACTGAAGGCCCACAACACGACAATGGCGTATACCACAGATGGAGAGAAATTGTTGACATGGAAAATGTATTTTTTCCAGTCATTAAACTGTTTAGAATAAATGAAGAAAGATAGGTTGAATCCCGATAAGATCCAGTAATGTGCTGAGTTCTTGAACACATTGAAAAAAGGCATTGTCGCGTTGGAAAAGCGATGAACAAGAAGAGTTTCCAACTCTCTCTTGATGAAATGCAACAAGATTAGAACAAAACCGACCTTTTGATTCAAACTATACTCTTCTGCATTGAAAATATTAAGGTAGTAAAAAAACGGGTGAATCAAAAGAGGTCCCAAATACTCAATTACAAAAACAGTGGTCCATCCAATTTGAGGACCCATGTCTTTTGAATAAATTGTAACATCTTTGGATAACTTTGGAATACCATTCTCGGCAAATGACTTCGAAGTATCCAATGGCTTATGCTTGCCATCCTCCCCTAAAACGGTAAGTCTGATCCTCAGAGGAGAAAGTTTACTTGCAACACTAACTAGTTTAGTTAGCTCTGAAACGTCGGAATCAAGACTCAATTGGTCAATGACAAGTTCTTTGAAAGCCTTAGAACGAGGCTTCACGATAATTTCGACCATTGCACTTGTAACTTGTTTTCTGTCTAAAAACCAACAAATGTTAATACTGAAAGAAATAATTTTGGTCTTTCTGCGAGTTCTAAGGAGCGCGCTTGCTCAAAAATTACCACAACGGTTGATGGTGAAAGCGGTAAAGACATAAGATTAGTATAAGCAGTAGCTTCAAATCTACGGTAATGACAAGTTTTACAATCCTAACATAACTTTTTGAATATTCTGTTTTCAGAAGAGATTGGTCTTTTTCCTCATGCTAAAAGTTCACTTAAAAAAGTACGTCTCCATGAGAGTAGTCATAGATAGCTAGGGAGAGCATTAGGTATCGAGCGCCAGTGAGTTTGCACTAGTAGGCACGTAGGCACGCACTAAGTGACCGTGAACTTGCCCTTATATTCTAGAAAGTTCTAGGTCGTGCACTTCTCAATAAAATCATGGTCAACTCTATGACAAACGAATATATGGCCGATTAGAAATAATAGTTAATATAGATAAGTTAAGTGGAATTAAAGATGTCAGACGACTGGAATAATGTTACCTACATTGGATCGAAGGTTAGATCTGGGGGTGGAGGTCCCAGACAAACTGTTGCAAGGAGCCAGGCTGACGTGAATGCTGCTAGAAGGGCAGGTAATGTTGTGGGGACCGAGAAAAAGTATGGAAGTACAAACAGTAAAGCTAACCCCGAGGGTCAAAGATTGACAAAATTGGATGGTACCGATGATGTTGTTGCGGTAAAGAAAGTAGATGCTAACGTAGGAAAGACCATTTCAAAGTTCAGACAAGAAAAGAAGTTGTCACAAAAGGACTTGGCTACCAAGATCAATGAAAAACCAACAGTTGTCAATGAATATGAATCAGGAAAGGCAGTTCCAAACCAGCAAGTGTTGGGGAAGATTGAAAGGGCATTAGGCGTTAAATTGAGAGGCAAAAATATTGGAGAACCTTTATTCGGAAAGAAAAAATAATTCACAAATAAGACCCGTATATAGTAATGGTACATAACGAAGTATTGTCAATATTTTTTACTCCAATAATTTCAACATTTTTACGTTAATAGTCTAATGTGAGGGGATAGTATGTCACACGCGGGAAAAAAGTTCCTTTGTAAGGCGTATTATGTTATGCTACATTGACACTACCTTCCGACGAGAGATCTCCGAGATTGTGCATGAATCTAAAGTCAAGTTCAATAGATGCTCATGGGGGCTGACCAACATAATGTCTCACGATATGCAAGTCCACAGATCTTATATCGATATCTTGAGAGATAACCCTTCCCCTTACTGAATCTGTCATTATCTCCCTATTCGTAGAATAATACCTTATCTTTATTGCTAACAGCTTAGTATTTATTTCAAGTACCTCGCTAAAAACTTCTTTTCTCGCTTATGTTACCCAAATTCTCTAACGACTATGGAAAAACATTATCGCGATGAGATACTGAAATAGATTCGCCTATTATGTTCAGTCTAAGTGACCGGCAAAAACGCACTTGATAGCGATAGCGCGGAGGTAGATTTGCGTCATATTCTGGTTATCTAAAATTTCTTAGCTGCCTCTGGAAAAATTTTGATGCATCGAAAACGGCATCCACTGATAAAGGCTCGTAGAAGATAAGTCTTCATGGTATATATCACCAATACCTCCGCAGCTCAAAAATAAAATAGAGCTCTACAAATTAGGTACAGGTGACCACTGAGAGACTTATATTATCAATTGACTATAAAGCTAATACTTGTAGAGCTTTCATAGAGAATGGGAAAGAGTAATAAAGAGATATATTCAGTGCTGTCTGCTGCTTCGAGACCAGGTATTATACGAAGCAGCTCTGGCTACTTAGATGTAGCAATATCCAATTCAAGATATGTTAATATAGAAGAAAAGACTGGGTCCGAATCAGGAGAGACATTAGAATATTTTGAGACTAAAACTCTTGAAAGAGGGTTGAAATCTAGACATGTCCAACTTATTGCTCTTGGTGGTTGTATTGGTACAGGATTATTTGTGGGTAGTGGTGCAGCCTTGAGTCAATGTGGCCCAGCTGCTTTATTAATAAGTTATATTGTGATGTCCCTGGTTATATTTTTTGTTATGAACATGTTGGGTGAAATGACGGCTTTTTTGCCTCTTCCAGGTACGGGAGCCCAATCTTTTGTTATTGACTATTTGGATGATTCAATAGGATTTGCTATTGGTTATAACTATTGGTATGCATTCGCAATGTTAGTTGCTTCAGAAGTTACTGCAGCTTCTATTGTTATTCAATACTGGAATGATCAAATCAATATTGCTGCTTGGATTTCTATCTTTTTGGTAGTCATCATTGCCTTGAATATGAGCTCAGTCAAATTTTTCGGCGAAGCTGAGTTCTATTTTGCTGGTGTTAAATTAATAGCCATCTGTGGGTTAATTATATTGGGGATTGTTTTATTTTTCGGAGGTGGACCAAATCATGATAGATTAGGTTTTAGATTCTGGAAACATGACGCCTTCCATGAACATTTGACTGGAGGGGCTACTGGAAGATTCCTTTCTGTCTGGACAGCAATTGTGAAGGCTGGTTTTTCATTTATCTGCTCTCCTGAATTGATTGCTGCTGCTGGTGGTGAATGTCAAGCACCAAGGAGAAACATCCCTAAGGCTGCCAGCAGATTCATTTACAGATTGGCTTTCTTTTACATCTTTGGTGTTTTAGTAATTGGGGTCATTGTTAGCTCGACTAACAAAAGATTAATGGGTGCTTCTTCAGACGCATCAGCATCTCCATTTGTTATTGGGATTCAAAATGCTGGTATTCCCGTCTTGAATCACATTATTAATGCTGTTATCTTGACATCTGCAGCTTCAGCTGGTAACTCTTTCTTGTATTCATCTTCTAGAACGTTGTATTCGATTGCTTTAAGAGGTGATGCCCCAGCTTGTTTCAAGGTAGTTAATCGCTTTGGTGTTCCATATTTTTCTGTCTTGGCTTCTTCTGCTTTTGGCTTTTTGGCATACTTAAACTGTTCATCTTCATCTGCTAATGTTTTTTCTTGGTTTACTAACATTTCAACGATTTCAGGTTTTATTTCGTGGGTGGCTCTTTCATGGGCATATGTTAGATGGAGAAAGGCAATCCGTTACCACGGTTTAGAGGACAGAGTGACATATAGGACCATTTTGCAACCTTACGGTGCCTACTATGTCATGTTCCTTATCAGTGTGATCACTATAACTAATGGTTATGGTGTTTTCTTTGACTTTAATGCTGGAGACTTTGTGGCAGCATATATTACTATACCTATTGTTATCGTGCTTTATTGCGCACACAGAATCTACAGTTACTTCTTCAAAGGGGTGAAACACTGGTTGACTCCTATCGAGAAGATTGACCTCTTTAGCGGCTTGGATATAATTGAGGAAGAGGAAAGAAATGAACCTGAAAGAATTCCAAGAAATTGGCTTGAGAAGGTTTGGTTCTGGATTGCTTAAGATGTATAATAAGTATATAATTTTGATGATAGTATTGTGTGAGATGATAAATATATTCATGTGCTAAAGAAGTATCACTGTAAGAGATGATGACTTTTATATACATGACTGAGTGTTTTTTTATTTTTTTTTTTTTTTGGATTTGAGCTCTTCGCAGGAACTTGCAAAAAAGTTCAATCGAACAGGTGTGATTCTAGGGCAAGATGACGTCTTTGTCTCAACAGCTCAAGGGATTAGGGGCTAATAATGCTTCTATTGTCACTGATAGAAAATCGCGTTCTAGAATTCATTCGAAGTCACTTATATTCAACCCAAAAGTTGCATCATCACAAGATTACGACTACTTATATGAGTTAGGGTTGGAAGGTTTCGAGAAACTTGTTTTATTAGAACCTAGATTGAAAAATTTTGAAGGCACTCTTTTCTCGGAAACGTCTCTTCATTTTGATAGGAGCGTTCAATCAAAAACAATAGCTGATGATTTGCAAAAGAACTTAGATGCATTTTTAGTATTGGTGGCACCATATTACCAATCAGAGGCTGCTATTAAGGCATTAGAGTGGCTTGTAAGAAGGTTTCAAATAAATATAAACAACTCGGAAACTTTTTTGTTAGCTTCATTACCATACTACTCTTCGCCATTTTTTATAAGGGTTTTAAACGTGATACCTAAAGGGCAACTTCCTAAACTATTTGAATGGCTTTCGGGATATAGAGACCAATTAAAAAACCCTGTTCACAATTCAATTGTCAAGGCTTTTTATGACAACTTAGAATTCACTAAGTTATATACGCTGTTTTTCGTGGATCATATTGAAAAGGCAGTTCTCTATAAAGAACAATTAGTATTCTTCATATCTTCATTCGTTCCCTTTTTAGTGTCATCTTCAAAGAATATCGATAGGCTTAATGAGGAGTACTTTCCTCTTGCGCTAGAAGTTGTGGGTAAACTTTTGTTGCCCCAAAAGAAGCTTGATATAAAACTTTTAGCTGATAAAAGGCTCACAGCTTATTCTTTAATATCTGTTATGTCATCCATTGCACCTTTGACAACAGATTTGATAGAATCTTTTACAGAATCAATTTTACAGGACTGGGAAGCTTTAAAATCCGTCTCAAAACAGACTTTGATCACCCTTGGTCATATATGGAAGTCCAGTAGTCCAGCTTACTTCCATTTTGATAAACTCAGCCAATTTTCGATCCTTGATGTTGTTGATAAAGACTCAATCAAAGAACTTATTGCGGAAGGTTATCAAATAAATAGGTTCCTTGTGTCCTGCTTTATTTCTCAGAAAAGCAATGAAGAAGCTTTAAAATTACTTGACTTAATAGATCTTTCCGGCTCAGAAGCTATGTTTGAAGCAATGCTCTTAAAGCTTTCAGAATTTTCGTATTCTGACGAAGTGTTCGTTAAAACTCAAACTTATGAAGGATTGGGCTCCTTCTTTCGGACTGACTCTAAGTTGGCTATCTTAATATTGAAAAAGCATAATATTAAGCTAAATGATTTGGAAATGAATCTCATGGCGTCTTTCGATACATTTGTTAATACTGAAGATGATGCCATTGAAACGACAGAAGATTCGAATGATGAAGAAAGGAATGACTTATTGGAAGATGATATTGAATGGCCTGAACCATCTGCAGTAGATTCTTTTTTCAAGTCTAATACCGATGAATTTTTAAGATTGTCGAATTCTTTAATAGTTCTGGTTAAGGGAAAGCTGATAAAATCCCAAAAGTTCTTGCTTACCGAATTTAGTAAGACTTTATTTCCTTCCAAGGAATCTTCATTATCATTCTTAATTGTTCTTGCATTGACGCCTTTAATTCCTCTTTCAGTTAGGCTTTTGGCTCTAAACTACTTAAAGAAAGTTTTGAAAGAGATTACGGTACCCGCTGATAATCAAATATATTTATTGGTCCCAATTTTTCTTCTTGGTTTATTCGATAGTCGTGAAAATATTAGAAGTGCATTTGGTGATCTATTACTTTTGGTTAAAGATAGCTCTGAAAGATTTGGAAGTTCTAGAAGCAAAAACGCACCAAGGCTCTTCATGAAAGAAGAGATTTGTGGTGGCGACATTAAATCCAGAGCAATATTGTCTCCTCAAGATTCCTTGTCAATGATTCAAGTGCTCTCAGAAAACCGATTATCTGATGCCATCGCTAGTCGTGAAAACTGTAGCGTTTTGATATTCAAGACATTATTCAGATCCAAGGATCAAGGTCTCAAAAAATCACATCCAGTTTTGTTCAGAGCTTTTGTAATGACTCAGTGGGCTTTCGCTGATTTACCCGTGGTCTTGAAGAGATTAGCATGGACTCTCACAGCCACGTCCCTTGTTGATATTCAAGATGAAATACCTTTCTTCGAAAGAGATATTTCCAAATACTTCGAGGAAAGAGAGTCTTTGATAGAAGTGTCAAGACTTTTTAAGATTGATTTCGAGAATGAAGTTGAAAAATCACTTGTTTCATTAGTGGGGAGTGATTTACATAGTCAGAAGAATACTCAGAGAGAGGCTGAGTGGTTATTGAGAGCTTTAGAGTTTGATGAATCATTGCAACTCTTTGCAAGTGAAAGATTGATTACTATATTCCTGTATTTCAAACCAAAAGATACTAAATTGAAAATTATTAATAGGCTCATCGAAATTGTTGTCCGTGATGAAGTTGAAGACTTTGATGCTATGGAAGTGCTTACTAGGTTACCACTCGATCATGACTTGGCCATTGCAGTGTTAGCCAATGTTCAAATTGGCTCTATTGTTCCGGAGCAAGGGTTGGCTAAAAGAAGAAGAAGGTCATCTAGCTCCACAAGACAAGCATTAGAGAGAGATGATGTCAAAAGTATGGCAGCATTACATGTACAGAAGTTGGCTATTGTTTTGAGTCTTTTGGAAAGATGTCTCAAAGAGGATACTTATAAAGTTGCACGCCCTGACTTATTACAGACTTTTTTCAAGATCCTTACTGACTTGGAATATTTGGGCAACGATGGAAATCTTCCTATTCTTTATGTCCAAGAGTCTTTAGCATCATGCATGCTTTTATGTGTGTCGCAAATGAAAAATAGTGGTTCTCATAAATTTGATTCCAATTCCGTCAGGGCAGATATCATTGTGAATTCAATTAGAACTTCTGCTTCGCCTCAGGTACAGAATCGTTTAATGTTGGTGATTGCTGAGTTAGCATCAATTGCTCCAGAAATAATTTTACATGCTGTAATGCCAATCTTCACTTTCATGGGTGCCCATACGGTTAGACAAGACGATGAATTCTCTAACATGGCTCTTCAGAAGACAATATCAAAAGTCATTCCTGCTTTAACTAAGAGTAGCAGTTCATCATTCGAGTATGAGGTTGAATTTCTACTCGCTAGCTTTGTGACTGCTTTCCAACATATTCCTAGACATCGTCGTGTGAACTTATTTATGTCACTTATTAAGACGCTCGGATATGATCAATCTCTTCATATAATGCTATTTCTTTTGGCTCAACATTATGCACGTTCTCTTGTGAAGAATAAGTTTGATGATGCCAATTCGTTCTTGGAATTTACTGTTTCCTTCACTAAGGTCTTTTCTGCGGATCAATTCTTGATGAGTTTTGCTAAGTTCTTAGAATTGTGGATCAAGATACCAAGCACTCAACCCGAGAAAGATAGTGAAGAATATACAGAGTTGAATACAAGAGCTATATATGGAAGTGATGTGTTGTCGTTATCAGATGAGGCTTTGAGTTCCTTGAGATCAAATATGTTAACATTCGCTAACAGAGTAATTGAGTCTGGTTCAGAAATGTACTCCTCCTCGTCCTCCATTAAGATGAAAATTGCAATGACTTTCTTGGATGAGGAGAGCACTGATAACATCAAGTCCAATATACTTTCGGAATTCAGAAAAAATACCTCGATCATTTTGAGTAGCTTGGACAATCTAGATAACAAGAAGTTAGCTGAGCAGTTGCATGAATTGTTGAATTCTTTTATGGATATTCTTCCATTAAGTCATTTTGCTGGTTCTATATCCAACTCTTTAGATGTTGGTAGAATGGCTGACTCTTTATCTATGGTTATTGCCCGCAACTTTGCTATCTTAGCAAACAGAAAATTTGAAGAAGACTTAGAAGTGAGAAACTATGATGACCACATGAAAGATGCTATTTTCAATAAACTTATCCCCGTCCTTATCAGTGGTCTCAAAATGAATGCCGACGTCGAGTTGCAGCAGCAGTACCTCGATATGATTGGAGTGATAGTCAAAAAAGTAGGAGCGATATCGGGAGATCTCAATAGTACTCCTCCATTTCTCACTGAAGCTTTGAGCATTGCCACACTGGATAATGGTTTACTTAATGGGCTGCCAGAAGTTATCATTTCCTCTATGTATGCTATCTCAAGTATAGTCGATGTTTTGGGAGTCAAGAGTATAGGTTTCTTCCCTAAAATTGTGCCACCCACATTAGAAATTTGGAAATCATACAGCAGATCTGAAATTGGTGGTTCAAAATTGATTCAGTCTGGCGTTCTTTCTCTCATAACCAATTTAGTGAGAAAGATGCCTGCTTTCATGACCAGTTACTTGAGCCAATTGCTTTTGGTTATTTTTAGAAGTGATTTGACTGAATTAGAATTAAGATCTGCTATTTTAAACCAGATAGTTGATCACATGGATTCTGGACATATGCTTAAGTCTTTATGTAATATTTGGCATTCAAATGAATTCTATAAAGAAGATAATGCGGCTGACATTGGGTTATATCTTGATTCTTTACAAGCTGTTATAGACAAAATTGACAAGAATTCTGCAATCAAGCATTCCACACTATTTGTGAAATGGATTCTTCAAGTATTCGAATTTAGACTCTACGTTGAGAGTGCCAATAACAAATTCGACAACAATACAATTCACAGGTTAGAGAATGCATTTCACACGTGTGCAATAACATATGTTATGAAGTTGAACGATAAAAGTTTCCGTCCATTATTTGCTAGTTTAGTCAGATGGGCGGTCACAGGTGAAGGCTCTTTGATGGCTAAAAATGCTGAGGTTGGAAGATTAACTGCTTTTTTCAGATTCTTTAACAAGTTACAAGAGCAACTCAAGAGCATCATTACCTCTTATTTCTCTTACCTAATAGAGGCGGTTGCATCTTTGTTGAACAGATTTGCGCAATCAACTTTAAATGACACTACCTTAAGAAGAATCGTTCTTATATCTTTAAGCTCTTCGTTTAAATACGACCAAGATGATTACTGGACGCAAAAGCTGAGATTTGACATTATTTGTGCGCCATTACTTGGACAGTTGTTCAACATTGAAGACAGTATAGGAAAATATTTGGTTAAGAGTATCGCCTCTTTTATTGTTGATGTTTCATCAGAAGAATATAATGATATAATAGTTAAGCATTTGATCACCTACATCTCAAATGACAATATGGATACTAGCTCAAAGTCTAAATTATGGACAATTAAAACTTTGAAAGCCGTGTTCCAGAGGATGGGTGATCAATGGATGCAGTACTTACCAACACTTGTCCCATACATAGCTGAATTGTTGGAGGATGAAGACGAAGCTGTGGAATTAGAAGTTAGAGGTGGTCTCGTTAAAGTCATTGAAAGTGTCCTTGGTGAGCCTTTAGATAGGTATTTCGATTAGGTGTGTATTAATTGTAATAGATTCTTTTAAATTTTATGTAATCACTCTAAATGGTTGCGAATTTCAAAAATGGATAACATCCAGGTAAGTTGCAAACAGGGATCATATATACATTGTTGAACTGCAAGACTTGTGTCAACTCGATCCTGTTATGGACCATATCATTTAGTTTATGGTTTCCTCCTCTTGTCGTTTAGCCCTTAAACGTACAACGTTTTTATATTTTCGTGTATTAACCGATAATTGGAATTTTCTATGAACTTCTATTTTTTTAGGGCCGGTCTTACCAAACTTTTATAAACCTATATTAAAAACTACTACCGAGCTGAAGCTAAACTTGCTAATCTAAATAAGTTTTATAAAATGGTAAGTTTTTTCTTTTTATTTTTGGGTTTGTAATCCCCTTGCATGGTGGTAAAGACAAACCGTGATGTATTAATTTTTTTCCACTCCGGCTACTGGGCTTATACTGACAAATTTTAGTCACTTTTGAAAAACGCTCAAGCCTTGAAACCATTGTTCGATAGAGTTTTGGTTCAGAGATTGAAACCCGCTACCAAAACTGCTTCTGGTATCTACATCCCTGAGAAGAACCAAGAAAAGATTAATCAAGCCACTGTTATCGCATCTGGCCCAGGTTTAACGAACAGTAAAGGCGAAGTTATCCCAAATGTTTTGAAAGCAGGTGACAAGATCTTGTTGCCTTCATTTGGAGGTAGTTCTGTAAAGATTGGTGAAGAAGAATTCTTGTTGTTCAGCGACAAGGAAATTTTGGCCAAGATCGATGAGAATGAGAATTAAAGAACCTCTTATGTTTAAGCACATAAGCTGGATATCAAAGTAGTACTTGCAATGCTTTTTCGAGCATTTTGTCTTGTAAATATATAAGCTCGTAGCAAATAAATGATATCTCTAGGTTTAAAACAACGACTTATGTATACTGCATATATAGTTCTCGGTTAGTTAAATCTGGGAGTTTTGTTACAGGATAAATCACAGTATTTTATTGTTAGGGATAGAGGAGCAGATGCCTAATTAATATCATGTCAAATACAAGTTCAAGCAATAGTCAAAATCGCTTTACTCAATTTAAGTTGGTTCTTTTAGGAGAAAGTGCAGTAGGAAAATCTTCCATTGTTCATAGATTTGTCAAGAATACATTTGATGATATGAGAGAATCTACTATTGGAGCTGCATTTTTAACACAATCAATCACAATTCCTGAGTCAAGGACCACTGTAAAGTTTGAAATATGGGATACTGCAGGACAGGAGCGCTATAAATCATTAGCACCTATGTATTACAGAAATGCCAACGCAGCATTATGTGTCTATGACATTACGAGTAAATCCTCCTTTACAAGATCACAGGAATGGATAAAAGAACTAAGAAAGCAAGCCCCTGAGGATATTGTTGTATGCCTTGTTGGCAATAAGGCTGATCTCTCCGATCAAAGGGAAGTCGATCAAAGTCAACTTCAGGCGTACGTGGAAGATCTTAATCAAAATAATGAGAATAAAGTTCTTTTCACCGAATGCTCGGCTAAAACTGGTGAGGGTGTTCTAGAAGTGTTTGATAAGATAGCGAGAGCATTACCAATTGAAGAATCAATCGCACACTCTAACGTTAGAGGAAGACAAACTGCAAACAGAAGATCAGTAGGCGGTGTCGATTTGAACAGAAATAGAAGTCAACAAACGCAAGCAAACAGTTGTTGCTGAGCAAAACTTTGATGATTCATCGAGATTACTTCCATAGTGCAAGTCTTGATATATAGCAAAGCTTTCTATGACTGAATATAGAAACATGATTATAAAAAGTTGAACTCATTAAAAAAATATTTCACTCGATCTCGTGGGATTCCAAGTGCCCCAATGCCTAGTTTACTGGAGTGTATACACTGACTGATTATGTTTGAGGACCCCATCATGGTTAACACACTAGGTTATTAGCACTTTTATGAAACTTATTCAATATAATATTACAAAACACTTTGGTAACAATAAACAATGTAGATGCAAATCTAGTTGGCTTTTATCCGGGTTACCTTCTGAAGTAAATCTATGTAATTTGTGTCCAGTCACGACCTTTTTTTTTTTTTCCAGTCTGGAAAATTTTTCAATGTATTGAAAAAAATTTCGTTTAATCTTTTATACTTTTAATACCTAAATAATAAAGATGTCATCTCGTCCTCAAGTCTCCGTCGTCTCCGTTGACGGTGCTAAAGCATCTACACAAGTTGCATTGCCAGCTGTTTTCTCTGCTCCAGTCAGACCAGATTTAGTTCACTCTGTTTTCGTCAGAGTTAACAAGAACAAGAGACAAGCTTACGCTGTTTCAGACAAGGCCGGTCACCAAACCTCTGCTGAATCATGGGGTACTGGTAGAGCTGTTGCCAGAATTCCAAGAGTTGGTGGTAGTGGTACCCACCGTTCCGGTCAGGGTGCTTTCGGTAACATGTGTCGTGGTGGTCGTATGTTCGCTCCTACCAAGACCTGGAGAAGATGGCACGTAAAGGTTAACCACAACGAAAAACGTTATGCTACTGCCTCTGCTATCGCTGCTTCTGCTGTTACATCTTTGGTTTTGGCCAGAGGACACAGAGTTGAGCAAGTCAAGGAATTGCCATTAGTTGTCTCTGACGAAATTGAATCCGTTAAGAAGACCAAGGAAGCTGTTGCTATCTTAAAGGCTACTGGTGCTCATAAGGATGTCATTAAAGTCATCAAGTCCAAGAAATTGAGAGCCGGTAAGGGTAAGTTAAGAGGTAGAAGATTCACCCAAAGAAGAGGTCCATTAGTTGTTTACGCTAAGGACAACGGTATCACGAAGGCCTTGAGAAATGTTCCAGGTGTTGAAACTGCTGATGTTAGACACTTAGGTTTGTTACAATTGGCTCCAGGTGCTCACTTGGGTAGATTCGTCATCTGGACCAAGGGTGCTTTCGAATCTTTGGACTCCATCTACGGTTCTGAATCCACCAAGTCTGTCAAATCTGGCTACACGTTGCCATCTAACATCATTTCTAATACTGATGTCACTAGATTGATTAACTCTGCTGAAGTCCAATCCGTTGTTAGACCAGCTGGTCAAGCCACCCAAAAGAAGACTCACGTCTTGAAGAAGAACCCATTGAGAAACAAGCAAGTTTTGTTGAGATTGAACCCATATGCTAAGGCTTTCTCTACTTCTAAGTTGGGTCAACCAAAGGTTGAGAAGTCCAAATCCAAGCCATCTAAGGGTCAATTCACTCAAGTCTTGAAGGAGTAAGTTATTGGTTTGCTGATAACCCTACCCCACTCAGTTTATATTGATGTATAGATTGTACCTTTAATGTGAACACTAGGAACGGGGATACCTTTCAAATATATCTTGTAACCATTTTAGGAGAGTGTTTGTTTTTGCTGACTTTAACTTCGCAAAGCAAAAACTTTACATTTTTCAGCGTATCAACTACATCAAGCAATACTAACACAAATTATATTCTATATATTAGAAAGCAACCGAAACCCAATTTTAATAAAAGGAAAGAAAGAGACATGGCATGTACGTTAATTGGAAATAATTCTAACAATAAGGCGGAAGAACATTTTCGGCAAAGTAGCTTTTTCCGTTGCTATCGGTACCTATCAAATTACCACGTTGTTCAGAGTACTCGCAAATAGTGTATTGCCTCCATTCATTATTACAGATCACTCTAGCACATCCAAGCTGACTAGTAGATTTCCAAACCACTTGTGTGAAGTGACCTGTTTGTTCACTGAAACCGGGTTGGTTGAAGTCGTAGTACTTTATTTCGTTATACCATGTGTTGACTGGGTCTCTACCGCCTGTGTAACCAACCGCCAAGTTTTCTCCATATGGTCCATTTGAGTGGATTAGTTGAACGTTGTCACATGAGAATGATTTAGCAGCGTAGTCTGAGGCATATTGACTTAAAGTATCATTCCATTGTAAAGGCTGCACACCATAGAGAGCTCTCTTGGCATTGTGAGCATTTAGTATTTCAGTTTGGAATTCTGAGTCAGTTTGACGAGTCTTTAAATACTCTATTGGCTTTGCTGTGGTCAAGGTAATGAGGGCCAAAACAGCGAATTTTGCAAGGCTAAACTTCATCTTTTCAATAAATACTGCGAAAGGTGCAAATTGTAAGCGATAAACGATTGGACAAACTTCTTAAAATTAAGGAAAGTCTTAGAAGTTTCTTTGAGATTCAAAAAGAGTGGATGATTTTTCAGTACCGTATCCCCGATTTCGATCTGGATCTGGTTAAAATATATAGGTCGAGAGTTACGACAACCATTGCTGGTTGATTCTTCACATAGCCTATGAGAACCGATGGAGCTAAAGGAATGAATATACTGGTTAGAATGCACGTTGGTGTTTCAATTGCTGGGTATTATTTCCTTTCGGTACTACTTGTATGTAGTATGTAAACTATAAAGCTTAAGTCCCCAATTTCCTTTATCCGGCCTCTACTGGTTACTTTTCTTTTTTAGTATTGTGCTCCAGCCTGTCAGGTTTATTCGCGAACCTTTTTAGTGCAAGCTAGCCTGTAGCGCTGGGTAGTGAAAACTCACGTGCAAGTTCTAAAATAGAAGTTGCAACAGGACCGAGCATCATTGAATACAGGACAAATTGCCAAAAAGAGAAGAATGAAAATTGTCATTGATATATGATGCCCCACTTTAAGTTGAGTAACTTTTACCAAGGCTAAATGCATAAAATGTTTTTAATTCCCCAAAAGTTAATATGTCTAATGAGTCGGTAGTTATCTGTAGATTGATTCTTGAAGGACAACCTGAGGCTTTTGTCATAAAATTATGCATACTGCGTGTGAAAATCGAAACCTAATCTTTGGTTCGGCACACATCATTTGAGAAGCAGGATCAAATATTGATCCATACAATTATTTCACACCACCCCGCGCATAACAAGCACCCAATAGACACTTTTGACCGAAGTAGCTTGCAAAATCATATTCATATTTAACGTTGTCAAGCTACCTCTGGATCAATAATGCTTCGTGGTTTGCGTAAAAGGGCACTGTTGTTGCTGTTGTCATCAAATCAGCTGCAGGGTAGTCGGGATGAAAATGGTGACCCCAAATCTAATCAAGTCTTGAAACAAATCAAAGACTTCGAAACTGCATTGATGGCCATGGACTATTTGTTAGATGATAGAACTTCAGAAGGTACGGAATTATTGAAGAAGGAATCACAGTTGCACGCGAATTCTGGGTCTGATCAACCTGCGGCTATATTCCCTTTGGCTCTAGGGGTAATGGGCTTCATTGAGGCAACTTTGGGATTCGAACAAGATGTCATGGCAAAAGCCCATCAAACCCTTACCGAAGCTGAGGAAGCTTCATTGTCCAACTCCAAGTATAATGTTAAGCATCAGCTAGCCACGTCGACAATATATCCACCAGGAACTGAATTCCAAGTCACTCATGCAGAGCTGACTCTCCTCAACGCATTGGTGATGTTATTGCAAGAAAATAATGGTATGGTTGAAAGTGCAAGGGCACTCTTTAAATTGAGAAGAGCGTATCAAACTTTAGATTCTATCTATAAAAAGATTAAGGAGCTGGAGCCCTTCTTTTTGGCCAATCTCGCTAAAGTGAAACGGGAAAGTAAAGATGGCAACAGTTCATTTAGCTCTGTTGACTTACCAGGATATCAGTCTAACTCCTCGTTGGAGTCGGCGAAGTCAAACTCTGCCAGTGATATACTTTTAATGAAGAATTTAGAGAAAGTTTATCAAATGCGGAAGGCAAGGGTAGAAGGAACTAATCTTGGGAATAATGTACTGCTGTCTAGTGTAAATTTGTTTGAAGGTTTCCAATCTACCGGACTGTCGGTAGGATCGTTGTCTAGAAAGGATAGCTCACAAGCCCTAGATCATAATAATGTGTTTAAGAGATCTAATCTCGGTTCTCTGAATACTAGTTCAAACCCAAGCTTCAAGATAATCCCCCCACAGGTTCCTAAAAACCAAGATGCGGCTCAGTATTCTCAAGAATATCTCGATGACTTACAAAGTCGTACATTGAGTAGTACACCTCAAGAATTTGACTCCTATTCCGTGTCTATGCTATCAATTAACTCTAATGTTGATAGTCAAGATACCAGAAGTGCCAACCATTTACATGTGTCAACAATTGATGAGTTCATACACTCAGGTGTGCAACTTTGTTTTGGTATTCTTCAGGTTGTTTTATCATTGATTCCTCCTGCGATTGGTAAAGTTCTTTCGATTGTTGGATTTAGAGGTGATAGAGAAACTGGATTGAGGATGCTCTGGAGAACTGCAATTTCGAGTCGTAATATTCATGGGGAATTGGCATTATTGTGTCTCTTAGTATTCTACGATGGTCCGGTTCAATTCATAGACGTCGGTTTTAAGTTACCACTGCAGGATGATGCCAATGTTAAAGAAATCATATCCATTGAAGACAAATCCAGTGTTTCCGATGATGAATTTTCTCTTATCTTGGAGAACCCATCACTCTACACTCCACAACTTTTACAAAAGGCCAGAAGATTCTTTCCACATAATGCTCTTTGGGTACTACAAGAAGGAAGGATGCTCGCTGCTCATGGTAAGTTAAAGGAGGCTACTAATTTGATGCAATCATTCACTGATGATCCTTCAACGAGAATACAGATGCAGCAAGCGGAGGCCTTATTACTTTTTGACAGAGCGATGTTATATTGCTTCAGTCATGAGTTCGATAAGGCGGCGGAAGATTTTATTAAATTGGTAGAAATTAACTCTTGGTCGAGAGGTCTTTATTTATTTGCAGCAGCCAGTTGCTTTCTTGAAAAATGGAGAATGATCAAAATGAAGCTTATTAAAGTTGAAGATGAGGAATCAGCATTGAAAACTTACAGCGAAAAGGCAGAACATTACTTTACGATCGCACCTTCATTTGTACCAGGACATGGTGAGAATTCTAACACAAAAGCTGGTATTGGAGGAGGTAAGAAGATGCCATTCGACAAATTTTTGTTGAGAAAAATTAAGCATATCGAAGCCGCACGGAAAGAGAACCCAAATGTGTCTTTCGTGGACTGTGTTGGTACTTCACCTTTCCATGAATTGATATATTTCTGGAATGGATATAATAGGATGTTAAGACCTCAACTTGAGGATGCCTTAGCTTCTCTTGGTTACTCTGGGGGATTGAATCTGGAATATTCCGCGAATAATGATGAAATGAATTACGCCAAGATTACCGAGTCACTAGATGAAGCTATGATACGTTACTTTTTAGAGTCCATCATTCTAAGACAATTGGATAAGATTAAAGAAGGTTTGGCTGTTCTTGATAATCATGTTATTTCCAAATATGTTGTCTCTGAATTGCCCCAATTTAAGTTCACCAAAATGACTTACAGCCCTTATCTATACCCAACAGCTTTATACGAAAAGACAATGTTTGTCTGGTTATTGAGGACTAGGCACAGCGATAGAAAGAACAACAACGAAGTTGCATTTCAGGAGAGTAAATCATGGTTAAAGAAGGCAGAAATAGTTGGTGACATTGGTGACTACGAATTGAGTAACAGGACTAGTATGAGAATAAAAGCTGCTGGAGAAAGATTAGACTATTTAGTCTCAAAATTCGGCGAATAGTTAATAAACGACTTTATAGATGGAGTTTGAAAAATGTAGTAACTTTTTTTATTTCCATTCTTATTTATGTCTAAGTAACACATTCAATTCAATTAAAGTAAGTATCAAACATCGTTGAGGCAATATTGAATCTGAAAATAATGCAAAGATTCCATGCTATGGCAAGTAATGGTAAAATTCCAACAATTATGATCAATTGTAACGAATATCCCGAATTTTCATTAGATGAATTTACCAGTCCTTGGTTTATAAATGGCAAGGAACTGAATCCGTAAAATGTAATGACAAAGTAACGCGCTATTGTTCCAAAGTATAATGTGTTTCCAAGAATCAATGATATTATTGTTTTTTTCAAAATTATAGGCAACAACAAGAATTGCACTACGTATAGTAAGCACCAAATGATTAAAAATGAATTGCAATGAATATCGAAACAGAAACCCCATTCAATGTAATTGACACTATATCTACTGAAACTGATAAATCCTCCCTGAGAATTATTTACCAATTTATTTGTCACAAACCAAAACACGGTTGCAATGATGATTCCCGTAAGATAAAAATCAATGAAAACCATATAAATCACGAGTTTAAAGATGTCCCATATATGAGGCGAATAAGCCAAGCCCCATGCTACCCCACTTATGGATAAAAATGCTGTTAATAATATCAAAAATGATGGATCGTCTCGGGCATAAGTTGACTTCCCACCTAATTGTTGCTGCTTGTAGTAGTAGTGGGATCGGTACATTTTCTTTGGATTGATTATTAAATTGAATATCTCCCATATTGCCGTTTCGAAATCCAATGTTGTAGGTTTAAACAATCTCTTTAGCATTAACTTGAAATTGCTGAATCTTATTGTATCTGGAGGGTCATTTCCCACCTGATTTGAAAATGCAGAACCAGAAGATACAACGGATCTACCCCCTACGGAGCCTCGTCCAGAAAGCCTCGAAGAAGAGGGTGTTCCTGTGGCCGCTTGCGGAAACAAGTCTTGAGTAGTATAAGGTAAGTTGAATCGTCTACTCATAGAGAATCGATAAATCTTACTTAACGGTCGAAGCGTAAATTGACTAAATCGAAAAAATAGCTGGCATTTTCTGTGGTGTAGAAAAATTCTTCCTGCACGCAACGTAAATGAATTATACTGCTAAATATGCGTAGACTCATCAAATTAGAATCACCGTCTTTTCATGCAGTGTATGATAACGCTAAGCATCAATTCTACTGATGTAAAAAATGTTAAATACAATATTTAAAGTTTCAACCGCGTATTGGTTCCTCCTCAGGTAAATCCATATCCAAGTCTATTCTTTTAAACTGCTTGCATTCTGAATCCCAAATATTACGAATATACGACTCAGCATCATTAACCGGTTCATGCAAATGCAGAAGCCATTTACTAGAGTTTATCTCACAGCCGTGACCTTTATCAAATTCATTTGATCGGTTAACGTATCCTAGAACCCCAGTATTTGTCTTGACCTGTCCCTTTCCAAAAACAGCTTTCGTACCAAATCGAAGCCTAATAGACGTATACTGATTCATTATTATATCATGCTGAATTTTTGCATTATATGAATCAAATTCTAAGTTCAGTTGAGCCGAATTATCACCTTCAGTATTATACAATTCTTTGAAATCAATTATTTTTTGCTGGATTCTACCGAGCTTTTGCACTTGATCTATATGTTGTGATGGTTTACTGGACTCAACAAAGAAATTTTGGAAATCTTCTACCTCCGGTGCTGTACTATCATAATTTTGAAACTGAATCTCGTGGTCTGTCAAAGGCGAAGCCCAAGAGTCGAAGACTCCTTCAATCACTTGATCATGGTTATCAGCAGCTTCCGGAGTGGAGGGTTTGTCTGAGTGCACACGTCGACTTTCTTTATAGGAACTTAATGGTAACAAGGTATTAACACTGTTTTGGGCTTTGTTTATCATGGAAGAAATCTTTTGATAAAATTTCCCTGATCCTGGAGTAGCAATTTTATTGTCAAGTGTCGATGAAGGTTGAGAATCAGATGACGTTCCAAGATGTTTATTACTGTCCAAAGGCAGGCTTTCTTCTTGCTCTGAGTCACTCATGGATTTTGCAATAAGATTAAGCAGTGAATTCAATGCATGAAAGGAATTGTCAGTAGTAGAATATGGTGATATCGTGTCTTCCTTCTCATGGTGACGTGAATCACCATTATTTTCTTCAATGCTCATGTCATCCTCGTCATCATAATCACTACCTTTCTGACGAGTGGGTGCAATAAAATTTTGTATTCTTTCGCCTGTTTCATTGGTGTCATGCTTATATAATGCAGAGTTTGATTTTTTAAGGTGGGGTCTCTGAGGTTTCTGGTTTATATCCGTTAAAGTAGATGATGATTTTGCTTTGTTCTTCAAGAGATTATAATTGTGTTCAATTGCAGTATGAAGCAAATCCCCTCCATTATTATGGTCTCCTGCTTTCTTATTTGTACTCAAATACCCATGTCCATTTCTATTCTGTGCTCTGGAGCTATCGCTATGTGAGCTCTGCTCTAATGATATTCTGCTATCCTTGTGTACTCCCTGTGTTACGTTCTGTATTACAGGGCTCACTCCATTTGAAGTATCCTTTAAATCACTTGCTATAGGTGAGTAGTGCTTCATATTTACATTAGTTTTTGCTCTTTTTATTGCTTCCTCGTTGAAATCAGCGTTTCGTTGGATCACCATAATCTCACTGATAAGAAATAGAATCGAGCTCAATTCGGAAAGTACACTTTTTATACAGGACATACATGATATCTAATTATTGTTTCTCCCATGAATCTATCGGCCCTATAATAGGCGAATGTGATAATAAATAATACAATATGCAAGAAGTACAAATATCTATTGTACGAACTCCCAACGAGATCTAGTACAATAAAAGCTTATTAGCGGAGTTTAGTCGGGGCTTTCATCTAAGTCTCAAACTTAAGTAGACCTTGTTTGAGTTCGGCTTCCGCACTGTCTATCAAAGTACGTTGACGCATGGAGATCAATTTACTTAAATTGATCATTTTGGATTTATACTGGGTCAAAATATCAATATTGTCCTTATTCTGCTTATTGTTGATGATTTCAAAGATTTCTGATAAATCTTCTACGCACTTATTCAAAAACTCTTGATTTTGTTCGAATATCTCAGAAAAGTTAGAATTTGATAAGTAAAACGCAAAGCAATAAGTCCACTTTAATGTCTTTCTACCATTCGTTAATGAACGTACGGCATCATGCAAATACTGAATATCTATCCATGAAAGCACCTTTTCGTCATTTTTGGAGGCCATTGTCTGCATGTAACTTTTCATCCTTTGGTTTACCTTATCCAATGTCTTCTGATCAGCAGCCATCGAGTTCTCATGTACTGCAAATCTTCTATAGAAATGAAGATATCTCTGCAAGGATAATCTCTTGGATTTCTTACTTTTCTCTAGCTCAGACGTTTCTTCGGGATCGAACTTGTTACATTTATAATAAGAAGTTCCATGAATACTCCATTCTTTAGAGCAGATCCAGCAAAATTCGTGTCTGCAACTAAAGCAGGTCATATGATTGCAGCCTCCGCTTTTTTCGATCGAAGAGTTACAGACAGGGCATATTTGAGTATTAGCCTGTATCCAGTTTGCAGTCTCTGAATCGTCTTCACACTTCTTAATCCACCTTTTAACAATCCAACATGGACATGGTAGATGATTTTCATACTGACATGCATAACAGAACTGGTGTCCCATAGGACACAAAACCATAGGAGTCTTGGATATTTCAAGATTTCCTTCTGTAATAACCCCATTACCGGATAATAGTTGACACATATTGTTGCAATCCGGGACTGGACACCATTTCATGTTAAGATTCTGCGACTCAACATAAATTTTTGCATTCTTAATTAATAACGGATTTAAGTTTAAAGGAATTTTACTATCAGACACAATACTATCATTCTTTCTCAAATTCACAAGATCGCCAACTAAATCATGTGGAATAGATAATGAACAATTCAATGTCATACATCGTATTACATTTCCTGTATGCAATGAGGTCATCACGTATTCATGATAACAAGTCAGACAGTACTTATGACCACATGTCAATGAAAAAGCAAGACATTTATCATAAGTCTCGGTGCATATAGAGCAAGTAAAGTTTTCTTCGTTTGTAAAGTTATCATTATGGTTCTCAACTATTCCGCACTCTTTAAATAATTTGTGCTTATCATCAAAGTATTTATTTATTACTGTGTCAATGTCCCACTTATTCTCTTGAAGCATAATCAATATTTCTCCTACAGAGCATTGAGGTAGTTGTCCTTCTTTAATCCGTGTCACTTTATCTAAGAAGAATGCTTGAATAAACGCTGGCAAAGTCCACGATTCGTAGCTAACTTCTTCGCTCTTGATGCTTGACGTCTCGCTTATGGAATCCAAAGAATAGTCAGACTCACCAAAATCATCAAAATCATCATCATAATCAAATTCTAACTCCAAATCACTCATTGAAAATTTTACTCTGGTGTTTTATCACTCAAGATCAAAACTGATTTGGGTGGCACAGGTTCCTACGAAATTACGATGCGAAATATATCATTCTTTTCTTATATGCAAGATTAATGTCTATTTAAGTATTTGGTAAGTAGTGATTTTTCCAGATCAACTAACTTTTTTATGACTTCCAAGTTCTCACTGGGGATATATTCAGGGTATTTCTGTAATTTTTCTTTACACCACTGGCGAATTATAGTATCAATTTTATTCTTATTATAATTAAATGCATACTTTTTAAACATCGAGGCTTGCTTCTTCAACTTCAGATGTGATATTATCTTGAAATATTTGTAGGGTAAATGTAAAAGATTAATAATCACGTACGTAAAAGCTGAGCACTCTCCGTCATGCAAAATCTTGATTAATAGCTCCCATGAAGAAGCAAAGGTTTCATCTTCACCCCCTTGGCTCTGGTGGATTTCTATCAATATATCGAAGCCAATTGTGGTCAACCATTCGACTTTCTCTTTTATATGAGCTTTCTTATGACCTGAAACATTTTTAGTTAACTGCTTAACATATCTTAGTGCCTCGACCGAAAGTAAAACAAAATCATTTGGATTTTGAGGTGAGATAAACCCGTATCTATGAAGGAGGAAGATATTTGACAATTGATTACCGTATGTATTGAAGATTTCAAGATCGTATTGTTTGCAAGGTTTTCTGATTAAGATTATGTCACAATTTTTTGAATTATCTGAAAGCTCGTTAGCTAGATCATCGTCATAGTCGTTAAATTTGGGCTCCAGATTGCTTATACCTTCGCTTGTCTCTTTTCTATCAAAATCAGACTGTTCAGAATCCGAATCGGAGTTCTCTTCCATCTCACGTTCCATACGAGCAATGTAGTCAATGGTAATTTCTTTAATTGGCTCTTCCTCTTCTGCAGCCTCATTCCTTTCATTTTCTTCCAACAAAATGTCTTCTCCATTTCCCTCTCCATCATTTTCGTTTTCTTCACTGTCTTCCTCATCTTCTTTGATAAGAGTCCTTTCTTCGTCATCCTCGACATCGCTTTCGTCCGTCATTAAATCTTCATGCTCACCGCAGTCAATTTCACCACACTTTTTACAAGCTCCACTATCACATACAAAATTTACAGTTTCATTTTCTGTGAGCTCACCATTTACATCAACAGTGGGTGAAATATGATTGTATATATCCGCTCCAGGCACAAGACTTTCGCCGTAATATTCATCAACGGAGAAGGCTCTCGAGATTACACCCTGAAGAATTTTGCCAAAGCGAATGATTTTAGGGGGTTTAACTTGAGACTCCGGGTCCTCTGGATCATTATTCAAAACATCAGGAACCCTTAATAAATAAGAATATGTTGCTGCAAAAGAGACACACTCATTATAGAATTCCAAGAACTCTGTAGAGTCTAGAATCCCAAGGAGATCTGCATTTGAGTTTTCCAAATTTTTTCTATCATTTTCTTTCCATAGCGGCATTGGGATACTAGCTTCTTCACTTTCAAAGTCAATACTATGCAAATACTTGTACCACGGTGACTTCTCCCTAACTGAGAGTTCATATATAACACACAAAATTAAACCCTGCATACCATCGGTAAGTCCTTCAATTGATGAATCTTTTACGAAATCCTGTACTAAGTTGTATATGTATGAGTTTTTTGGAGACAAAACATTGCTCTTCGGCACTCTTAGTAGGATGTCATCGACAGTCAAATTAGAGTCTTTTTTCTGAAAGGCACCAAGCCCAAACTTAGTGGGCTTTATCTCGATATTATTATTCCAATACCCATTATCTTCGAGCCATGCAAGTAAGCAGTTCACACGACTGGGAATAGTGCTTGACATTTCTTGGTTTTCTTCAATTAATATACGTTTAACGACTTTTCGAATATCGATATATATACAGGATCTCATCGCAGGTAAAATAAATGTAGGACAAGGGCAGGGGCACCAGAAATAACGATGAAAATCTGTAGAATAAAGCAATTTTGTTTAGGGTAGTTTCTCTCTATACGTACTTCACTGTTTCTTATGGACTATACATATCCAAGTTATATATTATATACAAAGATTCAATACCAGCCTGTATATTGGGTCATTCAAAAGCTATTACCCGCAAATCGCAGTAGTATAAAAGTAGGTGTTCCCCCGCGTACCCTTATTCAAAACAGTATCATCAGTAGTGGTTATACTATATCTATATATAATATAATCATTGAATACTTCGTGTATTCATCATAAAGCCTTAGACTACATTTGTGCTACATTATGTATGTACAAAAAGTAGTCTTATATCAGCTAAAGATTAATTGACCTTTGTAACAGATCGGCCACAATTAAATCTTTCGTTCAGGATCTTTTAGATTAACGCATTTCATGTTGTTAAAGCTCTGATAAATGAATTTCACTCTCGAGGTTCTATTATTACTCAGATGTCCAACATGGTGCTACATTACTCGAATTTTTGTAGTAACGACTGCCCCGTAGATCTCTCTTCTAAGTTGTCATCGCAGATAAAATTTTCTTTCTGTTATCACGTGACATCACCGATATTGTATTCCAAATCTTTTTGCGTCAACCCAAGTTAATGACCAACTTAAAGGAGGCAAACACCAAGATTCATTTAATATAGCATATCAGCCATGGCTCATCGTTTGTTAGTTAATGTGATATTCACTGGAGCCTCGGTTTTTGGTAAAGCTTTTTCAGAAGCGTACAAGGAAGCAGCTAAAATATCGGCTACTGCTGCTACTAACAATGTGCAAAAGTCTTCAAGTATCGGTGGTATTGGCATCGACGAGTCCCTCAAAATACTAGATTTAGAGAAAAAAAATTTGAGCTTGGATAAGATAGATGAGAAGTACGGCTATTTGTTCGACGTTAACTCAAAGGAAAAGGGAAATTCGTTTTACTTGCAGAGCAAGGTATACTATGCAATGGACGCCTTGCGGAAAGAGTTAGAATATCTAGAAGACCTAAAGCATAGTAAAGATACAGCAAGTGATACTAACAAACTGGAGAAACCGTCGAGACAGTAATAAGAGTAGCATCAATTCCTTCATGATAGTGTATATATTTTTAACTATGTTCAGGGTAAGCGGCGTAAGTTTTGTTCATATAGATAATATCCACTGGACATCTATGCCCATTATATTTGAATTATTTGTAGAACCCTTTGATCTAACTTCCCATCCAATGTTGATGTAATTTTCATAGCTAATTTCAACACACAAAGATTTATTTTGCGAAAATTGGACTATAAGGTTAATATCTTTATAAAACACCTTGAAATGAGTGACCCTACTAAGGAAGAGGAATCACTATTACAAGATGCATCAACTTTGTTAATGTTTGCTAATGTGGCAGCTCAGCAGCAGCAAGAGCGAAGCTATCACACTCCTCTGCCCCATAGCGTTCCAAAAGTGACATATCAACATGCTGGCCCTCAACAACCTGTGAATAACCACGTCAAAGTGGATAATAGTGAAGCTATACAGCAGCCAAACTCTTGGAGGTTACCTCATGACGATGGAAAAGACCAACGTCGAAGTACCTCTCCATTTGGCCAGCCATCTGCTGGGACCTCTAAAATTGATTCTATGACATCTGTACTGCCAAATGTGGCAAAAGAGAATAGAGATCCACCAAGTTTATCGAGTGAAGACAGAGCACCAAGTCTGGAGAATTTACAACTCAAAAGTGCATTTAAGGAATCAAAATCTAAAGACCAGCACCGTAGGTCTAGCTCAACCCCAGATTTACCAAATACCAGCTCAAGTTATCACATACACAGGTCTCCAGGGCCCGCTAGCTTGGCACTTGCAAGAGGTATCAATTTAGAAACCGGAGAAAGAAGCAATAACAATGCTATGATAGCTGCTGCTGCTTTAGCTGCTGCTGCAGATATCCCATTACCCTTGAAACAATTTGAACAGTTAAAGAGAAAACAAGAGCAAAGGGATGAAAAAGAGAGACAGGTTAAAAATGAGAGAGAAAGTGAAATAAAGGAGGAAAAAGAAGGACAGAATGAGAAAGAAATAGATATCGAAAAACATACGAATACAGCTGATAAGGGATATGAGAAAGAGAATATCAATAAAAATGATAGAGAAGTTGAAAAAGGGATAAACAACGAAAGAAATTCCGAAAATGAATCCGAAAAGCATAATGAGTCCGATGTAAAAGTTAGAACTCCTCCCGAGGATCAACTAACAGAGCCTGAGCCCGAAGAAACAGATGTGGAAGAAGAAGTCAAATTCAAAGCTGAGCCAAAGTTCGATCTGAAGAGAGGTGGTGCTACCCTTGAGACTGAAGCAAAAGAAAAAGATAACATAGTAAATATAAGACCTCCCCCCTTAGAGAGATACAAGGTCGCTCCTGATTCAGGTTTGATTGGTTGTATTTGTGGAATTGATGAGGATGATGGTTTCACAATTCAATGTGATATTTGTTTCAGATGGCAGCATTGTGTTTGCATGGGCTTTGATACTAATGAAGAAATTCCTGATGATGAATATAAATGTTACTTCTGTGATGAGTCAAAGTGGGGTGTAGTAGACGTTGATGTGCTTCGTGACAATACTTTGAAACGTCTTCCTTCAACTCAACAAACTAACGACAACAAGCCAAATAATAAACGAAAACAGTCTGCTGGTAAGACTGAGAAGCAAGATAAGAAACGAAAGGCTTCAAATGGAGTCCCACTGTCTCCACTGCAGGTTAAGTTTCGAGAATCTTTTCAGGAACAAAGAAAGCCGCCAGAAGCTGAGCCAGAGGTTTTACCAAATCCTAGTAATGAGTTGTTGGAGGAAGGAGTTGCTGTCGAGAGCTATCAGTCAGTGTATTACAATTTGAGGAGTAATGAATACAAGTGTCCTGAAATTTTGAACCATTTTCAATACCTAGGAAGACAGTTTCATGATCATTATTTAAAGTCCACTGAACAAGAGCAAAGGAATTTGGATGTCAAAGTACTTGAGCAGAAAGATGTCGACTCTCTTTCGCTTTGCCAGTTGAATTTGCCCACTCTCGCAAAGGTAAAGGATCTTAAAGATGACTCTTCAAACATTAATAGTAGAGAGGTAAGAATTCAGGTGAAATCGTATAATGAAAATCAGAAGCAAAAGTTCAATGGTATTGCAAAGCTAGGCTTATTTATTGAAAAGCCGCAAACAACAAAGTCGTCGATAGAAGTTCCTTCGGGTACAAATATCATAGAATACCTCGGTGTGATTGACTTATTCGATAACTATGGAAAGGATCCTATCAATCAATATGCTTTGTGGGGGACTTCAAAACCACGAGTTGCGAGGACTTATATTCCTTTCAAGGATAGAAAAGTTGATGTCGTAATTGATTCGAGATTTGTCGGTAATGAATCTCGTTTCATCAGAAAGTCTTGCCCGCTGTCCGCCAATTGCAAAATCGAAAAGATTTACGTCCCATCGTCAAATTCGTTCAAGTTTATTGTAGTAACTACTAAGCTGATAAAATTGTCTGAAGAAAATCGAGATGAGGAGTTGAGAATAGAGTGGGATTGGGACAAGAGCCATCCAATTTCGAAGTTTTACGAGGAGTCAGATTTAAAATTTGACACAATTTCGGAGCAAGATAAGGCATATTTGATTTCAAATGTAGACCGCGTTTTACACTTTGTCGACTGTGGATGCTCCACATCGGAATACAACGGAAACTGTGCTATATCCAAGATTAAGAAAATAACTTCTTATTTGATGCGCTCAAGTCGGAAAGCGTCGTCCATAAGTAACATAAATTTATCAAAATCCAAAGAAGAGCTTATTGCGTCAAAAAAGCCTAAAGAGTATAAATCCTGGAAAACGAGGCTAGATCATCGAGACGAGGCAATTCTGTTTAACTTGGCGTTAAATTCCGATGCAGTGAACGGACCTCAGAAATGTACATCTGAACTGCCTTTTGCAACTAATGAGCAGAGTTTCAGAGAGAAGCCTACTAGATTTAAGATTCCGTATCATCACCAAATTGTGAAGACCTTAGGTGCGAAACAAAAGCTAGATCCTCAAAAATCTAAGTCAGATTCTCATGAATATTTGAAGGAAGGATTACCTGTTCCTCTTACACCTGAGCTTGCTAAAGAGATTCAGCAATCTGTAAACATGAAGCTCAAGATTGAGCCGCGAAAAATGGTCTTGCCTGAACCCTCGGAGAACGAAATGGATTATAAAGACAAATCCGCAAAATCAGACATTGTCTCCAACTCACCTTCATCAACTTCGAAGATAGAACCTCCAAAGAAGCCTCAAGAAGCACCAGGGACAGGAAAGAAACTTTCATTCGCGGACTACAAAAAGAAGATGAAATAAATTCTGAACATATTACATAATTAGTAATCTGGAAAATTCAGTATCGAGTTCTTATTATTTACAAGTGGCATATGATTTAATATAGTAAAATACATAATAATTATTAGTTAGTCTTATTTCAACTCTAAGGTGCTTCTTTGGAAAAGTCCGAAGCTTCAATTCCCGACTTGCGACACATTTGTTGGAAAATACTATTCTTCAAATTGAATAAGTTCCACGGTGTATCGACTTCCTTGAGTTCTCCCTTATCCATCACAATAATTCTATCGTAAGATAAAATAGTCTTTAATCTATGGGCGATGCATAATATCGTACAGTGAGAGAATTGCTTCACGATATTCTTCTGGATTTTCTCATCTGTGTCATAATCGACGGAGGAGGTTGCTTCATCTAAAATCAAAATTTTAGAGTCTCTCACGACTGCCCTAGCAAAAGCAATGAGTTGCCTTTCTCCCAAAGAGTAATTTCCACCATCTTCTATCACAACATGATCTAAATGGAACTTGTGCATGTCACCATCATCAAGAGTCTGTTTCTTCACCAAATCTAATTTTGCCTCCTCGATTAGTCCCGCTTTCTTTAACGCACTCCATAATTGATCATCTGAATAGTTTCCAAAAGGATCCAAATTTTTTCTGATAGTTCCTCTAAATAACACAGACTCTTGAGGTATGATTGAAAGTTTCGATCTTAAGGGATGGAGTCCTAGTTTGGAAATGTCCACATCGTCTATTGTAAGAATTCCCGATTCTAGTTCTGTGAGACGGAAGATAGCATTCATGATAGTTGACTTACCTGCACCTGTACGTCCACAAATTCCAATTTTTTCGCCTGGTTTAATGTCAATGTTCAAGTTCTTCAATACAAGAGGCAAGCCAGGTCTATAAGCCATTGAAACATCTTGGAACCTTATAGCACCTTTTTCAGGCCAGAATTCAGCAGGGGTAATCTCACCAGTATCGTAAGAGTTCTCTTGTGGTAAATCATAGGCGTAATGTGACAATCTTTCAACCGAATTCATAATGTTTTCAACTTCTGTAAATGTTCTGATAAACATCACCAACATTTGGACTAATTCAAGGGCATAAGAAAGAAGCAAACCTGTTGAAGCAGCATTAATATTAAATACCTTGTTGACACAGAGTAAACCCAAAAGAAGTACAAAGCATGAGGAAACGATACTCAAATTTATACCTAGCCAACGCTGGTTTGCGGAAGTCAAATAAGATGCTTCGTTTGTTCTGTTAATGAACCTGTCAAGCTTATCAAAAAATAAGTTTTCGTTTTGATATGCTTTGATAGTCAGCATTCCATTCAAAGACTCATTGAAATTATCGTAAATGAAAGATCTTTGAAGCGCTTCAATTCTAATAATCTCTCTTGCTGATGCTTGATAGTAGGTTCCGATAATAGTAATGAGGAAAATTAAAAACGGAATTGCAATGGCAAAATAAGGGATGTATATGATACACAATATGATAGTTCCGACTATCTGAGAAAATGTCAAGATCAAAACTCTCAATTCTTGACCAAGCTCAAAATCTACCATACTTGTATCCTTTGTGAATCTATTTAAGATTCTTCCCATGGGTGTAGTATCCATATAGGACATGGGTGCATGCAAAATTCTCTTGATCGCTCTTATATTCAAATTCACAGATGCTCTGTTTGTTAAGTAAACCAAGGCTATCAATTCCATAGTTAAAAATACTAGTGACAAAACTGTGAACATAACATAAATTCCGATGTAAAAGCCATTTGATCTATCTTTAAACTTCTTTGAGACCCAGAATGATAACCATGTGTTGGTGAATAACATGCAATATGTTGTTATAATTGCCAAAATCACAATAGCGAAAAAAGTAGAATATTTGGGAAAGATACCTGATCCCTCTCTTAAGTATGCTAGATAGATACTAGTGTCAATGCGATTCACAGCCTTTTCTTCCTTTCTCATTAGCTTATGATTCTGGTCCTTTCCTTTGTTGAAGTCCCTATGTTCAGATTCTTCATTATTACCGTGGGAAAACTTGGAAGTTTTTGAGATTTGGCGATAAATGGTTTCCTTCTCTTCTAGTTCTATGTTATCTATCTGCATCTCAGTTTCTGATTCTTCATCCTCGTCATTAGACTCAGTGTTGAACTTAATCAATCTCTCGAAAGCAGGGTTAGAACGAAGTTCATCAACTGTTCCAGTATTAACACTTCCATCACCATTAAGAAAAACTACTCTGTCAGCCGAACCTATGAGTGATAATTGATGGGTGGCTAGAATCCTTGTCTTGTCTTTTAATAACCCAAGAATACAATTGTTCATGATATGTTTTCCTACTCTCGCATCCACAGCACTCAAGACGTCGTCTAACAAAATGATATCTCTATTGGCATAAACGGCTCTAGCTAAACTTATTCTCGCCTTTTGTCCACCTGAAAGCGTAATTCCTCGCTCTCCGATTTCAGTTTTATCTCCACCAGGTAAGATATCTAAATCACTCTCTAATGAGCACGCCCACACAACCCTATTGTAATATTGTTCATCATATGCAGCTCCAAAGATTATGTTTTCTTTTACAGTGGTATTTTGAATCCACGGAATACCGCTAAATAGCTCAGACCCATTTACGGCTAGCTTTCCCAGAGTACGCTGCATTACGCCAGAAATAGCATTCAAAAGTGAAGATTTTCCAGAACCTATTTGACCTGTAATAACAATAAATTCACCCTTTTTGACTTCAAGATTAACATTCTTGAGACCACGGAAGTGTACCTCCGCCAGAGAGTCAGATTCATCGTATGAATCACCACTTACTGTGTCTTTACTGCGAACATGAACTATTTCCTTGTCGACCTCAGGTTTTGAATCCTGGGAGTCGTCTCGCTTCTCGGAAAGAGGTTGACTTTGTGACGCAGGAGCCCCTTTGTCCTGCTTTTCGTTTCCGTCATCCTTGGTATCATCGTTTGCTTCCTCGATATCTTCTCGATTGATAACCGCCCATTCAAAGTTAGCATCTTCAATCTTAATAGATAAGCCCTCCTTTTCCATATCTTCTAACTCACTTGTATCAAAGATCTCCAGCGCATTTTGATCATGTTCCTTTGATGCCAAGAATACCCCTACTCTAGTTAGCGCTAAAAATGCATCAGAACCTGTAGCTGCAGCAAGGGGAAGCAAATTAAGCTGTTGTGTTAAAAGGTTAAATAAAGATACCGAGGAAAAAATATTAGCAGGGTTCTTACTGCCATTTATTGCATAAAGAACCAAAAATGATGCCATTGATGTAAATAAAGACATAGACATTGCCAGCGAAGCAAAGAACCCTAAAGTTACTTGCATCCTGTATTGAATGTCCATTTCACTTCTTCTAGCGTCAGAAATGTTCTTGTGATATGGAATTTCCCAAGAATAGAACTTTATAATCTTTAAATTGTTAAGGACTTCTTTAAGGGTATCAATTCTTAAATCTGTGAAAGTGTTCGCTTGCTTTCTCAACGCAAAAAGGGACTTCACAATCATACCCATGACCATAAAGAAAACAATCAAAAGTCCGACACCGACCAATGATGCAGGACCAATATACACTATCAAAATAGCAATAGAAATCCCTATTGGAATCGGCATGACAATCAAAAAAGGCTGAAAGATGAATCCGAATTCTAATCTTGATAAATCTGTACCCATAATAGAGGTTATCTTTGATACTGGATACTTAATTCTGGATTTATCATTCAACAAGTAAGATTTTCTTAGAATAGCTTTTGTTAACACTGCTTTCACCTTGAGACCTGTCATCATAGCATTATAGAAACTATGATTCAAAAATAAACCTGAAATGAATAACAACACGGTTGTACCAATAGCGTAACCTACACCCTTGCCAACATTACTTTCCAATCCCAAACCATGAAGCTCGACAAACTGTATCATTCTTTTGGAGACTAAAGGACCACATGTCAGTGCCACTTGACTGATTACCATATAGATGCATGCCAATGAATATTCCCACCAAAAGGTGTAGAAGACTCCAAGCATAGTAGCCGATTTACTAGGAGAAAACTCTTTTTCTATATTTAGGTCATATTTTCCATCTTCATCGTCTTCTTTTATCTCTTCAGATTTGGAGCTTCCTAAATCGTTATCTCCGTTCACTTTTTCTTGAAGATACTTTTTCTTCTGCTTTTCCACCTCTCTTTCAAAATAATAAGTGAATCTATCTGTAAGGGTCTCTACTTTTACTTCGTCAGTTAAGTAAAAGAAATCATTTGGTTCTAAAGTTCTTTTGTACCCAACCTTCAAAATTGGGATAAGCCACATGAAGAATGCCCTAGAGAAGATATTGGAAGTATGCTCAGGAAATGGTTTTCTTTCATCATCTTCAGGCACAGGGGGGACTTTCTTAGATAGTATAGGAGTTAAGAATCTTTTTTGAAGTTGTGGTCCTCCATTCTGTTCCAATCCTATTTTTTGCTCGTCTTCGTTCATTGAGTCAAGTTAGATGCACATGAATATACTTCAGAAGTGATAGATTATAGAAGTGTAAAGTACACTGATACCCTTGGTAAGCAATGATAAAAATGTATGCAATTTATAGATTGTTATATTAAGAACTCTTTTAGCCGTTTCACCCACTGAGCTTAAAATAATTTGCCATCGAAAGAATCTAAGTTTAAAGGTATCTAACCCCAAAAAAGAAGGTAACCTTGCGGCTCTTCAGTACGGACGTAGTGCGGAAGGTCTGCATTGAACGGAAAAAAAAAGCGGATGCCCATATTGCGCCAAATCTACAAAAGTATGATCAAGTTACATGGAAGGTGTGAAGTGACATAATCCTTGATATTATGGACCTCTGGTTTTTAATGAGTCTTTGTAAAATGATTATTCACATCAAACTTCTTACCTCTACGCCCCCTTTAAGACCCGTGAAGTTTCGCTAGAGCCTCACATCCCCTTTGGGGCTGCGAAAAAGACAGTTTTCGTCATAATCATGGCAGATGGCAGTTCAGAGAAGAAAGAAAGCGCGGCACAGGGCACGGCATGAAATATATGGAGCAATAAAATTACCGATCAACCGGTAATCTTTAGTTGTTGCTCGTTACATCAGGCGAATATGGGTGAATTACGAAAAGACAGTGTAGTACGATATGATTCCTTCATCCTCGTGCCTGAATGCTCAAATGGCTAAGCGGAAGTATTGTTCTTAATGAGTGCTCTTAATCTGAAGTGAAGGATATGTTTCAAAATGGACCCTCCATAAGTGTATAGTGTAAACTACTAAGAAATTTGTTAATTTGAGGTTGCGAAGTTTTGAGAAGATAAGGTCAATTTCTTTCATGTGCATAGATAGTCTAAACGCATGAAATGCTTCTATTGCATTACGCAAGGGCCAATTGCCAGTACAGCAAATAATGGAAAATGCGACTCAAAATGGCGCATGAGAAAAGAATAACATTTACACGAAGACGTTTTTAGAAGATCGCTTCAGTGGCAAGGGCGCTTTCAGTGGCAAAGACGTTTTAGATGGACTTTCACGGTGGCGAAGATGAGATAGCTTCATTAACACTTTCAAATATTCTCCTTTCCGAAATTAAAAGGTTCCCCTTTTGATATTCGTGACCTCTAGATCCTTGGCAAGATTATTAATACATGCTCAAACGACGAATGGTAAGGTGTAAAAGCTAAACTGACTAAATACATCTTTAAATGATGTCTTTTTTTGTTCCAAGGCTTCTGGTATCATATCTTGAATTTCTTAGTGCAAGGCGCCAGTAACTACAAATTTGATGGTCTGCATGTAAGTTAAAAAATTAGGCTCATCTCAGACGCTTCAAATGTACTCGCTAGGTTAAACTGAGAGACAGTAAGGTATGTCATCAAGTAAACAGAGAGTTAATCAGGTAAGAAATCCTACTTTGCCGTCACAGACTACCCCTGAGCAAAGGTATTGGAGATCTTATGCCAATCCACAATTGATAAAAGAGAATCATCCAATAGTTCACATAGATTTCAACCCGGTATCGAATGAATTTGCTGTTGCTTCGTCGACCAGAATACAAATTTTCTCGTCGAAGACAAGACAAGTTGTGAAAACAATCTCGAGATTTAAAGATGTTGTTTACAGTGGTGAGTATAGACACGATGGGAAATTACTCACCGCAACTGATGCCACAGGACTAGTTTCCATATTTGATGCCGAACAACCCAGAAACTTATTAGTCAGTTTAACTCCATCATCTCACCCAACTCATGTTGCAAAATTCCATCCCACTATTGGAAGTCAGTTATTGACAGGTTCAGATGACAGATCTTTAAGATTATATGATATTTCACAGGCTTCTAAAGGTCCCATTGTTGAATTTGATAGTAGGTATCATAAGGATTATATCAGAAGTGCAAATTTCATTCCAGGAAGTACAAATTTGATAGCAACTGGATGTTATGATGGAGTTGTCCGAGTTTTCGATAGTAGACAAAAGCAAATGGTAACTATGTTTGATCAAGGTAACCCAGTGGAAGACGCTTTAGCAGTATCTTCTTCTACATTAGTAAGTGCTGGGGGACCTAAAGTTGATATTTGGGATTTGACTAGGGGTTCAAAGATACACCAATTAAATAACTTCACGAAGACTACAACTGCTTTGCATGATAGTGGAGATAGAGGACTTCTTGTTGGATCTTTAGATGGGCATGTCAAAATCTTTGACTACTCTACATCAAATTGGGATGTCAAATTTGGTTGGAGGTTTGGAAGTGGTGGAGTCCTAGCCTGCGCTGTCTCTCCTTTACCGTCTAATCAACATTTTGTCACAGGGTTGACCTCTGGTTTACTTTCGATCAGAACAAGAAAAACAGAATCAAAAGTTGATCAAGGTGTGAAAAAAGAAAAGTCTAATGCATTTAGGAGAATGATGAAGGGTTCTGATTATTTGGGTGAGGAAGAACATAGAATTATCTACTCATCAGCACCAGCACCAAAAAAGTTGAAACAAGCTGAGAAGCATCTTAACGCATTCAGATGGTCAGAAGCTTTGGACAGTGCTTTCTTACCTGGATTACCCAAAGAACAAACAATCACAGTTTTAAATGAGCTTAAATTAAGAGGAAAAGTAAGAGTTTCGTTGTATGGAAGAGATGAAACTTCATTAGTACCTATCTTACAATGGTTGACAAAGAATATTGAGGACGTAAGGTCATTTACTCTCATATGCGACTATTTAGGTGCTATTCTTGAAATGTATGGACCAATGATAGAAGAGAGTGTTGTTTTAGAGGAAAGCTTCATGAAATTAAAGTCTAAAGTGGGCGTAGAAATCAAGAAATGTAAGGAGGCTAATGAGATCAGTGGCATGCTAGAACTTTTATCCGTCTAAATTATGGCATCACTTGTAAGTAGGTTATTTAAATAAATCGTGTAATATAGTCTTCACCATCTTCTTCTCTTGGATTTTTTTTTCTTCGTAGTACGTGCCGATCCCTCTACTACATTGCGACAGTAATCAGAACAAAACCATTTTCGCTTACCAGTGGTATATTTCAATGCATCAACTCTGTTTAAAATGCCCACGCATTTATAATGAAACCAGTCACCATTGGGGCATGAAGCCTCATTGTCACATCCAATCATATCGCCAAACGAGGGTTGCTTACAGAAACAATACAAGTTGTTATCGGGTTCTACCTGAGGAATATCTTGAATTGGATTTAAGTGGGTAATATCATTTACCAATTTAGTGGATTTCTTTTTCATCTTTGATGAGCCCAAGGTGCGAGGCTTACCACTCTTTTTCTTGTCGAGTTTCTTTGGTATTCTTAGCACTAATTTGATACCAGATTTCTTTATGTTATTTTTCGTTACTCCGTTGCCTTGTATCCTTAGAGCGGCATCCTTTTGGGATTTCAAAGGATTTCGTTTATAATGTTCAATTAGTTGGTTTCTCAATAATTCTTGCTGATGTGAATGCTGAGGGTCATTTAGTTTTGTCTCAGAAAGTCTCTTGAGTTGCAGCAATTCTTCTATCAACGATAGGCGATGAGTCGCGACATGATTATATAGTGCCTTCGCTTCCAGTGTTGCTTCTTTACCAAAGTGTTCTATTATCTTGAATGCATTCGTCAATTCCTCTATAAACTGTGATTTGTCTCCCTCTTCTTCCAATTTTTGAAGTCTTTGTAATACACCAGTTATGACATCTTTTTGTTTACTTGTTGCTATGTTTATAGATTGCAAAAGCCATAGTGATCGAATTAAATCTGCTGGTAAGTGATCAACTGTAGAAATGAATGCGCTATTTATTGACGATGAATGTTGAATCACTGCTGACATCCGTACCTAATAGCTAATTTAATATGTTTAGTTTGGCGGATGGACTAAGTTACGGTTTAAAGCTTAGAGCTCAATTTGATGTAAGGTAGTGTCCAAAATCGAATCGCTGGAATTTTCTCTCGCACTGGAATATATATGTATGTCGGTAATAGCTGGTAACAACCCTATCTTCTTGTTATTTCAGAGGCAAAGCGAAGTCTACAAGTAGTTATCTGAGGTCACTCTCAGTTCATATATATTGGTAACAGAAAAGATGGACACCACTGTATAGGAATAAAAGTATTTACACACGGCTCAAAGAAGCTTCATCTTGACGATAAGACAGCATTTAATACTTTTTACTATTTAATGTACTAATTGCTACTTAATTAGTTGTCAAGGTCTTTCTTCAAAGTACCCAAGAAAGCGTGCTTTTCAGCTGGAGTCTGGAATCTACCCTTACCGAACTTAGAAGCAGTGTCAATCCATTTCAAGTTGACCTTCTCCAAAGCTCTTCTAGAAGTGTCAACATACAAAGACTTTCTCAAGGTGACGACTCTCTTCTTTGCACCTGGGATAGAACCCTTCAACAAAACGAAATCATTGTTGACGTTACCGTATCTAACGAAACCACCCATTGGGTTGATGGTCTTCTTAGTTCTGTCGAATTCAGTAGCACCACTTGCTTCATCTTCAGCAGAACCAACTCTGTAAACCTTGTGGTTGATAGAGGTTCTGTGGTGGTAACCGTTTTGACCATGTCTTGGAACGGTCCACATAACATTAGATGGATGCCAAGCACCAATACAAGCAACCTTTCTTAAACCTCTGTGGGTCTTTCTTGGTAACTTCTTAACACCCCATCTGTGGGTAACACCCTCAATACCGTGACCCTTGGTGACGCCAATGACATCAATCATTTCATTTTGTTCGAAAACAGAAGAAACGGAAACGGTCTTTTCAAAATGTTCCTTAGCCCAGTCAACCTTGTCAGAGACAGATCCACCGTTAACTTGGATTTCAGCCAAGTGAGCCTTCTTTTGAGTCAATGGAGTCTTCTTAATTTGAGTGTGAGCAAGAACTCTAACAACAGAAGCGTACTTCTTGATTCTAGCTAACTCCCTCTCAATTTGAGCACCGTCTTGAGCATATTTAGCAGAGTACTTGGTGAAAGCCTTCTTCTTGGACTTGTACCAGTTCTTGTAGAATCTTCTCTTGATTTCTTCAGACAAGTGTTCAGCCCAAACAGTAGTCAAAGATCTTAAACCTCTTGGAGTTTCGACGTAACCAACAACACCAACAATAACCAATGGTGGGGTATCGACAATAGAGGCAGCCTCGACGATTTCACGCTTATGCATTTTAGAACCTGGACGTTCAAGGTCTCTAACAATGGTGGTCATACCAGCCTTGTAACCCAAGAAAGCAGTCAAAGAGACTGGCTTGGATTTAACATCCTTTGGGAAAGACTTAACTCTACCTCTTTGCTTGGCAGCTCTCTTTCTTGGTAAGAATCCTAAGGAACCGTGACGTGGCTCTTCGTACTTTCTGTGAGACATGTTTAAATGTAGTTTATGAAGATAGTAAAATAAGAATTTTTCAAGATGGCCCTTTTTTCAATCATTCTCAGTACTTGAAAAATTTTTGATGCGTGGAAAACACAATTTTTCCAATGTTCCAAAAATTTCACTACATGATGAAATTTACCCGTCAAATCAGTATTATATTCGCATACATATGTACTCCAAAATGTTTATAGTTAGTGTCTTTAAAGATAATATTAATGACGGAAATGATATCAATTGACCTAAATCTCTGTATAGACTGATTCTAAGTCAATCTTCTTACCAACTTTTCTTGCCGATACTTTTGTTACCGCCAGTATACTTAAAGTGGTATTCAACTCTGGACAGGCACAGCTTAAAACAGCTTTGTAAAATAAAAAAGATAAAGAACGAAAACAAAAACAAGAAATAAGCTTCAATATATATAAGGATCCTAGGGAACCTCGTGCCTTTACTGTGGTCCATATATTTTGCTTTTCCAAAAAATAACTTTGGCCGAGAATATCAACCTGTTGAACTCTCATTTCTTCTTCACGTAGATAATTTTTTTGAGTGCAGATCTAGCATCTCCTGAATCATCATTATTTAGTCCATTTGTTGACAAAGGCCCAATGCCGGTTGCTTGTGAAGTTATCACTGGCCTTTGCAGAATCTTGTTATAAGATGCCGTTGACTCCCCTAATGCAATTAAATCTGTCATATTTATAGTGGTCAGATTAGCGATAGGAGTCAGTTGATCATGGTTTAACTGATTACCATTAACAAATAAGTCTTGATTCAATAAGAATTGCTGATTATTCGCCGATCTCTTCAGTTGTGGGGAATTGATATTCATCATTGAATACATCAAAGAATTGAATTGAGGTGTCAAATTGAAGGTGAGAGCATTCGAAGGAGTGAGTCCATTGGCTGCATACAAATAATTTTCCTTGAACTTGGGTGTTTGTGGAGGTTTGCTTGCATAAGAATCATCAGATTTGTCTTGGAAAGATTCTTCCTTTGACAATGAGTGCGATGATATACCGGTTACATCTGATCTATGTCTCCTCAATGAAGGTTGTTGTGATACCATGTTTGCATCATGCTGATGCTGTTGAATTGAGCCTGACTCTAATGTTGCTGGTGTTTGTTTATGATCTTCATGGAGATTGATTTCATGTCCAGACAGATACGACGAATGCTTCGACACTGACGATTCACTCTCTAATTCTCGATTGCTCTCTGTATGTGTGTCATTTTCAGCAAAAGAATTGTTGCCATTTCTATTCATGTTTGAAGACAAAACAGCTTTTCCCAGCTCATCAATCATTAACAGTAGCAGGAAGTCTTTCATTGAATCCAGTTGAGACTCTTTTTCAACATGTTTATCTTGAATATGAGTCGCATTATTATCATTTTTCTCCGACTTATCTTCATGAACTGAAGGACTAAGAGTAGCTATTGGCACAGGAGGAAGCAAGTTCTTCTCTGCATTATTAGATTGGTTACCAACTTTCATAAAGTCAGTTCTTGAATTTCCTTCGGGAAGAAGGAATGTTGGATCTACCATCAGATTGATTTTCCTAGCACCCTTTACCAGAAAGTGGCTGGAAGTATTAGAATCTTGGTATCCAATATAAGCATTCGCTTGACCTTTCATTGTTGAAGAAGGAGGGGTCAGGTATACTGTTTCTGACTGAGTTACATAAGATAAGTTATCTAATGTCCTGGCATTTATCAGTTGAGGGGTAAACGCAGGACCATTTACTGCCGACGATAAAGGGGTCACTAGGAAACCAGAATCCCTTGACCTTTTCAATGAGCTCGGAGTTTCTGAGGTTGTCGAAGTAGACGACTTTCTCTTTCTCTTTCTTGATGTTGGTGAAACCCTCATCAACGGTGTGAAACAATCGGGAGCACCTTGTTTAACAATCAAGTTAGAATTAGATTCAGCCGTAGGACTAGAGCTCAATGGAGAAGTATTGATATTGATGTTCAATCTTGTGGTGATCTGGTTGGTTAAAGATGAAGCCTTTGGTGGTCTGCCCCTTTTTCTTTTAGGGGTAGAAAGGTCTACTGGCGGCCCATTTTGAAGATGGTCTATTCCACTTGGGATTGAAGTATGTCCCGCAGGACGACCAACGGGTAACTGATTTTCAAAGTTCATAAGATTTGGAAGCGTATGCTTTCCTAAGCTTTCCCCTTCTCAGCAAGGTCCAAGCTCCTTCGATTATTTCTCCTAACTTGAAAAGAAGGAATACAACAAAATGAATAAATACTGACGTATGTATGACTGAAATATATCAACGTAAGACCCTTTCGTTCCTAGTTTACCAAAGGTTACTTTCACCTTGTTACTGTCTGTGTTATCGACAGCCCTTTTCCTAGCTTTGAGTGAAAAAAATAATAGACGACTAACTAAGGTGCCTTAAGCGTTCTTCTATAGTTGCTTAATTTATACCTATCTATTTTAATTTAGACCTATCAAAGGTAATAATGCCCTCCCTATACCTAGCAATTCTTTGAAGGATTGTGTAAAACAGACTTAGATGACTTGAAAACAATTATACTTCAAACAAATTGTAATGGTGATACAGAGTCAAAAGCGAACGCGCTGCCTATGCAATTAATTTTCCCGATCGAGGTAATTCGGTTGAAAAAAAAATTGTATTCTTCAAAGGTGTGTGTTGACCGAGAAGGGGGGACAAAATGCCAGCCTGCCTAAGAGAAACAGAAGCGGAGCACAAAGGAGAAAGTAACAATAGTTTCATGAGGATATAGCAAGCATTGGAATATACGAAGAGTCATTAAAATTTAACCCGTTTGTCTTTTGGTGGAGAAGTTTGTTATTTCTACTGTCAGAGAAATGACAGCAATAAAGACACGAGTGAAGAGTTTTCCTTTCTCTTTTTGTAACTGTGGACTTATCATAATTTTCCTCTTCTCCGACAGATCTAAAGCGTACATGAAACTAGGGGCGTCTATCAACTTTTGCCGTACTTCACAGGGAACTCTAATGTAAACGGCTTCTTTCCGTGCCTATTGATTTTTCCTGTCGGCTTTTGTGGAACTATAGCTCAGCCATCTGCCGTAAGATTATTGTATTGAGACGCGACGACCAATCGCCTTTTATCCGCTCCTGGACAGGGATCAAATACGGTATGGGAATTTTAGAAAACAAAGGCGAAAGAACCGTTACATACATGTTCCTTTGTCGGAATATTAGTGCATAAGATTCTGACCTTCTAGTGTTCAAGTAACTAACCCTAATTAAAAGTGGACTCTAAAATAATTTTATACACTTATATCTTCGGGTTTATCAGGACCCTAGTTGTAGGACACTCCATAAGAAATGGGCTTATTGTAAATCATGCACTTGCCATGAATCATGCGCTAACCAGAAATTGCCTCTAGACCAACGTCGTCTCATGTCTCAGCTCAAAAAAAAATAAAATAATGCATTAAACGCTGTATTCGCAGCAAAGACCATTGAAGTTACAAACAAATTTGTAACCTTGCTATTGTTGACTGTCGTGATGGTGGTTTCATAGATATCTCAGGCCGCAAAACTTCTATCTCCACAATATGCACCACCCATCGCGACTGAAAAATTCCATACGACCTATACGAGGACAGATCTAATGATAAAAGCATAAATATACCAATTTAAACGGTACTTATCGGTTGTGAAAGGGTCCTGACCTAGTAATTGTTACATTATATAATGGCTGAATCACCATTAAATCCTGTGACAAAACATAGAGAGTTTTTTGGTGTGTATGGTGCTATTGCGATCTCAACCTGTTTACCATTGTTGACATTGTTCTTTGGATTTGTTTCCAACAACGAATACTCAATTCAAGGGATAAAGGTCGATTTAAATGCTATAGCCACACAAGTCCCTCATTCTAGACAGGACCTCGTAGAGCTTTTTTTCGATAGAGACAGTTGGCTTGTCTATCTTGGATGGTTTACTGCGTTAGCCATTCTAGATGTCTTCCTCCCGGGGAAAAGTAAGGAAGGTCTTCCTTTGAGAGATAACACTAAGCTCCCTTATACATTTAATGGATTACAAATGACTGGGTTGTTTTTTGTGTTTTTTGCAGCAAGACTTTTGCAGTCTACTAATTACTATTTACCCGAGCTTCAGTTCATTTACGAACATCAATTGCAACTTACGGCAGTGACAACAGTATTTGCATTTTTCTTAGCAACATTTGTGTACATATGTTCATTTATTCCCCTTCGTGGTGTCAATGGAGTTCATCTGAAAGATAGGATATTATCGGTTAATGGGAACTCAGGAAATGTATTATTTGATTGGTTCATCGGACGTGAACTCAATCCAAGAATTGGTACTTGGGATATAAAATTATTTTGTGAATTGAGACCTGGTTTGCTATTGTTGATCTCAATAAACTTATCTTGCCTTCATGAGCAGTATCACAGGTTAGGTCGGGTCTCCGATTCCGTTGCATTGATAACGGCATTACAAGCATTCTACGTCTTCGATGGGGTATTAAATGAGGAAGGAGTGCTTTCAATGATTGATATAACCACAGATGGATTTGGGTTTATGCTTGCATTTGGTGATTTAGCATGGTTACCATGGCTGTATTCTTTGCAAACTCGCTACTTGTCATTGCCCGAGAACTATCTTGATCTTGGTTTATTTAATATCAGTCTTATTGTCCTCCTTAATATAACCGGTTATTACATATTTTACCTGTCAAACAGGCAAAAATCTGACTTTAAATCTGGGAAACTTAAACATCTTGGACTTAAGAGCATTAAAACCCACACCGGATCCGAATTATTGTGTGACGGTTGGTGGAAAGTATCTCAACATATGAATTATTTAGGTGATTGGTTAATAGGGTGGTCATGGGTATTGCCCACTGGATTTCAAACTCCTTTGACGTATTTCTATGTGATTTACTTCGGTGTATTGTTGATTCACAGACAAATGAGAGATGATCAAAAATGCAGGGACAAGTATGGAGAGGTTTGGACTAAATACACAAGCGAAGTACCCTACAAAATTGTTCCCTATGTTTACTAATAATGTTTACTAATATCATTTTTATGAGATAATACCTGAGAAATTTTACATAGTTGAATAGATTTATAGTCATCTAAAATTATTCATTCTTTTTGTCAATGTCAATCTCCTTATCAAAAGATTTGTAAGATATTTCAATATTGGATATCCAGCTTAAAGCAGTAAAGAAGACAAAAATCAAAAAGCTCGTTACCACAAGGCACATCCATAAGGCAGGGGTGAAAAATTGATAATTGGTGAAGAGATTGGAATTATCATTACTGACATTGGTAGGTGATATCAGGGGCTCAGCTGTATTGGCATTATCCATTACAGTAACTATCGAGTCTCCCTTTCCTTCTGCAACCAATGATTGGGCAATTTTAAAGTCTTCTTCTACTTCACTACTGATTCTAGCGGCTTCTTCATTGTCTGATATATCAGATCTTCTGTTAGCTGATGGCCTACCTAAGTTAAGTTCCAAATTCAAGTTATCAAAAATTCCCTCCTCAACATAATCTTTCAAATTTTCCACTCTAGTTCCTGGTTTGTGGAATAATGGCTTTCCTTGTACTATAACATGTTCGTTATCTGATTGACTAATAAATTCATCAATGCTGTGTGAGTTTTCATCTTCAACATCGATTATCTTGATCAACTTATTTGAATCATTAGAATCTGAGTCAAAATTGAGATACTCTATGGCTTTTCCATCGCATGAACTGCTAAATGGGAGATCTAAATCGTTAGCGGTGTTGTAATGAACATGTTTGATGTATGTTCCATCACCACTAGGGGATGATTTAAGTAAATTCTTCACCCTGTATATTTTGAGTTTAGAATCTTCCTTGGAGCATATATCATGGCTGATACTGTCAATTTCCTTGGCAATATCTGACGACTTAACTATGTAGTCAAGGTGACCCTCAAAATGCTTTGAATAATACAATGGAGCAGTGTCAGTGAAACATCTTGATGGTACGAAAAACGAAACAGACAATATAAGTGCCCATTGAAAAACCTTCATTTTCCAAGTGCTTTGCAAATACAATTTTGCTTTCAGTCTTGATAGACTAGAAACGCTCCCAAATATTCGATAGTATAATAATAATTAGTTTTGTGTAATGAATTTTCTCAAGTTCACTTTGGCTGGATAAGCGAAAGCTATTTTAAAGTTAAACAGTAAAATTGTCATTGACTTACCATAATGGCAGCAGAAATTCCAAAGTATGTTTTAGATTTACGATAGCTGTTTTTTTTTTAAGCCGGTTGTGTCAACCGTGATGTATTCCAATCTCTGGTGATGCAACCTAGGAATTAAGCAATATCAAGCATCATGAAAGTATATTGACTGACAATTAGGCCCGTTATACAAAAGTTGGTGTTTTTTACTGCTGCAATGGTTATACTTCCATTGACGGTATTTTTCATCCTACAAAGTCTCTTTGATAATTCGATTTTGAGCGGTGGGTCTGCTGCTTTAGTTGCAAATGTTGTACTTATTGGATATATAATAGCTGCATTCACGGAAGACGTCTCGTCTTTTGATGAAAAGGAATCTAAAAAGAATATGTAAATAACAGCGGTTCTCTATAGTAAATCAGTGGATGCTTGCAATTCATCCTTGGTAATGATGTTAATAAATAATCTGGTGTATTTTGTGTAATGGATTGATGTAATTTAGTGTGAAGAGCGATATTATCAACAGACTTGTAAAGTCAACATGGTTCACCAATTGTCTCTTTATTCGACAATTCCTCATACTTCATTTGCTCAGACTGTGGCGACTTTGCGAGCCCTAACAGGATTGGTATCGCCCGAGCCAATTTCAACCTATACGCTCACCACCAAACCTTATAATGTTTTCAAACCTAAATTCGAGCCAGGTAAGGTGAATCAAATTGATCAGTTCTTTATGAAATGTATTACAACATGGACTAGTACCGATTTGAAGTTATCTGAGATAGCGAGACCAATTATAGAAGATAATGATTTGATAACAGAAAGAATTTTAGGAGACGGATCTGATAGAGCATGGACACTTCAAATCTCAGATATCCCCATTGCTGGAAAAAACCAACAATGTTCAGCCCAAACAATTTATGAAAGCACTTTGGTACATCGTCATTCTAAACGAACACGTAAAGATATTGCTAATCCTCCCATTAAGAGTGGCGAAGAAGATGTTCAAGAAATAAAAGCCGAAGAAATGCATCCAGAGGTTGCGAATGACAAACATGAGCTTGTCAATAATGATTCAGATATAAAGGGGGATTCATTTTTAGATTTTCTTGGAGATTTGGGGTATGATATAGCTAATGAATTTTGGATAAAGGGCGTGAGATTTTTCTATGGGAATATTGTTATTGAAATCTATAAAGTTTTCGTTAAAAGTCATGGAAATAATCAAGGCAAAGACCTGATAAGCTTAAAATTATTAGATGAATCAAATACTTTTCAGGTAAAAGCATTTATTAATATCCCCAAGTCTATCGACGTGGAATTGAAAAATCAAGGAACCAAGGAATTACTAAATTTGCAAGAGATTCTTAAGAACTCTATAGTGCTTGAGATTCCTGATAGGCAATACATGGACTCTAGAATCATCTCTTAATATACAAAGACTTAATCATTTTGCCTTATAATAAAGTAGTTTTTATGTTTCTCTTTTAATTGGTCGATTGAAAAAGAACCTTCAGTCTCTCCCTTATCCATCGATCTTTCCGATTCGACACCTTTTACTTGTTTCATTAATTCTGCAAGAGACAAAGGTTTTTTGTGATGGTCAGACGAGATCAATCTGAAAGAAGACTCAGTATCCTGGGATTTATCCTGTGGTATCTTTCCGTCCTCATACAAAAGACTTAAAAAGTTCATTTGAGTTTTTAATGCACGTTCAAAATCTTTTCTTTCAGACTCATTGGCAACTTCCAACCCTGAATGCTTTAAGATTTTGTCCAAGACGTTTGGATCTAATTTCACTTTATCATCTTCTAATCCAAAAATTTCTTTGGGAAGGGTCGAACTGTTGTTAAATATTAAGTCTTCCAACTCTTCTCTACTATTCAAGGTTTTAAATGTTGATTGTGAATTCCATCGCTTTGTCAAGAAAGGAACTAGGGACCTGCAAGAGCGAATAGATGCCATGGTCATGTTAAACTTAGAGATATAAAACAGTCAAATTATAGCGCGCGATATATTTTAAGAATCGTATCTATTGTATTATTTATATATGCTTGAAAAAATCACTTCTTATTCAACTGCTTTTTGGCCTTGTCTAATTTTTTTTTCTTCTTGGTCAATTCCTCTTCTCTGGCCCTCTTCTTATCAATTCCGTATTGCATCTTATTGTACAACTTCCTTTGCTTGTTGGTCATCATGATCTTTTTTAATTCCTTCTCTTCATCTTCGATAGCATTAGATGATCTCTTCTTAGATTTCTTAGATCCTTTAGCTTCAGGAAGATCTGAGAATTTAACACCAGCAGATTCCACTTCCAATTCTTTTTGTGCCTTAAGATCTTCATCTTCCTCCTCTTCCTCCTCTTCTTCATCTTCTTCTTCATCTTTATCTTCTTCCTCTTGAGTACCTTCCTCCTCATCGTCATTCTTTTCCTCTTGCTCTTCTTCTTCTTCGTCCTTGTCTTTCTCTTCAACCTCTTCCTTTGTTTCCTCAGCATTACTCTTAGTTACGGCTTGAGGGTCGTATGCCCCGGCATCTCCCCATGGTGATAAATGTGGAGGTAATGGCTCTCCAGGTGCATATTCATTCACGGGAATGAGTTCACCTTTATTGATGCAGTCAAAAATCCATTGAGGTTGTAAATAAGTTCTTCCAGGTACCTTTTGGATAATCTTTGGTCTATCGACGATTTGATGGGTAACATTGGACAAATCGAGCTTTTCGTACTCCTCAGGTTGGTTAACTTTCAAGTCATCTAATGCTATCTCAGAGATAAGGGACCCTCCACAAGATAAAACACAGAATTCTAACACATCTAAAGCAACTTCACGACCAACATAAAAGATGAGATTTGAAAATAAGCTTGCCGTTGGAGAACCGAACCTAGATGGCTGCAATAAAGAGTCACTTTTACTATTTTCCTGATGGAAATCATCTAACTCGGCATTGTTGCTTTCTTCAACTTCTACATCCGAAGCATTATTTGCGTCGTCAGTGACTTGCTCATCAGCCTTGAGAGCCTTGTTGAGTTCTTCTTGGTCCAAGGTCTTACCTTCTTCAGTGGAGTTTTCGTCCTCCTTAACTTTTGAAGGCAACAATGCGTTGGCACCTTGCTCTTTAGTTTGCAAAACAAATGAAGATAACCCACCAATTCCTTTCAATTTTTCAGTCTCGATAGTCGGGGGATAAATAAGGTTTGCGTCACTGTATAATTTGAACAATGTGAAATGCAACAAAGTCGAATAAAATTCCAAAAACGTAAGCATAATTCTGAAGTCAACGTCGGAGGGAATATTAGTTGGGAACTTGAAAGGAACGAGCCATCTAACTTCTTGACCCTTAACCAAAGCTTCATAGTAAACACCCTTAATTGAAACGAAAACTTTTCTCAAAAGTTTTTCTTTCGATACATACGCTAACCATTGGTTACTTAATTTCTCTGCATCTTTAGTAACTCTATGGCTCACCTTATCGGTAGCAGGCATTGTTGAAAACAAGAACAACATATTTAATGGGTCATCAAGATCTCTTAAGGCATCTAAGAAGGTAGGATAACGCTCTTTTATGACATGATTTAATTTCATCTTGGGACGATTGGATTCCAATCTTTGAGCATCATTAACTTCACCCCTCCCTAAAGCTCTTTGAAGCTTCTTAGCAAAAGTCTTGTGCTCTCTAAATTTCACCAATATAGGCTCATGAAGCAAATACTGTATGTCCTTGGCGTAATAAAATGTTACTGGGGCAGTTGATCCCTTATTGGCTTTCTTTTTATTTCTAGGTTCCCTCGGGTATATTCCCTTGAAAATACAGAGTCTACGGAAATCAGCTAAAGAAACTTGCAACTTTTTCACGGCCTGAGTTCTTGTTATGAAGTTCTTGGCGTTACCTGATGTTCCCTTCTTCTTGATCTTCATTGTCGCTGTCTTCTTGTCCTTCTAAATATTAAACTATGTTTTTCATCTTTCAATGTGAAGAGTGCGATGAGACAAATTTTTTTTTTTTTTTGGGGATGTATGCAGACGGTAAATCAAGAAAGTTGCAGCCATTAATAGTGAGTCCAAAATATCCCATTTGCCCTTGAACAATGATAACCGTGCAACTCGAAGAAGCTAATGATTTTCTATAAATATAAATTTTGAGAGATTTCAGGATTAGGAGGAGTTTTAAAATATATAGTTTCCATGAGCATTCACATTATTGACTTTTGAGGTGTTTAATACTAGACGTGAGTATGAATATGGATACGATAGTTTAAGTATGCCTAAAAGTCAGAAATAGGACCACATCTATTTTTTAGCCAAGTTGACCAGATTTGTTTCCATTATCTACAATTATTTTTTGAATAGATTTGAGCAATTTTAAGTAAAAAGGATAATAGCAACAGAATCGTGATGACAAAACAAATATTCATAAATGCTCTTACTGCTTACCATATCAATATTCAGAAATATCATTGTCTAAGTACACCATGGTTGACAAAAGATGACACTCAACTACATCTTGACATATATTCGCAACTCATGTATAACACCGAGGGTTCAGCATCAAAAGAGGACCGATACTTTGCATCTTTATTTCTGTGTCCTTGTGTCGTGACACTTGACTAATAGTTTAAAACAGTATAACCTACGACACACTTGTGTATATCACTACTTGTAATTGTGATTCTGCGTACTCTGTTTGTACTCCGCTTAATATGCCCTCATCGTGGCCGAATTTTAAATGTGCGAATAATTCACACTCAATTTTCAACTGACACCCAGATAGCTATTACAGTCGCTAGACACAAATGTCTTTTCAAGACGTTCTTAGGCGTGGGGACGAGTTCTTGGAGGAGTATCCTAGGAGGTCAAGAATATGGAACCTTGCGTCTCATGCTACATGCCTTTTGGTAATTTTGCCATCAAAGATAGCTTTAAATGTATTGTACAAACCAAGGATTCACAATATCGATAAGCTAGATTCAGCTTTTAAAAGAGCAAGAGAAGAAAATCGATCACTTTTGACTGTAATGAACCACATGTCAGTTGTTGATGACCCTGGTTTCTTTGCTGCATTACCCATGAGGTATCATTTAAATGTTGATGATATTAGGTGGGGATTCGGTGCAGCAAATATATGCTTTTCCAATAAGGCTTTCTCATGGTTTTTCAACTTGGGGAAGATTCTTGGAACCGATAGATTTGGTGTTGGGCCTTTCCAAGGATCTCTTGATGCTGCCATCCGAATTATGAGTCCTGATGATACTTTAGATCTTGAATTTGGGCCAATGGTGAAAAAAGTGGAGGAACCAATTTTATTACAAGAAGTGAACAACTTGAAGCCAGCTCCTTCGAAAGAGCTAATGGATTTCATTAAGCCAAATTCTGAAACCACTAACTTGTTAATGTCGAAATCACCATTTATCCGAAACAAGACATCTTGGTTTCACGTTTTCCCAGAAGGTTACGTTTTACAACTAAAGGAACCTCATAGTAACTCCATGCGTTATTTCAGATGGGGAGTTTCTCGATTAATCCTCGAGTGTACAAGACCCCCAATTATTGTTCCAGTATATTCTCATGGGTTTGAAAAAGTATCCCCAGAAGATACTGCTGATAAAGGGATTCAAAGATGGTTGCCAGCAAATATTGGTTCAGAAATTCATATCCATATTGGTGATGCAATACTGGATGAAATAATAGAGTCGTATCGACAGAAATGGAGAGATTTGTGTAAAAAGTATATTGATCCAGAGAATCCAACCGATTTGAGCGAAGAGCTAATGGAAGGCAAAAAAGCTCAGAAGTTACGATCCCAGTTGGCAGCAGTCTTGAGATTGGCGGTGTTAAACATTAGAGCTACTACAGGGTTTTTCAGTCCAGAAGATGAACGATTTCGTGATCCAAAATTTTGGAAAGAATACACGAGAACAGAAGGGTTGAGTGATCCTGATATTAATTTCATTGGTCAAAATTGGGCCATTAAACGACTTCAGAAGCATCTTCCGGATAGCATTAGAAATAGGGACTAGATATTATCTATTTTATTAACGACTTACAGTACCATATATTTTGTAGTATAAAATTTACATTGCAGAAATTTTTCGAGCATAAAAAATTGGTTACTACAATAAAAGTACAATCTCCAACAGATGAAAGATAACAAAATATGATGTGGGCCCGAAATATAAGACCCCAACATTTCAAGACTCCACTAAATTGGCGACTAAGAAGTCCATTGCTAATTCCGACAAGACATAAAGCATTGGTGAGTAAATTTTTAGGTCAGAAGATCACACGCACTCGAGAACCATTATTAGAGGAGCCTGTAAGTGACAACAATAAAGGATCTGAAGCCGAGAATAATATTTTGGCAACTTTAAAACACTATCTTAAGTCTGAGGATGTATCAGGAGCATCGAAAAAAACCATTTTAAATGAGAAGCTCAAAGAGCTAATACAACTTGACCAAGGTGTTCTGTCAAATGCAATTACAGTTATAGATGCCACTTTTCTAAAGACATTAGAATTGAATAACAGGAAGAGTGAAAAAAGCGTATTAGAACACAAGTATAAAGTCAAGTTGTTCATCGAGACGTTAAGAAGTTTAAGTTGTGATTCCAACTTACCTATTCCTAAATATATGTCTATTCTTTCCATTGAATTTCTTAACCTGAAGCAGTATCTATCCAGTGATTTGTTGGCTCATATTATCGAACTTTCTCGGATCGCCAGTGGTATATCTTTAGCTCATTCATTGCTGCTTCTTTTGAAAAGAGACGTTTCTAGTGATTTGTTTGACAGACTTTTTGAATTGTATGCGACCAAAGGAAAAGTTAATTTACAGTTTTTTGAAGAAGTGTTTGATGCCTCGCTTGAAACTAAGAACTTTGTGCTTATAAATGAATCTTTTTATGAAAGTTTTATGAAGCATATAGAAACAATATTTCAGAATTATCTCCCCAAGGTCCATGAATATAAGAATTTTGAGAAAAGCCTAGATAAAGTCGACTTTCTCTTCAACGAAAAGTTCCTTTCTACTGTGGTACCAGACCAATTACTGCTCGGAGTTCATTTGAACCTTGTCAGACTTATCCTGGAGATTGACTCTGTTAAATGTTCAGATTATTCAAGCGATAACAAAATGAAAATCTTGAGCTACTTGGAAAGTGTGGACCAGCAAGCTCTTGCAAATTCATTGATAGAGGAATCTAAATATAATCAAACTGTCATTGAATCCTTACTCTTTAGTTCATGGGGTGGCTCGCCATTCCATAACATTAATAAGACAACAGTTGATGTAATCTTGAAATATCCCGCAAACTACTCTGAAGAACTTAAACTTCAATGTGTTATTTATGACAGAATCATCTCTGAGCATTCTGAGGATGCTATTTTCGATGCAATGAAAAAAATACTTGAAGAATCGAGGGCCCTGGAAAATGAAACAAACTACCAAGATCTTTTGACGAGAGCCATTCGAGTATTAATATCTAAAGATGTTGACCCTGATGGAGAATTGGTCAACCGTGTCTTGAAGTACTTCTCTGTGAACTTTGGCAGTGAAGAAAATTCCTTATCGTGCAAGCATAGACTTGATAAGGCAATAGAATGTGATGATCAAAAGTTGGCACTACAGATATTCGAGAAAAGTTTGAAATCATCTTTCTCTTGGGGAAGTGAATTAGAACCAAGTATTCATCTTACATTGAATAATTTGGTGATACTATTGTGCAATAATATGGGAAGCATAGACTCAGTTTTTCCAAAGTTCAAATTAATCAAGCAACAATTGGTTGACTCGACTTTAAACATTGATGCTATCATAGCTATGGCAAGGTTAATGCTTGATGCTGAATATGTGGGAGACTTGATAGAACTACTCAAAAGAGAGTTACCATCCATAAAGAAAGACGAAAAAATCAAATTGCCCAACAATAGAGAATTTGGAAAAAAATATCAAGAGCTATTTGAGCTTTTACACAACTTTGTTGTAAATTACACTAATGAGGAGACTTATGAGACTAACTGGGTATTGTATGGAGAACTTCACAAGTACTTTTATGTTCCTCATGATTCATATTTGCCAGCTATGAACTTTTTCTGTGAACATGATAGACTACATGCTTCACTTCTTATATTCAGACAAATGAAAATGCTAAGTGAGCTCCATGGTGATCATTTTCATATGCCTCCTCTGAGAGATATATACCTTTATCTTTTCCAAACCTTTGGTGACAAATACTATCAGGAAGGGGTGGAAGAAATTCACAGCAGTTTCAAGATGGATACTACTTTACAACAGAGTGATATCGAGATGCAAAATTGCATTTTGAACGCATACTCAAGCTTGCAGGACGTCGGAAAAGCCAAAGATTTGTTCCTTTCAATGTCTTCAAATTTAAAGCGTCAAGGTGGAATCAATGAGCAAACGGTTCAAATCATGATAAAAACTTATACTTATAGTGACTTAATTTATGTTAAAAAGTTTTGGAACAACTTATCGAAATACGAAATCATACCAAATTATCCAATTTTCAAACAATATTTAATAGCTCATGTTTATCATGGAAATGTCAAAGAAGCTTTGAAGCTAACTGATGAAATGGATGATTATGATTTGCCATTGTCGGTAGATACATTGATTGCTTTGCACAATTACTGCTGCGAAAAAGGCGACCAGAACCTAGTCATAGACTGGGCAGAGAAGAGACATACGGACTTGTGGGAGAAAGCTGTCGAGTCAAATCAACTACGTGAAGCATTGCATTACGCGCCCGATAATAACCTTATTGAGGGCTCATGAAAGTTTGTATATATCATGAATTATGGTGAAATAAATGTAGACACAATCTATTTAAGTGATCGTTTAGAAGGAGAAGATGTCTCCAACTTTGTATTATTAACCTTTGTTGCAAATCTTAATGAATTTAAGGACTCCGAGAAATCTTTAACCATTGGTGATACATTTACAAACATTAAAGTTTTAGAATTCCCACCAAGACTGTTTTTAAGTAAATAGGTGAGCTTTGAGTTTCTATAAGGAATATGCTGCTGAGATGATGTCTGATTTTGTCGCTGACCAAGGGAATTTATGACATCTCCGAGATATGAAAGTGACTTGTTTATTGCCTGGGTTTCCTTCAATCGATCACCTTTCACTTGCGATATGGCAATTCTTTCGGAACCAGCCAAGTCAATCAAGTTGAGTGTTCCTTCTCTCTTTTCATCTGTCTTTGTATTGACACCGTAGAGACTGAACATGAAAATTGAATGAGAACGAGATGACCTCTCGTTTATCTTTGTTGACATTGTAGATCTCCTTTTGTTAGCTTTCCTTAGTATTGCGTAAGCTTCATCTACCGAACTGATTTTCACGGGTGTAATATTTGTTATGCTTGTTTTACCTCTATCTTCATCGTGCTTGATTTCATGTTTTAACCCCGAGTTTATAGGACCTAGTAAATCATTAACAGTCTCGTTGTAAATCTCCACGAATTGTCCCTCCACTGAATAAGACCAGCTCCTCAGTTTCAATTCTTCAATATCATCATAAATCTTTTTAATAGACAAGGGAATCATACCATTATCATCATTTGACATTGTGAATGTTTTTCCCGACCCAGTTTGTCCATACGCAAAAACTGAAACGTTAAACCCATCCAAAGAAGACTGGACTAGTTGAGATAATTCATCAAAAATTGCCTCATTTTTCAGCTCGGGTGGAAAAATCTTATCAAATTGGAATTTGTAGGAGGTTGCGTTTCTTCCTGAAAATGACTCAGTTAATTTATCCTTTGATATAACCAACTCTTGATTTGAGTCAGCATTAACTTCATCATTTGGATACTCAATGTCTGCGACTTTCTCTCCTAGATTAGGAGGGCGCATTCTACAAAAGACACGAATATTTCCTTTTAGCTCTTGAAGCTTATTGTGCAAGATTCTTCTCTTCATTTCTTTTTGTTCGATCTCTATTTGAAGGAGCCTTGTTCTATCCTTATAAGTATCAATATCTGATGAAGCTACTTGCCATCTAGCCCTCATGTTTCGCATATCTTCCTCAATAGTAAATAAAGTTTCACTTATTGTTTCGATTTCCTTTTCTCTATTACAATGTTGTGTCTTTATCAGATCTAATGTAGAGCTTAGTTCATCATGCTTAGCTTTTAAAGTAGTGTTCAATTCTTGTTTCATTTGACTAATCTTTGAACGAAACTCCGCAGTTTTATCTTTCAATACCTGAGAGTCATCAGACAATGAAATCATCTCCTCGTCAAGTTTTGCTTCTCTTTGAAGTAATCTTTTGTTTTGTCCTTCTTTTAATTTAATTAACTTTCTGTTCAAATCTTGTTCTTGGTCTCTGATCTCTTTTGTTTTCTCATTACACTCTTGAATCAACTTTGCCTTTTCAGCGGTCAACTTCGCAAAACTTTCCAGAATTATAGTTTCGATTTGGGAGCTAGCTTCGTTTTTCAATTTGTCAAGCCTATTCTGATGAAGTAGTTTCTTTTCTTTTGACTCGAGTTCATATTTGTTCTCTAAATTTTTTAAAGATTCTTTCTCGTGTGATTTCAATTCTTCAATGTTTCCATCTAATATTGCCTTCTGACCTTTCAACTTTGACAACTCGTCATCAATTTTAAACTTCTCAAACTCATAATTAGCTTTTTGAGTCTTCAAGGTCATTAACCTGTTTTTCAAGTTCTGGACCTCCTCCTGTTTACCTTCCATTACTTTGCTTAATTTCACCAACTTAGAATGCAGCTCCCCCTCTATTTTTGACAAATGGGTAGCTACGCCTTTCTTGTAGGGAGGAAGTCTATTCATGTCCATGTTTATATTCTCTTTATTATCAAGCTTAAGGAATTTTGTATCTCTGACTCCGCTTTCTGATGAATATCGCTTTCTGGGATTATGCATTTTAGTTTCTTCTTATGTTCTACGATGTGGACTCATTAGCCACTTGCCTATCGAATAATTTGAAACGTTCGTTCTACCTAAAACCAAACCAAAACATCAACAAAGGCAATATTATGTGCACTCCACCCAAGATGGCACTAAAAACCGATTTTTTCTATTTCATTACAAAAACTTATACTACAAGACAATTTCAAACATTAACTGTTATGATATCTTTTGATTATTTAGTTGGATTACAGAAGCTATTATACACCAATGGTCATCAAATCTACTCTTCATCTTCTTCTTCATCGTCAGCGACAGAGTAGAATTGCAATTGGTATTGGTTCTTCTTAACAGAAACAAATCTGATCCAGTCTCTGATTTGGTTCTTCTTCAAGTATCTCTTTGTCAAGTACTTCAAGTATTTACCGGAGAACTTAATGGTGGAGACAACAACAACCTTGTTACCTTCAGAAGAAACTGAGATGTTGTCACCCAAATTACCAACGATACCTTCGACCTTGATGTGCTCGACCAAGTACTTAACGTAAGCTTCTTGGTCAAAAACGCCATTTTCAACAGGAGCAGAAGTGTCAACGACGAACTTCTTAGCAGTCTTAGCTTTCTTGTTGGTCTAAAATTCCATGTTAGCCTACCGCATTATTATCGGAAGATAAAAACAGCATAGCCCATGGACGGGTTGGTGATCAAATATAGGACTTTGTAGCCCTTAACTAAAGAACATAGACCCACCACATACAAGTTATCATAATCTATGATTTTTCGTCAGAAAGTTCACTACGCCGAAAGGTACCCTTTCGACTTGTTCTATTAAAAGTTTCCTTTGATTTCCTTCCCGCACATATGACACAGCTAGTTTACCTCAGAATCATTAATCATTAATACATACGATTGGAGCCATTATATCTATTTCGTTACCGTAAAATAAAGTCTACTATGAATGAAAAAATTTCACTGAAAAAGTGATGAAAAAATTTTGAGAATTGGAATTCTCATTGGTTCTGCCAGCGCACGACCTATAAATTTCTTCCACCCCGTCGTGAAGGAAAAAATGTTTTGTGTAATAAAAACTGTACAGGTTACCTTATGCACGTGATAAATTCAGGAATGAAAATCACGGGAAAGCTGCAAAGTCTCCGGAAATCAACTAGATAACTCTTCGAGAACATTGGCTCGGGTATCAACATCGATGCTTCTATGATCCTCGGAACTTTTACTCCTAGGGGCCAGAAGTGATATGGATCGGTTGACCACAGGTAAGGAAAATGATTCCTCATTATTCGCGCTATCTATGGGCGATGAACTTCTGTTTGTACTTATAACTTTATCTTGAGAAATAGTATCATTACTGGTATTTCCTACTTCTTCTTGATCTTGATCATCAATTAGTTTATCATGATCTTGCAGTATGGTATCGTAGTCTTTAATTCCTGAATTTAGACTTGACGATTCTTGAGTATCATTATCATAAGGTGCGTGTAATAAATCTGGGGAAATTTCCAAAAGGTTATCAAGACCTCCACCAGACCAACCCTTTTTGGCAATACCTTCATAAAGCTCCAATTGAGCTCGAACTATAGACCCCGTTTTCTGTAATAACTCATTCCTATTGAAGTTCTCCACCATAGAAACTGTATCATGATAGTATTCATATTTCAATTTATCAATGTCCTCTAAATGATTAGTTAGATCAAGGAGTTGGGTTTTATACTTGTTTAAGTTCCTAACTTTAAGTTTTGATAATTTGACATTTTCTATTTCTTTTTCTCTTAAAAGCTTTGATTTGACTCTGATTTCACGCTGATAGGTCTGTTGATGGGTCCTATACTTCTCACGTAAAATCTCAACTTGTTCCGTAAGTGGGGCTTCGAAGTCGTGTTTAATAATTCTGCTCAAAATCTGTTGATTACTTCCTATAACATATTGTAGTGCCGCAGAATTCAGTAGACCTTCACATGTTACCTTAGAATTGACTTTACTGTTTGGAGAAATAACGTCTTCAAGAGCCTGCCCGAATTCGTTGGCCGCATTAGACAAAACCAGTAAGGACTGACTAACAGCATGCGCTTTATTAATTACATTTTCATAAACCTCTAATGATTGTGAAAAGTCTTTGGGTGTCACTATTGCTGGTAATTCCAGAGCTGAAGGAGCAAATGATGTGAACGTATCGATACTTGGACTTGTCTGTTGATTACCACCACCATACGTCCAATCGCTAAAAGTCATTCCTGCTTCACTTTTTGTGCTTTTTATCCTATTAGTTGATCCAGTCACGTTCCCGTTTATCAATGGATAAAATTCTGATAGGTGTTGAGGGGGAGACATCTCTGTTGGTTCAACATCTATTCCTTGTGAGTCCTTAAATTTTACCGGACTATTCAACGAGGGGGGCTTTCCACTAGGTCCCTCATTAATACTGCTGCTCACCATCTCTAGCGGTAGCAGATAAATAAAATAGACTTAATGTTATTCCGAATTCTCTCAAATGAAAACAAGCTTTCCTCCCTAGATACGTGATATAACAACGTATTTACGTTACCACAAAGTCCGTTTCTTTATTAGAACAATTTTCCTTTGTCCACGTTAATAAATAAGAAAGAAAAAGATCACTTGGTATTGTCTTTTGTTATCTTTGTGAAGTAGACAAATGACGGTACTAACTCTCAATAAAAATAAAACTTGGACGAGTCCGGATTCGAACCGGAGACCTTTCGCATGCTAAGCGAACGCGCTACCAACTACGCCACACGCCCCAAAATATTAAGAAGACTGGTCCCTAACAGGATCGAACTGCTGATCTTGGTGTTATTAGCACCACGCCCTAACCAACTAGGCCAAGGGACCTCCTCTGACAGATCATCTTTAACGCTTTAATATAAGCTTTTAGAACAAATTTATGGCAATTATTTGGCAATAAATATTTTAAAGAGTTATTAAATATACTGTAGACGTAGCTGATTCAGCTATGTTTGTGTATGAGTATAAGTTGCTTTTAAGTAATTACGTGGTGGCAGTTAGTAGCTACGCTAGTAAAAGTGTGATTGAAATCATTGATAAAGATGCGGCACCCACTGACTGTATTATAATTACTGGATTTCTGTTAATTGTGTATAACAGAGAGCATAAGGGCATAAAAACTATCGAAATGCATTCTAATAGTGAGTTCTGTTCATATTAAGTAATTAATGATGACCATAAGCTAATTATAATAATGTGCAAGATATCAAAGTTTTGAGATAGGGCAGATAAAAGCGAAAGACTACGAATTTTAGAGTCAAAGAAATATTTCTAGTTTCAAGTACATACCAGATCTAGATGTTTATCAAAGGGAAAACTGCTTTATTGAGGGATCTTTCAGTTATTTATTGTGCACTCCAAGCACTACCTTCGTGAAAAAGTGTTGCGAAAAAAGTAAGCAATAATTTGCAAACTAAATTAGTCATTAATTAAATGATTCGCCTACAAAGATTGAATTATGACATTATCTAATGTCGATACACGACTTAGTACAACTTTCCGAATCAATCAAATTCCTTTAAGTATAAAATGAGTAGGCTCAGTTATATGAGTCACTTGAAAGGGTGTGAAAGCCACCATCTTACTTCTTAACGCTCAATTATATGACTCACTTGAGATGGCATAAGAGGAGCCACCATCTCAGTTAGATCATGAGGATAGAAAAAAAAAATAACTATGAAATGCCAATTCATTATTTTGATGTTAGTTACTACCTGTATCGCTTCTAGTGACCACATTCTGGAGTTTATAAGGATATTAAATTTCATTGAAGAATGCCTTGGTGAGCTCTCCCATTTCTATAGAATCGTCTTATATGACTCAGATACACTTGCAATCAATTCTGATGACCGACGTTTTATTGACTTGAAGAGAACTGATAAATTACTAGGCTCCTGCATTAAACGACTGAATACTACTTTTGATGTGGAATTAAATACTTATGAAAATGAAGAATCGTCCAATTGTAGCTGTTGCACACTGGAGGTAAGATTTAATAGGCACGGATGGCCACCGAGGGGAGTATCACTTGACCCCATGAAGACATTAGTCTGATTATGTTGCAGCCGGAGATGTTTTACATAGTATCAATTAAAAGATAACTTACCATTACACATAACGTCAAACGTAGATAGATACTATTTACCAGCCAATCGTTTAAAGTAAGCCAATGCCTGTTTATTTCTCAAGATGGCCATAGCAGCACGACTCAGAGCTTTCTTCTTCGAAGTATCTATAGCTGTTGCTACTGTCATTCCCTTAATCTTCAATTCTGTCTTCATCTTATGGTCACCAACATCTTCAGTAAAATATTCAGGTGGCTCCCCTAGATACTTGAATATCACTGCATATAGCTCATTCTTAGCATCCAAATTTAAAGGCTCTACAATGTCAGCTTTGAGTGGGAAAACATTGGAGTATGTTTCATCTGGGGAAGACGATGAAAAATCTGAAGTCAGTTTTGTCATAATATTTTTGGCTTTGGCACTTACAACGGTTTCACTGCGATCAAGTGACTGTCTGAGTTGACTGTACTTCTCCATTAATGCTTTATCTTTCAAAGCAGCCATTGCTGCACGTAAACCAGCTTCCTTATGACCTGGCGCTTCTCCCGTACCCAAGATCTCATTCCCCATTTTACAGTTTATAATAAAACTCCTTGAAGCTCCATCCCCTTGTTGAATAATTTCATATTCGGGATGAAATTGAGCTGAGCCAATATGTGAATAAAGATCTGACTTTGCATCTTTATTAATCGACTCTTTGTTAGTGTATTCCTTATCGAAGGAGTCAAGTTTGGGGCCCATAAGCGCCTCTAACCAGTCTCTAATGACCCCATAATCGCTTTCATGTTCAATAGCTAAAGCTCCGATGTATGCTTCGAAAAGGTCAGCATATATTTTCTGCCTACCTTGCCGTAACGCTGCCTCATTAATGTTACTTCTCAATTTCTTATCAAACCCATATTCGATAGAAAATTTCGTCAAAACATCATTGTTGACCAACAGTGAACGCACTTTTGATAAATCACCTTCTGATGCGTTAGGAAATCTCTTATAAATCATTAACGTAACAATATTATTAAGAACAGAATCTCCCAAAAACTCCAACCTTTCATTATGTTTATTGATTGACTCAGCCTTCTCAAGATAAGTTAAATTGTTAACAATTGACTTGTGGAGAAATACACGATCTTTCAAAGATTGACTCTTAATTTCGGGTAATGGCACATTAGAAGATGATTTGTTAACTTTCACATCACTACTGTCAGAAAAGCTCTCCTCTTCGCTAACAGTCCTTCCATTTGTATCTCCTATAGAATTATAATAATTATAATCTCTTATTTCCACATCATTGTTAAGAATAGAGTCAAAAATCTTTAACTCACCATTTTTATACTTCGTTTTTAATTTGGCAAGAAGTTTAATAAGGTCACTCTCTCTTAAATCACTTTTAAAGGCTTCATCATATTTATATGAGTGGATGATACTTTTCAACTCCATTATATCAGGTGCATCATTTATGATCATTTTAATGATCTTTTGAAGATTTCTAGAACCATATTCTAAATTTTTCACATCGACGAGACCTAATTCAGATACATTGTCTGTTTTACGCTTCTTAGCTTCTTTATAAGAAGCTGACTCGATATGACCTCTTAACCTGATTTCATTCTCTAAAGGATCCATAACTTGGATTACGATCCACTACGCTCAGAACTTCTCCTCCTTTCGACTCAAGCGACCACTATTATCGTATATCGAAGGTCTTAAGGAGGTGAGCCTATAAACCTAGGTAATTGACTTTTGAATAAACGTCTTAATTCTAGGTCATCAATAATAAAAATAAAATTTAGTACCGTAATATCAAGGGCGTGTGGTAACCAATATCCACACCTGCCGATTTTTTTTTCACTTGTAGAGAACAGTTGCAATCAGAATTGAACCTAAAACTTGACACATCCTTAACATGAGTTTCTTCTTGGTAGCAAGGTCTAGCTTGAGGCTCTTTAATAAAAATGCTGCATTTTCAATAAGGCCAACTGTGTTTACTGGGGTTAGTCACTATTCAACTGCTAATGAGAATCAAAAGAATTCAGTTATTTACCAATTGGAAAATAGAAACACAGGGAAAGATATATTCTCAAGAAAGACATTCCTAGTGGACTATTATAAATATTTGAACGACAATAATGAAATATTGCTTTATGTTCACCATAATAACATAAATAAGATTGATAACAAAAAGTATCGTTCGGAATTGAAGAAAGCAGGTGCACAATTGAATATCATTAGAAACAGTATTTATCAAATATACTTGAGATCGGAAAATGAAGCAGATCCAGCTGACAAAGCTACGTCTGAGAAAAACAGACATGTGAACCATCCATTGTCTCCTTTACTCAATGGTCCCACTGGTATTATAACCATACCTAAGAGTGACCCTACGATTGTTGCTCAAGTATTAAAAATTCTTAAGGGAGCTCAAGAAAAGTTGATGTTGATAGGAGCTAAAGTTGAAAGTAACGTTCTTGAAGTGCTGGATGTTAACAAGTTTAAAGATTTGCCCACGAAGGAAACCTTACACGGCCAATTAGCTGGTTTGTTGACTGTCTTGGGAGGTGCAGGATTGGTTAGAACTTTGGAGGCTACTGGCAATGTTTTGTATTTGACCTTAGATGAACGTAGAAAAGATATAGACCCAGAGTCTAAGAATGCTGAGAAAGAAGAATAAGCCATAAAGAAGAACTAGATTTGATCACCTTGTAAATATTTAGCATTAGATAGTTGTATAACCTTCAACTAATTGTAACATCACAATATTTCCCTGCATTTCTTATCTTCGTTAAACCTCGAAAGACTGATATTTGAAGCTCATCGTTAGGGCGAAAAATAAAAATATACACCCACATATTTATCAGTGCACACCAATTAACTTTAAGTGAAATATTAAGATGGCTGAGGTTGTCGGAGGGGAGAGTTCAAGCAAGAGGCAGGCTTACAGAAACAAAAAAGAGAAGTCAAGAAAAGAAGTCTCTTTTGAAGATGTCTCTAGTAATGATGCTGAACTACCAAGGAAAAGATTTTACAGACAGAGGGCACATTCCAATCCGTTTTCTGATCATAGACTCGATTATCCATTGAGTCCAGATGTAATGGACTGGCAAAAGTATTTTCCCAAATATTTCTCCAAAGGTAATCATAACAATAAGCAAGTAGAAGTTGCAGATATAGGGTGTGGATATGGTGGTCTTCTTATAAAACTTGCACCAGAATTCCCCAATACGCTTATGTTAGGAATGGAAATAAGGGTCCAAGTGACACAATATGTTGAAGATAGAATAAGAGCATTAAGAAGCAATAACTCAGATAAGGAAGTTGATTATCAAAATGTGTCTGTATTGAGAGGTAATGCAATGAAGTTTTTACCTAATTTCTTCCATAAGGGACAACTTTCCAAGATGTTCTTTTGCTTTCCGGATCCACATTTCAAGCAAAGAAAGCATAAGGCTAGGATAATCACCCATACCTTGCTCTCAGAGTATGCATTTGTGTTAAAAGAAGAAGGCATTGTATATACCATAACTGACGTGAAAGACTTACATGAATGGATGGTAAAGCACTTGGACGAGCACCCTTTATTTGAAAGGTTGTCTAAGGAATGGGAAGCAAATGATAAATGCGTTTCAGTAATGCTAAATGGAACAGAAGAAGGACAAAAGGTTTCTAGAAATCATGGTGATAAATGGGTAGCTTGTTATCGAAGAGTCCCAGACCCTGAACATTTCTGAAATCTTACATATTAGAAGCGTTAAATAAATAATTATTTAAATAAAGAGCAATACATGATAGAGGGACACATTAAACTGTGGAACTAACAGTATGAATATTGAAGGCGCTGATCAGGAACACAACATATAAAAAAAAAAAAGTAAGGCACCTAAAGACAATAGGGATCAAAGCAACCTCGGATTATAGATTTAAAAAGAAGTTGGAATATCACCCTTAGCTGCTTTAGATTTAGCATTGCTGACAACGTCATCAAGAGTAGATGAAGTTGCAGTATTTGGAACATCTGGGAACTTGGAGGCACCAGTAGAGGTAGCAGTTGCATGGTCATAAGAGGCTGCCTTATCGTCGCCAACAGTAGAGCCAGCTGTCCTGGTTGGGATCTTTGAAGAAATGAAAGAACCAACAGGACCAGACTTCTGCACAAGGTTGTCGATATGTGGAGCAGCCTTCTTATGAGCTAATCTACCATATTCTGCCGATTTATCTTTGGCAATCTTGGAATATTGAGCAACAGCAGCGTCGATTTCCTTCTTGTTTCTAACATAAATTGCTGGGAAAGTAAACAAAACAACGACACCAATTGAAAGCAATGTAAATAAAGAGAACCAAGAAGTAACTTTGTATAAGACATAAGAAACACCTGCGGCCTTCAAAGTGGTCTCAATATCATGGGCGTAAACAATCTTTTGAAGTTCTTCTTCAAACTTCACATTGGCATCAGCAACAGCGGGTAAGACGCTATCATTAAATTGCTTTGCAATGGACTTCTTAGTTGGTTTGTATTTTGTCACAAATCCTTGACCAGTGACGAGTCTACCTACGTATTCGACAGCTGCGGTCACTATTAATTGTTAGTATATGTGTTATTTTTTAAGTGTGGCAAAAAATATCATGCCAATTAGACCATCGAGGTCCTCAAAACACCTCTACTTACATAGTAAACCAAGGTAGGCTAAATGAAAGAAAACATTGAACAAATTAACTTTCTTGAAAATGAATAGGGTGACAACAATAGCACCGAAAACTTTACCAGTTCTAACTGGATCCTTCCAAGTAAATAAATCCAATTTTCCCAGTCTTGGAGCAACAGGGAATGTAGGAGCTTCAGTTGGTGTAGACATTCTTATTGTTATTATACTAGCCTATTAATTAACCAATTGTATTAATTCGACGTGTCTTCAATAGGTAATTGCTTTTAAGGATAGAATTTTTGTCGACTAAGTAATTCCATTCGCACAGCAATTTGGTCACAAGATGACAAGTCGTGAGATCCATAACGCACAAAAAAAAAAAGTTCTGTACCTCCACAGCAAATCAAAAGCTAGCTAATGATTCTCTGGGATCACAGAGAATAGATACAAGACACCTGGAAAGTTGCAAGCAGTTTCTTTGATAGCATTTTTTGTCATTTCAAACGTATCCTTGTATGTTTTCACGATATCCTGATGGGGACTGAGTTGTTGCGAACTTGATCTGGCATCGAGTAATTCAGTGTACTCTTCTAATGATCTGTGATTGATTACTTTAGATAACCATTGGCAGTTGATGAAATTGAAAGTTGCCAAAAGACAGTCAACTAGCTCGTCAAGGTTCTCTAAAAATATTGGGAGTTTTTGTTTAATCAGATTCTCGATTTTGATGCAACTTTTCGCCCTAGACACTTTCTTACTGTTAAGGGAATCTTTTTTATGTGATTCTAAGAGTTTGACGTATTCCACATAAGCACCTCTTAACTTCCTTTGGGCGTTAGTTTGAGCACGTATTTCTTCACATTGCTCTAAAGCTATGGAAACGGGACGTATGATTGACCTGTCAATCCGCTCCACTGTAGCTTGGGTGTAAGTCATTTGAAGTCGAATTTTCTCCAAATAACTTGAGTAAATCGAAGTGACAAAATGAAGGTTGTTTTGATGTTCATGATTATCTTCATGGAGAAATTCATGCCATATCTCTGCATAATTGACCTGAACTCGCATGAACTTTATCAATTCAACATTGTATGCTAACAACTTTCCTTCGAGCTTCTTTAGACTGTCATACTTACCTTTAAAAGAATAAAGTATTGAAGTACTATCTTCTCTTACCTTATCAATCAATGGGGACTCCGGCCCCACAATATTGCGAGAGGGATTATTCGTGATCATTTCCGAATTTTTCCCTGCAACTACAAGCTTCATATCATTAGGAGTATCCAATGGTTGGTTCATATATTCTTGTAATTCTGATCTCTTTGAACCTTCCTGACTCTTGACTATATGCTCAATTTGATTAAATTCTTGCCACGAACCAACTTGCCTCTGTTGGCGACACCTTTCAAGTAACTTGTTTATCTTTAACAATGACAGAAACATGTCTTGCTTTAAGGTGAGCTGTTTATTTGGCAAAGAATCTGCCATGTTTTTAATTAGTGCCGGATATCTTTGCATTCTCTCTACTGGTGCAGAGAGTAAGTCAAGTAAAGTCTTATCTGAGCATTCTAACGTAGCCACCCTTAATAATTCATACGTAAATGCGTCTTCATTTCCAATCTTGCTCTTTATTACATCAATTCGAAATTTATTAGCACTAAAGTAAGAAATAATTGCTGATTTAAAATTTGTTGAGCTGATATAGTCACTGAAAAGAGCCCCAAAATTTGTATTGGCAATTTCGCAGTTATGTACCAAATGGGTAATAAATGGGTAAGAGATCTCCTTTAAATCCTCGGTATCTTTTAGACTAAGCTCTTGAGAGTTATGAAAGTCTGAGATGTGAATTGTGCTTCGGAGGTGGGACACTAACGTTTTGATAAATTTTCCACAGCATTCTTTTAATTGGTAAGTTGTATTAAAAATGAGATTTTGCTCAATGGGTGAAAAAAAAAACTGCAATCGTTCAGTACTCTGCAAATGTTGAAAAACTCTGATAACGATACTTATTTCTTTAAAGTAACTCAATTCCTCTTCAAGAAAATGAAGTAGGTAACTTCGAAACTGAGAAAAGCCAAAATCGTCAGAAAGGTCTAATTTAGGTGGGCTTTGGTTCTTTTGCGCTAGCTGAATTCGCATAGGTAAGCCTCCATCGACTACCCTCCTCCTTCTTGTGAAATCTCCTCTCTTCAAAACATCAGGACTTATAATTTGTTTACGATTTGTATTCTTCAACCAAGTTGGACAAACTTTATCACTGTCGTCGGTGTCATAACTCGACTCTGAATCATTTTGCCAACTAGAGTCCATAAACATAATGTATCCTTTTCTAAGCTAAAAGAAGTAGATTAGAGCTAGTGAATATAATCGGCACGAGTACAAGATATATATTAATGGATATACATTTACACTCTTATCCAAAACGTTTCAGATAAGCATGGCAAGTTTGCACCCACAAATCTAAAACATTTCCCAAACAGTCGCGCAAGCTTATTTATATGCAACATAGCTTAGTCTCTAAAAAGAGGAACAGCTTCATTTTCCATTATACCTTTTCCGATATAGTCTGACATAAGTCTGAACCTATCATTACTATCGTTCAAGGTGGCCTCAAAAGCTTCAACATTTTCTTTTGCTTTCACTTGTTCTACTCGCACCGATTTGACATCATCCAAGTCTGCTATGCAAATAGGACATTTGAGTTCTTGGTCCTTCTCTAAGTGATTGGATACCACTAAATCATAAGTTAAACATTTCTGGTGGAAACTGTGTTTACACTTGAAATGAAACATAGGAAAATCCAATTTCATATCGCAAGACGAGCATTTAGTGTTCTGCATGACAAATGATTTTCCCACCAATTCATCGAGCTTCTGAGAACTCTTGGAAGACTCTGTTTCGTAATATTTTGCCAACTTTTTGTTATTCGTGATTTCTCTTCTTTGATCGTCAAAATGACCAAGGAGGTAGCTTTTAACCATGCCTAATGTGGCAAGCTCGTTGACACTTAAAATTTGAACCACCTCCAGAGGAGTAGCGAGCTGCCTTGTGCTGATTTGATTGAGTATGAACTGGAGATCTTTCTTGTCAGCTTTACCAAAAACATCTTTATCTGAAGCTAGAAATTTTAGCATAGCAATGTAAAGCTCCGGTTGTGATTCTCCGAATTCATACACTAAACGAATACATTCATCAACGTCACCCAATAGCTGAGATGTTGTGAATAAGCTCTGATCAAAGCCTGATTGCTCTTTTGCCAGAATTTCGCCCTCTTTGAAATCGAAAATGTGAGAAATATTCAAAAGAGCAGGTCTGCTGAGGAAATTCTTATAATTTTTCAATAGACCTACAGCCTTCGACTTCCACGAACTCTCGTCACTCTCTTGGGCAAGCGTCAAATACATTTCCAATAACGTCAAAAGTAAGTTTCTCTTGTCATCTATGTTTCCTTGGTATCGATCAAATGCTTCAATACACGCCTCTAAAAATATCACAAACTCATTTGGATTATTGACAAAACTTGAAAATATGATACTAGGCCGAGGTGGAAGATAAGTGGGTTTATTGTTTTCAGAAGTCGTGACAGGTGTTTTTTCTGGATATTCTTCCGATGATCCAGAGATATATGCTAAAAATGCAGTATAACTATTCAAGGGAAACGACAAGGAATGAGTACCATTGGTCTCCACTTTGCCGTCACTACCCTTCTCCAGATCTACTGCCAGAGGAACATTTCTTAACGTTATAGGAGTGTACTTCCCTGTAAATACATTGATTAACAACTCAGTAGTTTCGATAGGGAGGTCGTCTAATAACCTCTTTGAATACTCAACCAAGATCAAGAGCAACTCCTCAATCGATAAACTCTTGATGTATTCTAAACATGACTTAGGTTCATGAAGATCATTCAACTTAATATCGACAATCAGGTCAGGTTGATTCAACTTGAAAAGTAATTTAATAACTTGTTCTAGGTATCCACATTCTTTGAATAGGTTGATTATGAGCTGAAAGTTTAAATTTTGAAGTTCTGGTTTTCCCTCTAAGTTCAAGTTTTCGATAAAGGAATCTAAATCATCCACCCTCTTTAATTTGCACATACAACAAAGTAAAAGACTTATATGGTCATTATTTGCCAAGTCTAATTTGTATAATTCATTCAAAAATTTGGTCATGTTGCTAATATTGGACACATCCTTAAATTTTGTGATTATATTAAGCACAAAGTCATCGAGAACTTCTCTTGATTCTTGGTTGTGGTCATACAATTTTAAAGTTTCTCCATATACATCAACTGAATCATCGAATTTTTGTTCTTCGTAATACCGATCACCCTGCTGTCTCTTTATTTTCAATAAAAACTCTCGGGGCAACTTATTTTGAATAGCAAGGGTATAAGCGACATCGAAGACTTCTCTTTGTAAAAGATATTCAACTTGTTGGTTTATAGGTTTCTGGTATACCTTGTAAAGAGTATTATCACTTGTTAACAAATAAATATCACCCTCCATTATAAATACTTGATTAACAGCAACATTGGGGATAGTGATGGTGAAAGAAATATGCATGTTAAATAAATCAAAAATTATAACTTTTGTTAACAATTTATTGGGATTTGAATTTCCAGAATAATCATCCGAAGGAGAAATTATCGAAAGAAAATGTTTCCCGAATCTTTTAATCAATCTTTTCGGTACTTCAAATTTGATGCTATTACTTATCAATACATGGCTATAGTTAATGATGGCTGTTGGCTGTCCCACAATTAACTCTTGAGTCTTAGTATCAACATCTGAACAATCTAAATCAACCCCCAATTTATCAGAGAGAACTCTAGATGGTCTACCATTATTTCTTCCTGTTGTAGGAACAGTCAATATGCTCAATGTCGTGGTGACATACAACAAGTCTTCGTAGTTGTTAAAATGAACTCCCGTGATTGGATCGTGAGATTCAAATACAATTCTTTGCTTAGATCCTCTATCCCTTATCAAGTCTCCTCTTATTAAAATAACTGCACCATTAGTGTATCCCAATGCGATGCAAGTCAAATTCTCATTTGCTGCTATACAACTAGCGGGATATGAATTATCACCATTGTGCACCATTGTTTGCGTTTGAAACTTGAACTTCGTGGATTCCTCATCATCAATATCTAATTGCACAAGTTTATTCAAATCCCATAATTTTAAGATGGCTGGCAAACCTTGCTTCTCAGCAAAAGTTATCAATAGATCAGAATTAGGCACTGAAAGAATGAAATTAATTCGATAATCGGGATCATATGCTGCAAATGACTTGATGAAGGTGATATTTTGCCCCACCACTTTTATTCTGGAATCATTTGATGCAATTACAATATATGACTTAGTGGAGGCGATACATGATAATGTTCCGTCCGAGTAAATTGGTTCGTCTGTCCCATAATTGGGATCTTTGATGGGGGTAAAATCAAATAGTTGAAATTGCCTCCAAGCTGTTGACAAAGCCATGGCCAGATATTGTTGAAGAAAATATATGTAATTCTTATCAAATAGGTGCTTCCTCGTGAGCCATTATTCTCGTTCGAATCACAAAATACTCGTAGATGTATGCGCAAAAGACGGTGATGAAATTTAATGTCGAGAAAAAGGAGCACACTGCCTTAATAGAAGACAAGTACTGAGTAGGAACGGGACACGTAGCGGAAGTGTTAGAATGGGTTATGATCCAATCCACGATAGTGTAAAACAGGACGAGGGTAATGAAAGTTTAGAGAAGGCCGAAAGTATCTCTGATGATGCTAATGGCCGATCTCCACTGTTGGAGAATTCCACAGCCGTTGAAGGTTCGCCCTCTGAATACGTGAATGGTGTCAATGAATCAGGTGAAAAGGATCCAAATAGGGGCAATGACGCGTCGCCTGATATCACTAGGGATTTCGAGAATGAACATGACGAGGAAGATGTTGGCGAAAGAGAAGCGGAAGCCAATGAATTGAAAAAGAAGGGATCCGATAAACAGAAAAAACCCGTATCGGTATCAAAGGGATCAAGACATTTAAAGAAAGGAGATGGGGAACCATTCTGGAGAAAGGATATACAATACGATTTCTTAAAAGAGCTTTTCGATGATACTAATGCTGTATTTACCAACTCATTCCCCCACTGTGATATAGTATCGGCTAATAATGGTCCTAAAATGACATTTCTGGAGCTCTACATCAGAAACTTAGCTGAATCATCGAAATGTTCCAAGATATTGAAGGAAAGGTTGATTAAGGATACAGAAATGGGAAAATCAGTGGGAAAAGTGTGTCTTCTCGTGAATGCTGGACGTATGAATACCACCATCAATTTCGTACCTGAAATGAGATCATCATTAAGAACATATCATTCAATTCCATCCCTTCAAGCAGATCCAGAGTTTGGAGGGTCCAAACCACTTCAAGATACTCCAAGATTGAAGTCAATTTTGAAAGCTGTTTGCGATACTAAAGAACATATTACTTCTTTGGATGCACTTATCGCCAACCCGCTGGAAGAAAAACCTAATACGAATGTAATAGAACTCATATTCCTCATGAGTGGTAGCGTGAAGGCCATAAAATATCAACACGATTACTCGGTATCATATAACAACAACAACAACAGCTTCATGGAATTTTTCTTGAATTCTCAAATTCATCCTAAAAACCGTGCCCAAAGATTTCTATGGCTATTATACACATATTTGGAAACAAATTTCACCCCTGATGATCTCGCCCAGAATCCTTTCAATCCAGACGTAATCCCACCTGTTGAACTAATTTCCGAGGAAGATATGAATAAATTTGATCAAGACACGGGGTATGAAATTGAATATTCAGAAAAGATGTACCAAACAAGATTAAGATACTTAGCTGATGAAGAACACAATAGCAACCCTAAACGTGGAAATAAGTCTAAAAAAGATAGAGATAGACTTGATCCCGATGATAGTATAGCTCATGAAGATGCTGATACCAGTCTTGATCTACATGATTCCTCTATAGTTGAAGATAGGAAACGGCCTACCTCATCAGAAGATAGTAAGGCAAAGAGAAGAAAAGGCAAAAGAAATCCTGCTATAATGGCTTCTTCACCTTTAGGATCAGCACAAAACGAACATTATATCGACAAAAATCATGATTTAGATGTGTCTGATACTGAGAATTTTGAGAGTGGAGTTGAGAAATCGAGCGATTCAGACTATCTTAGATCTGATAATATATTAATAAAGTTCCCTATTGAAGGACTAGAGAAACTTGCAGCGAGATTCCAAAATCCACCATCAAGACCTTTATTACCAGATGAATCTTTATCCTACATAAGCAGGACCAATGTTATCAATAAGTCTAAACAAATAATAAGGCAAGTAAGGAATTCCTCCAAATCAAATGGGATTGAATTTTTAAATAAGACGGATTTACTCAAGAAATGGCTTTTCAAATTTTTTCAGTATAAGAAATCTTCTGCTAATGGGTTGCTAGGAATGGAATGGGAAGATATCAGATATGATTACATCCATGGGGTTGAAGGTTATACATACCATCAATTGGGTAAATTGGTGGGGAATAGTTCAGTGGCTCCTTCCAGAAAAGGTGATTGGCATAGCGATATTGATGGTCAGATAGATATTGCTAATGTCGAAGATATGGGTGAAGGTTACATTCCTATACACAGTTTCAATCGAGGGAATGAAAAAACTTCTTATATCTTGGAATTGATCTCTTATTATAATGAATGGTACCAAGAAAATGCCAAGACAGAATATCATGATATCAAATTTGATCTTGATAATGACTCGCTTGACTTCCGTTAAAAACGTTATACTATATATGCTGTCTTATGCAAAATTTAAAATGACTTATCGTTAACCTCATGACTCTTTAATTTCTTGACCAAAAATCTGATTTAAAATGACAGTGACTGCATCCGTGATAGTAGCCTCTTCTAGTAAATGTTGGTAGAGATCACTCATTTCAGGTAGAATCTTGTCATCTTGGAATGCCACGAGATCAGTTTTAAACCCACATTCTCCAATAAGAGGATTAGATATCACGATTTCCGTTCTAATTCGCACCGTATACTCCTTCGAGTCCTTTGTTAACCTCAAGTTGATTTGGTCAAGTGACTTCAATGTAGCCATAATCTTTGTCTTGTCTTGTGAATCTTTCATATCGATTATTTTACTAAACTTTTGATCGACCAAGTCTGGGAATGAAGTTATCAATTTAAACATAATCGAAACGCGTTTCTTGATCATTTTAGCGAGTGAATTGAACCCATACATTATCAAGTCTACCTTTTTACCTGCAAGGTAGTTATAATTCAAGACTCGATCGAAATCAGGCGAGATTATCCCAATATGTGACACCATGGGTTTATCACTGAGTATCAAATCCTTAATTGTTTCTGTTCTTGAACAAACAACGATCTTCAATCTCACATTAAATAGTAAAGGTGCGCTAACCAAACATTCTAGAATCCTTGAAAGCTCATTGGAGTCAAATTCATTAGAGGTTCTTATTTCATCAATTTCAATATGTTCTTGAAACAATCTTACCAATCTGAGTCTTTCTAGCCAATTCTTCGAGGGTAAGACGTTCAAGTTTTGCAAAATGTCATCTGTATTGTCATGCTGCTCATTTTGCTTACCAGAAGCAAATATTTGATAGTTTTCTTGTAGGAGCTCATGTAACTTTTCATTGACTTGTTCCTTAGATTGCATGTCTTTCAAATACTGGACTTTAACCTTTAACTCGGAAATCCTTGACTCTAAAGCTGATCTCTCCTTCAACATCTCATTTCTCTTTTCAGAGAGCATCAACTTGTGGCTTTGTCTTTGAAGCAATTTTTCCAAATGGGTTTCATTCTCTTTATCTATCAATTCTTCGTGCGTCTCCTGGTGTGAATCGTATTCGGATTCTGGGGCTGCAATAACCTTAGCAGAGTCCAATTGCAACTCACTATGCGACACCTCCCTGTCCAGAGGCACAGAAGAAGTGTCAAGAAGGTCTGATAGAGACGTGATATCAGGAATATTCATTATTCGTTATAGATTCGAGTTGTAAACATTCGAAGCATCGCGAAATGAAAATCACTTACAAAACCATCAGAAAACCATCATCAATATAGCAGATAATGGTTTCTGCTCCAGAACTTAAGGGCGTAAGTATGAGATACGGGAATGTTAAGGCCGATTACTGACTTTACAGTATATGGGACAAAAGGTCCTGGTACAGTTGAATGGATCGAGAAAAGTGGCAGGAACGTTGAAGGGATATGATGTAAGTATACAAAATGAATGGATGATACAATCCGATACTAACAGTCAGTTATTTTTGAATGTAACTATAGTTGATGCTACCGAGGAGCATAATAATGGTGATAAGACCAATATTGGATCAGTGGTAAGTACATGTGATGGCGTACACTTGATAAACATACTAACAATACAGGTGATAAGAGGCAACTCTATTGTGTCATTAGAAGTAAGTTTAAAACCATTTTTGCATCGTCAAATTTTTACTAACTATATAGGCTCTTGAAAAGATATAAATAGTGTAATATAAAGAATCTATTATGTACTTCCCATATCTAAAACCTAATATCCATTTCAGTGCCTGCCTTCTTGTATCCACATTTCTCGTAGAATGCAACGTTATGTGGTGAACAGTCTAATATGACCTTATAACAACCACTGGACTTTGCTTGCTCGGTCAAGCCAGAGATCATTGATGCCCCTAACTTTTTCCCTTGTTGAGATTTGGCGACAGCGATATCCTCTATATGGCCAACTGATCCACAACTATGTACCAACTTTTTCTCTAAAATCAACATCCCAGTGGCTACCACAGTTCCTTCAGGATCGGTAATTACATGGGGATGGTATATCTCCGAATGCTTTTCCCAGTACCCGTATAACTCATTGAATTGTTTTGGTGAGATCTCACCTACAGTAGTCAACACTTGTAGAGTTTCCACATAATTATTGGAAAAATCAGATAACTCAAGTTTTCTAAACTTGTAGCCTTCTGGTAGATGCATTTTGGATGATTTTTCAATGTGATATCCTAAGTTAAGCGATTTTTTCGTGTTTTGTTTTGAGTTTATACCTCGCCAGATCGAGTCTACGCGAACAAATCAATGGCCTACATCTGATCCGATGATATTGTCACATAAGATACATACATAAGATACATCGATGCTATGACTCGTAAATAACATAAAACATTATATAGTCGTAAGGCTAGATTCATTACTTGAGCCCTGTTTGAGAAAGAAGCGATTGATATTTTCAATGTCTAATCTCTTGGTGATATCAGGTTCTAAGCAGCCAGTGATTATATCGTAGACCCATTGATATTCCTTGGTGTCATGAGAGTCCCATTGGTATTTTAACTTCTGAAAATGGTCCTCACCCATGCCGGGGTTTATACTAGCTAGACTGGTTTTAGACCCTGTCTTTTTATCTCCAAGTTCACCATCTTCAAATAACCACTCAATTAGACAAGCCTTCCTTAGTTCAGGTTTATTATACTTGCCTGCAGCAATCATGGCCCTTAGTCTAGGCTCATATTGATGTTGGAAAACTAATTTCCCTACAATGATCGTATAAGTGAGTACACCGAGAGCCCAGATGTCAGCAGAAGGTCCTAGCGGAGGTGGAGAAGGAAGCAAAATCTCGGGGGAAGCGTAAGGAAGTGACCCAATATGCGAATGAGGCAATTCAGACTCTATTCCTTCGTTAGTTTCCCCGATTGAGGGGTCATTAAATTTTGTCAATGAAAGATCAGATTGCACCGGCGTCAAATCTAACGATTGTAAAGAAGGTCCATGTGGTCTCAGAAAATTCGATATTCCGACCTTGGAGTCATCATTAAATATATGCTGAGCTTGAATTCCATAATCTTGATATGGTCGTCGTAATTGAGCAGCAGAAGACCTGCTTCGAACTGAATCGAAATCGTTACGGCGTGAAGATTTCCGGCTGAATCTCGAAGTATACACTCGTGACATCCCAAAATCGCACAAGATCATTCTGAAGCCATCCTTACCTTCATCTCTGACAAGAACATTCTCCAATTTTATGTCCCCATGAACCATACCCATTTGACCGTGCATATAGGAGAGAGCATCGACTATCTGTTCCACATAAGACATCGACCTGGAAATCCGTGTCGCCTGTTTAGATAACAAATGTTCGGGATGTGCCGACGGAAGATAATACCCCCAATGAGAAACCAATTCAAAGAGGGTTCCCCCACTGATTCTTTCTGTTACACAGAAAGTGATATCTTCAGTCTCCAACACATCAAAAAGGGGCAAAATATTAGGATGGTGTAGCTGTTTCCAAATTTCGATTTCTTTTCTGAATACTTCCAACACCTTTGGGTTATGTTTCACTTCACCATACTCATTGGTGATATTATCCCTATATGATTTAACTATTTTTATGGCTTTTACATTGGAATCTGAATCCTTGCATTCTCTAATAGTCCCCCATGCACCAAATCCTATGATCTTTCCAAGCTCATACCCCAAAACAAAAGCTCCTTTCTCATCAACATTGACTTTGGGTGGTTCAGGTGTATTTCTATTCAGTAAATCGGTTGATGATGAAATTGCGAGTAATCTTCCTGCTACTGTGCCGCTACTATCTCTTCTTTGACGCTTAAAGCTATTCATGCTTTTTGGAGTTCTACTTGAAGTTGAACTAGCCTTTTCGCTGAAAAATTGTCTAGCAAACTGCGAGAAATGTGAATAATCCACCGAATCGGCAAACGAACGAACTAGCTTTTTACGCTGTGAGTAGGGGAGATCGGTAAAGTTTGGTGGTAAACTATTCAAAATAAATTCGTAATCGATCTCTCCTGTTTCAGAATTGACAGCGCTCTTTTTCTTTGGTTTTTTCGATTCGGTAGATGCTTCACTGACTTCATTCCCTCTAAGCCTCATCACCTCACTCAATTTCGAGTACATTTTAGGAGCAGATTGACGATTAGATCGTATAGGCTGAGGTGCAACCTGTGCATGCAAGCTCTGAAGATCAAGGTAACTGGTCAGAGGTGTGTTTGAACTACTGGTATTGTTGCTGGGAACACTATCTTTCAGGTTATACCGGTCAAGAAGATCATGTTCAGAAGGTTTATTCCACTTGTAAATTAAATTCCCGAAGTCTAAATCAGGGATATACTCGTCTTCAATCCCCACAAAAGGCAGTTCAGATATCTTAGGTATATGTCTGTGGGATTTTGCGAAAATCTTAGAAGAGTATTCGTCATCGGTTAGCTCTCCACTGTCCAGTTGGGTATTGCTTCGAGATAATTTTGGTCTAATTTTTCCATCATCATACATTCTATGTCCTGTTACATCATCGAAATTGTTTTTTTCCGATTCTGAATAGGCTCTTGCCAATTTTAAATGCCTATTATCAATTGTATGCCTATTCAATTGTCCATAATGGGCGTTTCGTACATTCTTAGCTTTACTGGATCGTTTATGATTGAACAGACCAGACCCAGGCACGTAAGATGGCTCTAAGGGAGAACCATGCCGTTCAGGCCCTTTAGGTATATCCATTAGATCTTTATTTCAATGAACCATAAAGTAATTGAATGACACACTCTCAATTCGTATAACTTGGAAAACTCTCTGCAATTGTCGGCGAGTTCAGTAGTTTGGTGATACTCTTCTTGGGTTTTATGCTAAGAAGTCTATTAATGGTGGCTAAAAGATGAACCATATAAAAAATGAGGTCAGTTTAATTTTCTTTGTTATTTTCAAAATGTCGTCGCATCGAATGACGACATTTTAAATACGACATTTATATAGCATAACAGCAGTAGCACTTTTATTTTTACTTTTTAGACATGATCAATGAATTCATGAATGGTTCAGATAACAAATCTACTGCATTAGGTCTTAGGTCGTAGTCTATTTCAAAAGTCTTCAGCAAGAATTCTCTTGCCTCGAGAGTACACCATTCCGGGATTTGAGGGATGATATGTGTCCCGATCTTGAAGATGGCTTGCATCTGACTAAAATCTGGGAATGGATGATTTCCAGTGAACATTTCTACCACCAAACATCCCACGGACCAAATGTCGGCCTTTTTTGTGTATGTAGTTTGTTTAACGACTTCAGGAGCCATCCAATATACGGAGCCTTGTAATGAAGCTCTTCTGCCTCTACTCTCATTGTCCATATCACCATTGAGTTTCTTGGAGATACCAAAGTCGCTGATTTTTACTGTACCTTTAATATCAATCAATATATTAGCGCCCTTGATATCTCTGTGAATTATATCTTCCCCATGCAAATAACTTAACCCTATAGTGACTTGCCGCACAAAGTTTCTGATCAATGGCTCTTCAAAAGGTCCATATGATAATAACATTGATTGCACTGACCCCCCAGGTACATATTCAATAAAGATATTTAATAATCCGTGTTCATTATCGGACAGAGACCCCAAATATCTCACAATATTTTCATGGTTGAGACCCTTCAAGATGGTCATTTCTCTTTGTAAAGCCTCAAACATGGCCACCCTTGAGTCGTTTTCCTTGTTACTATCGGGTAACTTAACCTGCTTAACTGCCATCAATTCTCCTGTGATAGGATTCATACCCAAGTAAACTGTACCAAAGCTTCCTGAACCTATCCGTGCTCCCTGTAACCAATAAATAGGACCATCTGCTTCAAACAATTCATTACTATTGGCATATTCGGATATTAAATTCTCGGTCTCAGCGTCGTCAGAATCTGAATCTAAGCTAATGAGTTCTATACGAGATTGTCTCTTAGTAGCCAATCCAGCAGCATCATCCGATACTGATACTTTTGCATGCAAGCTACTTGCCTTAGAACGTCCAGAAGTGAATGATTTCGAGTCTGTAGTAGCCATTGAATATATCGAAGGAGACTTAATGCTAGCAGATTGGTTATCATTGTACAACACTGCTCCATCAAGGGCATTCACATTATTCACCATAATATCCCCCACTGTACGAGATAAAGAATGTTTGTGAGCCGTGGAGAAGATCGACGAAGTTCGGTTATATGTCTCATATTTATTCGAAGGAGATTTTTGATTCACAAATAAACTGCTGCTCCCCACAAAACCAGCGATGCCATTAGGATTGGGTATTCTACGAGACAACCTCACACTATGCCTCACAGAATTTTTCACCGTGGCTTCTAATTCTCTTTGGTGAGTGTCAGGGAAATATTCTGCTAAATTGGAAGAGATCAATTCGCTAGGAGGTCTTTGGCCAAAGAAGTTTCTTAAGCCAGGTCCTCTTTCAGGGACATGGTACTGACTAAGTTTATTCCTCAAATTGGACCGAGGAGGATGATGAGACAAAATGTGACTAAATTTGGCGATCACTCTCAATGAAGCGCTCAAAGCAGCCTCTGATGGGGATTCAACCTTAGGACAAAATATGAGCCGATGCTTCTCGAGCCTATCAGGAGAATAACAGATAGTTACCAATTCCACATCAAACAACACATTCACCGGACCCGGTTCTCCATTTACCAAAGAATGAATATAAGTGTCATAATTTGTCTCTTGCAGTTTTATCCCTAGACGTTTCAATACTTTTCTCTTGATTGACAGCGCATTAAAGCAGCCCATTACATTGATTTTTTTTATCGAACCATCTTGTAGGATAAATGAAATCACTTTGTCTGAATCTTTAGAGATAGGTTCATTACCCTTGACATTTAAACCCACTAAAGTACTAGCGTCATTGCTATCCCCAGGTTTTAGTGTACTAGTGGCTGAGTCTGACACTTGGAGATTCAATAGTTGATAAATTGAATTCACTGGCACTTGGGTCCCAAGTCTATCAGCTTTCATCTCAGAGATGGCAAGCTCAAGTCTCAATCTATCTCCCAACCTCACAATGCCTATCTCTTTTAGTGATTCTGTATCAAGTTCTGGTACAAGATCCATAGTTATGCCATTTTCCACAAATTTAGGATATGCTTGCAAGCAGTTGGATTTGGCCAACCATTGTTTAAGCTCACGAGCATCCTGAGAGTCTCCTTTGGTCTCTTTGTACGACGGTTTCCTTTCCATGAAGAAGTGATAATTTATTGGTGACAGTTGTCATAGCCGCGATTACGCGTTATCTACAAACTAATGAAAAGTTGAATAATTACAGAATCGATAATGAAAATCATTGCAACCTTAAAGTCATTACAAAGTCATAGTCTATTGATTGGTGGGAGCGCCATTAATGAGTGCTTGCTGATGTAACACTTCTTCTGGCTTTTGGGCAGTTCTCTTCCAGGTCTGTATCTCTCCTGTGGTTTCGTCAAGTTCATAAACTCTGATCCTTCTGACATAATCTTGTCCACCATATCCACCTTCACCTACACCGCCCCCATAACAGAGCCAAATAAGGTTTTCTTGATCATTAGCTGTTTGCTTATCCAAGAGACAATAATCATTTAAGTGATCATGTCCCACACTCACCACTTGAACGCCAACTTCTCCAAGAGATGCTCTGGCATCGGAGTTGTATTTGGGAGACGCCACACCTTCCTTTCTATCGCCCACAATCGGCTGGTTCAAGTTTTTATACTCTGGTAATGGAATATGGAAGAACGCCATTGATATTGGTCTATCATTATCAATGTATTTCTTCAATTCATTGGCCTCCTTCTCGACCCATTTGATTTGCGATTCCTTGATCCAGCCGTACCCGGGGTACATCTGAGGATTGGGAGAATCACCATGACTATCCAAAAACAACAATGGAGCACGGATCTTGTCAGAATTATGATGGAGGACCTTTAAAATATAGTTGCCAGCCCCATCTATGTCACCGTTACCCACTTCAGATAACGAGAAGGGAAGACTTGCAGATAAGCTCATCACTTCATGCCTGTTCATCGATCCGTCATCATCATGGTTACCCATGGTTACAGCAAAGGGGATCTGGCGAAGAACAAATGGTTCTAAAGCTTTAAATATGGCTGTTTCCGCGTCCGGGGCAGTATCACCAAATATTTGATCACCAGTTAAAACTACCAAATCAGGTTTCTCCAATTCCAAAATTGTATCTAAAAAACTTATCGTTCTCGGGTCTGCTTTGCAATTCTCTGCAGATTCTGGAGGATAAGGATCACGACATTCTCCCACTCCGGTGGAAAAATGCAAATCTGCCACTTGGAGAATTTTGAATTTTCCATCTTGATTAAATCTTAATTGTGGTTGATATTCAGGTGTATCATATGGGACTTTAGGTCCTCTTCTTATGGTGATATATGCACCTTTATCTTCATCTACCTTAATATTGCCAATCTTTTTACTCTTTATGAGTTCCCAGTTAGGTCTAGGATCCACAGCATCTTCACCAAATAAAATATCAATCCCAGTGAGAACTTGATTACTCCACATAGACCCATATCTGAGCCAAATACCGTTCGACTTATATTTCCATCCAAGATCACGAAGTTCTTCGGCATTAGGGATCTTGTATTCAATCTTTAAATCGCCCCTATCTTGCTCCAACAGTGCTCTCTTCTGTTTGTCATCTTTGTCATCCTTTTCATTCTTGTCATCAGCTGTATCATATTCAGGGATTTTTTCTATGGAAGAAACTTTATTACTAGGATCTTTATGTTCCTTCAACTTATCTTCATGCTCCTTGTTATCATACACTTTGGCAGAATGGATTCCCTTAATGATTTTTTCAGGTACTCTGACTTTATTGCTACCCACCATGAACTTATCGGAAGAATCCGCCAATGCAATATCAATTACCGCAAGTTTAGAATCTTCATTACCCTTTGCTTTTCTTAACTCTTCTAACTTGATCTTTTTGTAAGAAAAGTATTTCTTTCTATACCATGAACTTCCAAGATAGAGGTCTTTATCTATTTTAATCCATCCTCCAGCATCTTCCAAGGATCCATATAACCCTTCTGCCTGATCGGGCAATCCACAATCGTAATCATTAGAGAGTATTTTCAGACATCCTTGAATTGCTATATCCACTATAACAACGTCTCCCGGAGGTTGAAAGAAAGAAGGAGTCCAATCATGTCCCAAGTAATCTTGAATATGAATATAATTACTCTTGTTGGCCAGAGTAAGCAAAACGAAAATCAACACAAGCGCCACGGATACATAGAACAACTGCCTTACATATCTTCTAGGTAATCCAAGCATGGTTGGTCTTTTTTCGATTCAAGTATCTAAAGAATCAGAATTAAGTTTTGGTGCGACAATTCGATGTCTGCAATTCCACCTTGATTTCAAATGGAATGGATTACCAATTAACATCCAAACTGAAAATATCGTTATCGATTCGTCACAAGTGTCTACAAAAATATAACCGTGCATTGTAATCATAAAACTACCTATTTAAAATCAGATAAAAGCAAGGCAAAACGGTACCAATGCATCAATTCGTCTGGCACGCAGTTGACACAAAAGGCGATAAACCACCTGTCATAGCAACAGCATTGCAACCGTCATAACTTAAAACTGACCATTTGAAACACAGTTTCACCTAAGAATTATTTCACTCTCTTTGTCTTACCTTGATCATGATTGATCCAATTGTTCTTTTGGTCCACCTTATGTCCCACTGTTTTAATTATCCTGAATTATCCCTTTCCTTCTTAGTTCTGATTAGCTTTACGAGCAGCAGCCAACTCTTCTTCTCTCTTTTTAGCCTCAGGTTCTATATCAGGAAAATTTGCTGCATCTGGCTTAAGAATACCAGGGGTAAGAACGTGATGGGGCTTGTTCACCTGACTAAATGGAACTTTCTGGCCACCAATGTAAACATAAGTTTCCTTATCAGTATTGGTATTCTCACCAATGTTATCACTAGGTTTGTCAGTCATAATTGAGCTTCAATTAATCTCTACTTGCCACCTGCGCCTGCTAACTATATCGCATATTACAAAGTAGCCCATACAATATACAGGTCAAAAATAGTGTTACAATCAAAAGCTTCTTTTATCTTGTACAACTTAATTCATATCATGCGATGGACCTATTTATACAACAAAATTAAATAACATGGCCCGGTCTTATTCTTGGGCATCGTGCGTATCATGGGCTGCAGCACCTCCACCTTGTGCAATGCCACCAGTGCTTGAATTTAACCCCACTTCTCTGATAAAGGCAGTATTGACACTCATCGTATAAATGGTCATAAAAATCACCAAAAGATGAAGTCCTATACAATATAGAAGAAAGAGAAATCTTGTCATTCGGGTAGCAAGTATTGCACGAGTTCCAGAGATAAATATCCTCTCCAAAGGTGAAAGCTTTGACGAAATTCTTTCTTGCTCTTTGATTCGGAACTGCTCTATTGGATGTAATCGAGATTCATAAACCTCTCTGTAAGGATTACTTTCATCGATATTAGGCTTGGGTTGAAATCTCCTTGTTCCTAGTTGTTGACTAGAGGTATCCGCATTCAAGTTATTCTTGATCGAAGCCAAATATCTTGTCTTCTCGTAAAGATCTTCATTATCTTTTTTCAATGTATTGACATTTCTCTTCAAGTCAAGAATTGCAGAATGTTGCTTCTTAGTCTCATCTTCCAATTCAATGTTTCTGTCCCTAAAGCGATCTCTTTGCTTCTTAATTATCGGCAAAATTGAGTCATCAGATGATGAACCCATATCTCTTCCAAATACTCTACTACTACTCGATATCAAACTTGCTGTGTCATTAAACTTGGTCCCACCTGAGATATCTCTTAGACTTGCCATATCATTCTCTAATTTGACATTCAACGACTTAACTTTATCAAGTTCTTGCACCCGTTCAGCGGACTCCTTTTCAAGCTGGTTGATTTTGCTAACAAAGTCTTCATGTACTGATCTTAACTCTGCCAATTCCTTTGTCAATGACCTGTTCTTTTGAATAATCACTGAGTCAATTGTACCCTCATTAGTGTCATCATCATTCCCAAACTCTATTTGACGAATAAGATGCAACTCGTGTTTGATTTCTTCATAATCACTGGCTTTTTCCAATTTCTCCTTTAAGCCTTTGATTTCAATACTCAATTGCAAGATTTCTCTGTTTAATGCTTCAGTCCTGGTGGAGTCTGCTCTTGCTGTTTCCTCGGTCTCTCTTTTATGCTTTTCGAATTGTGCTAATAACAAGGCATTATCACCTTCAAGTTCAGAAACCTTCTTGTTATATTGATCCTTTAGGTTCTCATTCTCGATATTGCTGTTTGAATTGGCAAGCTCTCGTCTCAATTGTTCATTTCTCTTTTCAAGTTCCACAATTCTCTTTTTCGAAGATTCTGCATCCCTCGAAACGATCTCCAATTCAGCACTAATTGCTGCAGAACTAACGCTATCCTCTTGAGTCTGCTGACTATTTAATTGAAGCTCAGTTATCTCTTTGGATGTTCTTAACTCTTCAATTTTCTTTTGAGCTTCTTTGATTTGATTTTGTAATGATACTTCTTGTCTGCGCCAGTTGGCTTCTTTCTCTTCAATCAACCCCTTGAACTCATCAGCTTTGGCATTTACTTTGGTACTCAAAACCTCTGCCGATCTTTGCTCATTCAGAATGAGTCTTTGCTTTAGTTGTTCATAATCTGCTTTCTTCGATAACTCTTCATTGAGTCTATTGATTTCTCTCTTGAGTTTCGCCACATCTGTTGTCTCCAACACCGCTTCCAAGGAATGTTCAAGTAAAGGTCTCGGGTCAGGGGCCTCAGCCAATGTCCTATAAAGTCCGAAAAAGCTACCTTCCACGTTCTTTTTCTTATTAGTCAAGGAATCAATTTCATTTTGATAAAGCTTTAATAACACTTTGACTTGATCGAGCTTCTCTTCGTCAGTCAACTTCTTGAAGTCCTTTGTCTTTGATGCAAGATTTTTTCTACTAACTAATGAACTTTTTTGATCATCTTTAACGGTAATCACTTGTTCATCCAATTTCTTCTGAAGGGATGGTAAATCAATTTCTGACCATACTTGTAGCGCATTATCGAAAACATTGGTAGAGGTTTTAGCTCCATCAGAATTCAATAAATCCGATGCATCATTATTTAGCAGAATGTCTCCCATAATCGCAATGACCTATTGTAAACCTCGTGCCAACCTAGGACTCGTTCGTTAATGCTGCAGGTATAAATATCCTTACTGAGCTGTACACAGTCTCAAATAATCAACGAAATTATCGTGGGATGGCTTCTTCTACGCAGGAACAATTCATCCATTTACAAGATATGCATTAAGAAGTTATAAGATACGGACGTAAATAGTACAAAAGCACACATTTCACTGACAGAGTCATTTAAATGAAAGTCTCGTAAGCAACTGGAGCTAAAGTTTGAGGAATGTTTTCCTTAGTGGAAACAACTCTAGCAGCTCTTGGCAAGGCTGGTTGTCTCTTCAAGTTGACCTTTTCACCCTTTTCTTTAGCTTCTTTCTTCAATTTAGCATTTTCCTTGACTCTGTTCAAGAATTCCACACGACAAGCAGAGTGCTTTATGTGCTCAATTCTGACATTGACTCTCTTTTCAATATACCTGTTACCAACAACCTTGTAAATGATGACACCAACAGAGGACTTGGTGACGTTGAAAACAACACCTGTCTTACCATGGTAGTACTTGTGTGGCATACCTCTTTGAATGGAACCGTTAGCCTTGATATCAACGATGTCACCAACCTTGTAAGTCTTCAAGTAAGTTGAAAGAGGAAGGATTCCGTTGGTCTTGAAATCACGTTGGAACATGTAACGTGTTCCCGATCTGTAACCATGACTATAATATGTTAGTACTATGCTCTATATCATATACATTATCCTGAAATCAGTACCACGAGTCACATCATCCTCGTAAGAAGAACTCCCCACACATAATTAATCTTTTTTCCTTTATTCATTTTTCAAATCAACCACTGATCATTATCTGATGAAAACCCAACCATACAAACTCAGGCAAATTCAGCTATAATGCGATCGTGCTTCATGTGCTATGTCCACTTACGTTTTAGCCATTTTCTAGTTTTTTATTTCTCTAAGGTATGAAGATACTAAAATTTGAGTTTCGCTTTTATTGAAAATTTTCGAAAAACCACTAAACAGAAGAGAATGTTAGAGCCCTAAATCACGTGCAATGTGAGAAAAAATACAAAATCAGTTACGACTCAAAATTTCATCCTAAGTCTACACAATATACGTTGGTCTGATACTTATATTATTTTGATTCGTATAACGATTATTGATATGCTGTAGAAAAATGAACTTACAAAATCAAGAGATGATTTACTCTTCTTCTTCAGCTTCAGCACCATCACCACCTTCAGCAGCAGCCTTTCTAGCTTGGTTCTTTCTCTTTACTCTACCTGGTCTACCACCACCGTATGGGGAGTTTGGAGCAAAGTCGATGTGCTTTTGGGAGTCCAATCTAACAACGAAACCTGGGACGTTGACAATTTGCTTACCAACAGCAATGTGTCTTTGAGTGATCAAAACTCTAGCATGGTGGATAGATCTAGCTAAACCTAACTTGAAAACTTGAGTTTGTAATCTTCTCTCCAAGAAATCTTCTGGTTGCAAAGCCAAGACATAATCTAATTTCATCTTGTCTTCTGGCAAGACACCAATTCTAACCAATCTTCTAATCAAAGCATTACCTTCGAACAATCTCTTTGGGTCCTTTTCATCTCTGGTCAACAAGTCACGAGCAGCTCTTCTGATCTTGGACAATTGGAAACCAATTCTGTAGATTTCTCTTTTGTTTCTTAAACCGAATTCACCATCCAATTTCAATTCGGCATCCAAACGAGCGGACTCGAATGGTCTCTTTGGAACACTGTAAGTCTTGGAGTAAGTTCTTGGAGCACCTATAATATGTTAGCTTCTGGGTTTCAAAAAGATACTCAAAGGTTTATCGGGGTCATTCTACAAGTGAGCACACAATCAAAGTTAAAGCATTCAAAGCTTTAGTAATATTCAGTTATAACTGTATTACATTTGTAACTGAAGTGTCGGGAATTCAGTCACTGCTCTGGTTGAAGAGGACCCGAACCTCTGAAGACAGATGTATTGAACAATCTGTCAAGACACATAAGACATGTGTCCTATTTTAAGATCATATAAGATCCACTGTATTAGTACTTACGAGGCATGTTGGCTTGATTAAGTCTTACTTATTGAAAAGAAAATTCAAACGTAAATTTTCAACTCTGAAAAATTTTTAATAGAGCGCACTGAAGAAGAAAAAAAAAAAAAAAAAAATTTGCCAAAAAACCTAAAGCCTGAGCAGATACCAGAAATTACACTCTGCTGCGTAAACTTATGTCCACATTATATCTAGTATAAGCACATCGTCAGATAAGATCAAGATATCAAGAAGGGTATGAAGTTTGTTGCTCTTATTTCTGGAGGGAAGGACTCATTCTATAACATACATCATTGCCTAAGTAATGGGCATGATATGGTAGCATTGGCTAATCTCTACCCCGAGAGTAATGTTGATGAGATAGACTCATTTATGTTCCAAACGGTGGGACATGATAACATAGACAAATATGAAGAGTGTTTGGGAGTCCCATTGTATAGACAAAAGATTGTTGGGAGCTCAGCTAATCAAGAGTTAGAGTATTCTGTTACGGAGAAAGATGAAATTGAAGACTTGTACAAGTTGTTGTCAAAAGTGAAGTTGAAGCATCCAGATGTTGCAGGAGTCAGTTGTGGGGCGATCTTGTCTAATTATCAAAGAACTCGTGTTGAAAACGTATGTCTGAGACTTAGTTTAACCTGCTTAGCTTTTTTATGGCAAAGAGATCAAACTGAACTTATGCAAGAAATGGTTGCCAATCAGTTGGATGCCCGATTAATAAAAGTTGCAGCAGTTGGTCTTACGGCTCAAAACTTGGGGAAACTGATTAAGGATTCACTACCTTTATTATTGAAGCTTAATCAGATGTATGAGGTACATGTGTGTGGAGAAGGAGGCGAGTTTGAGACTATGGTCCTCGATGCACCTTTCTTCAAGAAGAAGCTCGAAATTTTGGATAATGAAATAGTAGTGAATGGTGACGTTTCCTATATGAGATTTATGTTGGGAGTCATCGATAAGGACAACAGGGGAAACCAAATAGTTGAAGCACCCGCTCTTCTTGATAGCGAATTTTCAGAAGTCTATGAAGAACTTGAATCACCACCACAAAAAGGTACTGAACCTGCAATTCCCCATAAAAGGATATGTCCTGAAGTATCCATTAGAGAAACTGAAAAAAAAGTTGACATATCGAACTTGAGCGCGAGTGGTTTGACCATTGAAGAGGAGGCTGAAAAAGTATTTGTTAAATTGGAGAGCATCATCAAAGATTCGGGGTGGTTAATAGAAAGTATCCAGCATGTGACACTACTTTTAAGAGACATGAATGAATTCCAAAACATCAACAAAGTGTACTCCAAGTTTTTTGAGACTTCATATCTTCCCCCTTCGAGGATATGTGTGGAGACTTGTATCACAAGACATATGCAACTCTCATGTGTTTTAATTAAGAAGCAAGACGTGAAAAAAGGCATTCATATTCGGTCAAGATCGTATTGGGCCCCGCAAAATATTGGACCTTATTCTCAGAGCATAATTGAAGAACGTGGAAACTACAAAATCGCCACTTTATCAGGACAAATTCCCTTGATACCTAAAACCATGGAACTCAGTGGCAGAGGGATAAATCTTGATTCTGTATTATCCTTACAGCATTTAACAAGAGTTAAGTCGTTAATTAGCATCAACAATAATGGGTACATTATTTGTTTTATAAAAGACAATCTGATTTTTCCTTTGGTTCGTAAAACGTGGAAATTATTATATGGATCTGATCATCGTCTTATTGTCGTTAGAGTATCAGAACTTCCTAAAGGAGCTGAGATTGAATGGGGAGGAATTAGTTTCGAAGACATCAAAGGGCTATATGAAGATGACGATGAGGGTCATGAGATGGATGAAAGAAGTTTAATCATCGTCAAGACATTTGAACAACATCATACTGTAAAAATCGGTAATGGTTCAGTATTCCTTAATATACTTTTCACTAATGATTCGAAAAAGGTGGACCAGCTAGATAAAATGAGTGGTCGAATTGTGATTATCACAAAAGGCAATTTTTTCCTAAATAATAGTGAAGTCCTTCCAGTCTTTGATCTCTTTAATTCCCAAGGTGACAAATTTGAAATTTGTGTTATTTGGACAATAGAGTATTAATTAATTAATCTCCTTAGTCTCACCTCCAGGACCATTATATATGTAATCGTTAGGTATTTCAATACCTTTCCTTCTGCATAGTTCAACCAATTGAGCATTCTCTTCTTTAAGTTGATCAATATAATCAGCACTTTTAGTCAATATATTAAGTTCTGATCGATTTTCCAGTTCGTTTAACGTAGGCGTTAGTTCAACTATCTTGTCGAATTCTGATCTTATATTTTCCCTTCTCTTTTGCTCCGACGCTATATGATGAGCCTTCCGCTGTTCATCAGTCAATACTGACCCCTTTAAGGGCTTTTTCATCGACTGTGCTTCTAGTTCCATCTATTTAAGACAATATTGTGGTTGATGACTTAAGTATTAGTTGTATTTAAGGACCTAAAAGCCGGGAATTTTGACTTGAGAAACATTCCTGTATAAGGGAAATGGGGTACATATCAACCAAAGAGAACAGTCGATTTTGAAATCACGCAGAAAAAATAAAAGACAACCTGGAGAAAAATCAAAAAAACCCACGGCGGGAGTCGAACCCGCAATCTTTTGATTAGAAGTCAAACGCGTTAACCATTACGCTACGCAGGCATATTTTGAAATATAATTTTCCTGATTATTCATACCAAAATTGTTGAATCGAACGCAAAGGATTATTCTGATATCAAAGTGATTCATAAGCTTCAGCAACGCATTACTCGAAATTTCGTGGCCCTTGTTGCTATTTGATCCAAGATACTGTCTATAATATTACACTCTTTCCTAATCGTTAGACTAACGACTAAGATTAGGTTTTAAGGGGTCGTAGCATTTCAGAGGAATGTTGCTTTGATCATTCGACTCTTTTCTTGATTGCCTTGTCGAGTCCTACCCACCTTCTTCCAGAATCCCAATTTTTTCCAGCCATATGTGTTTTAACAGTCGCTACTGCGATGCAAAAAAAACATGTGTCGGCCGAGAAGCTCTGAGTTTTAGATATAAATAGAGAGCTGGTGATTACCTTTGTCTTAGTTTTTCATAAGCAGCTTGTATCTTTCTGTCTTTGCAAGGTTTCGCAACTAAGCAATATTCAAGATTATTATTATTTCAGCCCTCTTGCCGGAATTTCTTCAATTGCTGTACATTGTAACGGATAAATATAGCAAACCCAGTAGACATTCCAACGCTAGGGATGGTGTCCAGGATGTCTATGTCGCTAGAGAAAGGAATCGTGCCTCTTTCAAAGGAAATAAAATGACTCCTAACCTTCCCTCTGAAACTGACCATGTCACTGGTTTAGAATCATGAAGGTTCCTTTACACCCGAAGACTCATTGTTACGTTTAAGTGCTCACCGTTTCATGTTAAGCATTGTCACTCAAAGGCAATCACCGCGATGTCTGTGAGATTATCACATTTCCAAAGTAGGCAATGTACCTGAAAATGTCATAGATAAGGAAAGTTTCGCACCTTTCAAAATTTACCACACTGAATTCCCTTCAGAGCCACAACTAGCCATCTACAAAATGTTGCAATAAAGCTTCATTGAATAAACAAGTACATAATCGAATAAAGAAATCACAACTATCGTGAGAAAATTATAGCTGTTAAGCCGAGAAATCTATAAGAATCCAATTAGATTCTTGCTCCAAAGAGCCTTTAAATAACCTTTTAACAGAAAATCAAAAAAAATTGCTTAATCGTACAAGACTGTAAACCACGCTAACTTACATCACGAAGGCAAGTACTCCAGCTGCTGCAGCACCAATCAATCCAACAGATGCAACATGGACACCAGAGTTGGATTCAACAGCAGAACTGATATTAGCAGTACCATTATCAGCTAAAGCGACAGTGGCAGATGCCACAAGGATAACGATCGATTTGAATTGCATGTCAAGATATAAAACTTTTTGTTAACTAAAAAAATTCTAAACAAATTCCCACCAGTAAAGGATAAAGCTCTATTTATATCCTAAACTTTTTTGGTAAGCTGAATCATTTGAGTTAATTGTTTCCTGTTATGTATGCTACAGAACAAAAAAACCACTCTTGATTCTTTTTTAAAAAAAAAGAAAAGCGGCGCGAGCGCACAGCGCTCAAAATAGTATGTTTAGGATACAAAGTAGCAACATTAACATAAAAGAAAAAGAACCCCTTCAGCGTCCTTATTAAAACGGTGACTGAATTTCCCCAGTAGGCAGCGAAAGTATTTTATCCAATAAACGTGGGTGGTAGTGTGAGATAGTCAGAGATATACCCACATAGAATCTGAGTCAGTTAACGCATCTCGTAGATACCTTTAGCATAAACCAAGATGTCAAGCCACAGTACTACCACATACCCCCATTTGGATACAACCGGTCTTAATAAAGATCCTTTCTTGTTCTCACCAAGTTAAAAGCGAAAACGGACGAAACTAATTTCATGCTACTGTACCACATCCCCTATCAAACTTACCCCATCCCCTGTGCTAAAGGGTAGCCAGATGACGCAATTTGAAAATCATCAATTAGGGGCAGTGCCCAATAGGCTTTGTCGACAGCCCGATTCGTGCGTCTTTGCGTAATACATGAAGATCTTATAATTTCCTTATCTATTGTCCATGTGACTCCTTGTGTAAATGTCTCACGACTTGTGGCCGTCATTCGAGACACTATAAAATTCATCATTTACTGTATCTAAACAAAGTCTAATAGACATTTATGTAATTAAGTGTACCATATTTAAACTATGAAAGGCGTCATTGTTGAGAGTTTTCCTTATAAATTGATGCTAATTGTGTAATCCTTTCAACTTCGTTATCATAATCCCAATCATCTCTTATTACTCGGGTCATGAATATATCAGGTTCTAAGGGTTTATTGATTTGATATGCTTCTTTATAATTATCCAAAATGTCTTTTGCTGATTCAAAATTGCCCCTAGACAAATGCATCATTTCATCAGCATGAAATTTGGTGAATGGGAATGTTTTATAAAAAGCCTTGAAAATGTTATTATGATGTAATAGTTTAATATGATCGTCCACGGTTAACTGGCCGATTAAAACCCTATCATATTCATTCACATGTTTAGCCTCTCCACTTCGTTCCTTATTGTCATCAGACACAGTTGCTGTTGAATTATAAATCTTTAAAAATTCTGCTGGTCGCTTTAAATAATCCATAATAATTGACTCCGGGATCCAAAGTCTTAAATTTTTTAAGTATGCATAATTCTTGAAAAATTTCAGAGTTAATCCATTAATATGATATTCATAACTCAATGGTGCAAGGAAATTTGAAGGCACATATGCTAATTGATTTTCTACACCCGTCAATACTAAAGGTGATATTTCATCATATAATCCAAAATGATTATTTCTGCAATTGTACACCTGCAATTGTTCATTCTTAATTTTGTGGTCGATATCTCCGTTATCATTCTCTGAGGCTTTAACAATAAGATTTTTTTCTAAATCATTTTCTATTAAGTGATCATACCGTGATGGAGCTGGAGTAGATGTCAATGCTAAAGCCGTTATGTCAATGTATAAACCAGTGTCGACATCAATGAACCTGGCATCAATGTTATTTTTACCATTACCCTTCTCTCTATGCGTGATTGAAGACCCCACATCAACAAAATACTTGCCCATACCACTGAATCCTTCATTAACATCGCCGACATTTTCCACCACTAATGTTTGATTAAATCTTCTTCCTAACTTGTGCAAATCATATATAGGCATTTGCACATCAATATCAGTATCCCAGGGGAAAGAGATCCCATTCCAATACCATGATAATAAAGATCCATGGGCAATCCAAGTGTAAATTCCATGTTGTCTAGCAAACAAGAAATAATTTTTAACAAGTCTATGTAAAGCTATTACTTGGACATTTTTACCCACAGTTAATCCATTGAAAAATCTCCAGTCATAATGCTCTCCTAACCAAACTTGATTAAATTTAGCAGGAAGCTTTGCTTCGGAAAAATATTTTGGTGGATCAGTGCTTCCCACAGAAAATCTGAGAGAGCTCAAGTAATCCTTATCCATCTTAGTAAGCGTTCTCTCCTTCCTTTCAAGACTCCATATCAACTCATTAGGATCAACGTTAAATGAGTGTTGAGGGACCTTTATCATATAATCTTTAAGTTCTTCATCTTTATTGGTAGGAGGTGATATCTTCACTGCATTTTGAAATGTCTCCAATACATTCAACGTCTCCGGCATTTCACCCTGTTCTATAAGCTTCTCTACCATTTTATTCTTCAATAAGCTATACCTTAATTCATTAGTATGAGGGTTTTTGACCTTCACATCATAAGACCCTGATCCTTGAGTCAAAAAAATCACCCTAACTGGTGACGGAGCACTAGAATACAAATAAGCTTTACCCAATACTTCTCTATTATCAAGCGACTGAGGACCAGTAAAGCCGGTGATTTTGAATCCCATGGGCATTTCGGGATCATCAACACAATAATCTGCCAACGGTGTTAAAACACCATCCCCCACCAAAGCCTTATTATGCAGAATATCAAAAAGATTAGCACAATTTGCCTTGGGAGAACTCAAGATATATTTATTCAATTTGGATAAATCGACCCAATCAGACCAATGGAATGGAACCAGTTCTCTTGGATTAAGCGTTATATATTTGAGATACACCGATAACGTGAATCTTGGGTCAAAAGGCTGAACTGGCGGAGCCTGTTGTGTTTTATCAAGGAAATATTTCGGTACATGGACACTCAACAGTTGTGGAGTTAATTTAGAGGTGTCAAGCTCCCAGAGCTCACCAGTTGTATCATCTTTTAATTTTTCTTCTTTCATCGTTTCTAAAGCCTCCCTAAACTGAGGATTCACATCCAAATCAAGAGTGGAATATAAAAAATTCAGATAAAATGTGTTTAACTTCAGTTTAATTGAATTTTCAAGTTTGGCTCTATAACGAGATATTGTAGTATGTGAAAATGACTTTATCGTTAAAAACATAGTGTACACTAGTAATAAAACGATAATGGCCCGTGGAAGAAACTTCCTCGGCACTTTAAGGGCGGTTAACATCTTTTAGTGAGTGAGAAAAAAGCTCTTATGTTAATCATGCAACGTAACTTCTATCCTTTGATGTCGTTGTTAAAAAGAGTTCAACGCTTTAGTTCCTCGAGACAAAAAAAAAGCTGCTTAGATGACAAGTAACCCTTCGTAGTTTCCGCAAAGACGAAAGAACCGTGATATAAATCAAGCTTATGACAAGCTTTTGACCGCACGATAAGGATATCAAAGATTGTCTAATAATAACTTTTCTCCAAAAAACTTCGATGGATAATTCGTCAACTAGTCACACTATATTAATCCCCACAATAGTTTCTCAGAATTCCAAGATAATGAATCGAAGTATTGAAATTCTTCTCTATGAATTCTTCAACAAATATATGAAGATGGATTCTCGTCAACGCACGGTTTGTACCTTGATCTATATTAACTTGATAAAACTTTTAGAGTGTTTGAAGTGGATTACCATATCGTGCAAAATTCGACTCGCTGGGGTGAACCAATAGACGCAGGCCCCGCCAAGAGTCTATTACTTTATCTGCATCCAAACCTAAACATACAGTCTCTGCATCGACCGTTATGGATACTTCGGATCCCCCCCTACGAGTACAGCAAATAATTAGATTTGGGACCTCCCACCGCGGGATCGTACTGGCGAGATCCCCTGCAGCTCGTCCTACGGGACGGAGTTTCCAGCGGAACAAAGTCTTGGCATGATTTCCTTCTTTTCATAGGCATATTTCGCGTGACCTGATACTGTATGCGTAATGCCAAGAAAATAGCTTGGCAAAAAAGGCACACGATCGCTCTTTGTTGCACCCTGTTTCATAATATTATTAGTATAGATGTTAAGAATAGCTTTGGCCAAGAATCTGAAGAGATATCTATAAAAAGCTTGGAAGGAATCGCAATTGTGATAAGTAGTAATTTCGTTTTTTAGCATAGAAAAGTGTTAAATATGGCGGAACAGAATTGTTCTACTTCCGTTTGAGGCGTTGATGTTTCATTGCTCTTACATGTTTCATACTTTTTTTTTTTTTTTTCTTCTGTGCGATGAGGAGTATGTGTGGGGGCGACACTACATAAAACCTTTTTCTCTTAGGTTTAAATCAAGCTACAATACTTCTTCTTTTAGATAGGATCGTCACTGCTGTTATGTATCCTCTTATATTATCTAACTACTATTCGAACTTATAAAGCTAATCAAGTTCCTGTTGTCAAAGATCTCCATCAAACTAATAGCCCCATTGTATCACATTATTCTTCGTCTATTTTACGCGCCATTCTGCTGAAACAAGCAACGCTCCTAATTATGCGCCACTTTCATAGTTTTTTTTAAACCTTATTTTATGTAAAGAGAAAAAAAAGCTAGAAAGGTTAAAAAAAACTACAGATCACGTGTATCTCAACCATCAAGTCAATCTCAACGGATCAGTGCTCTTCACAAGTCTTGCGGATAGACTAAGCCATTCTGTTGTCTGATGGTATATAACATGTTAGCGACGAGTAGAGACTCTTCATGAGGCATGACTTCACTCTCGAGTTTACCATCTAGGATATCTTGTGCCACAGCGTTAGCTTCATAAATAAATCCGTGGAACCCACTGGTGTCTTTATATTCGATAGGATCGGAACCATCAGTGAAGTTGATCTTGAACTGAATGGGACGTGCAGGATTATCACTGGACATATTGACGTATCCTTTACTACCTTCCAACCTGAGATAAGGTTGAGGCCCATCAGTGAGTTCTGTAGATGTCAAGATCCCGATTCGTCCATTGGCATAATTGAGCATGATAGTGGTACGATGATCGACTTTATCAGTAGGATCAATTGACATAAACGATTTGATATCGTACTTTGTGTGCTTGGACCCCAATTTTTCATCGAGAAGAAACCTAGAATAAGTGAGTGGGTAGATTCCTATATCCAATAATGAACCTGCTCCTAAATTGATATTTCTGACTCTTGAATCCATTGGTTGTTTGTCAATATCAGAGTTGTAGCCGAAATCGGCAAACAACCTATTGATGTCCCCTAAGACTTTATCTTCAAAGAGATATTTTTTCAATAGGGTGATAGAGGGGAAGAATCTGGTCCAAACCCCTTCCAAAAGGTATTTTTTCTTTTCTCTTGCAAACTTCACAAGTTCCTCTGTTTCCTTGGGATTCATATTCATTGGCTTTTCACAGAGAACATGTTTACCATTATCGATTGCCTTAATCACTTGTTCTTTATGGAGCGGATGAATTGTCCCCACATACACTATATCAATATCAGGATTTTTGAAGAACTCATCATAAGTCTCACCCACAGTTTTAATTCCACCATTGTTCTCAGAGTTGACTTTTAATTTTTCAATAAACTGACTCGCCTTCTCTTTCTTAGAAGCTCCAACAGATCTAACAATATGGTTGAATTGACGTTCAGATCGAGTGTTATTCAATAAAAGATCATTAGCAAACTTGGCTGAAATATTACCAGCACCAAGTATTCCCCATTTAATTGTGTGTGTCATGTCAAATCGTAAGTATAGTTTATAAACTAATCGAATGTCATATCTCGATTTAAGTTACGTTGCAAAACGAAAAATGTAACAAAACCGCGGGAGGAAACCCTATGTTACATTTTCATATGATGGGGAGCGATAAGTAAAAGGTTTTAAATCTTTACCTATCAGCAAAAAAAAAGTCCAGAGATACTTTATAACGTTAAAAATGGTTACTTCTTTCCACCACGACGAGATTGCTGATCAGGGATTCACTATTGTGAGGAATCTACTCAACGAAGATGAAGTCGCAAGATATAAAAAAGCTGCACAGGACATAGTTAAATATGCTAGAGATGGGAACTGGTCACAAGTGAGAACAAGAGGGAAACAGTTTCCTCCATGGCCCAAAGACTTTACTCCGGATATTTGGGGCGTGAATGGGTTATTACATCCTGATTTAGGAGAGATGTCATATCCATTCCATGATATCTACTCTTCCGATAAACTTTTGAATATCACAAGTGATATCTTACAGACAGGCATAAATGGATTATCCATGGAGCTTTTCAACATGCTCATTAATCCATTGACAGATTTTGATTTGGACTGGCACAGAGACTATATCAAACCTGAGGCCACTGAAGAGGAGGAAGCAGAACAACTTTTGGCTAATCCATTCGCAGGGACCCAATTCAACTTGTCCTTGACTGAGGACAAATGTCTTATCGTTGTTCCGGGGTCACATAAACGTATCAGGACTGCAGAGGAAAGAGAGAAAACATCAAATGATAATAGAAAAGAGTACATCACCAATCAAATTGTCGTTGATTTACACCCAGGAGACGTAGTGTTTTACGAATCGAATATTTTACATAGGGCAACATATAACTCCAAAGAGCCTCGTTACACTTTACATGGCTCCTATGGTCACGTCAAATACGGAAAGTTCCGTGCCCAAGGGGTACTTCAACATGCTGTCGCTGAATGGCTACCAAGATTCAAACCTCAAACAGAGAATCTTGAGATGCTTGCCTCAAAGTTGGAGATTTTAGCTAAAGAATTTAAAGGTGTAGACCTAGGATACGCCCTTGACGGGTAATGTTCTTTTAATACCACACAAATCCTTAATCGTAATTTCTGTAGTGGTGTAATCTTTTGATAAGCCCTGCATACAGATTCTCATTTTCAACGGGACCCAAAATTATGCTAAACCATCCAACAGAACTAGGAAGGCTATCACTCAAATACAATCAACATTAAGATGCCTGTATCAACGGAGGACACCTTGGTGTATGGGGACGGCTCCAACAAGATATTTGGCATGGAAAACTTCGGGAATACTTGCTACTGTAATTCCATCTTGCAATGTCTTTATTACACAGAATCATTTAGAATCAGTTTATTGAAGCATAATTACACCAAGCATGAACCGAAGTTGTCTGTGGTTGGTTCCAAACCGCATATATTTACCTCAAAATATGAACAATTGGTGGCGAAGAGAATAAAAGAACAGGGTGGTAGGAGTAATGTTAATAACGCGACAGCTGGCGGCACGGATGAAAGACCTAAACCGACGAAGAAAGGATCATTGTTCAACTTCAAGTTTAACTCCTCCTCTAGTGATAGTAATCAGATAATATCGGCAAGTTCAGGAGACGAAAACAAGAAAAGTTATATAATGGAGGCTAAATACTGCGAAGCATTATCATCCCATCAAAGGTTAAAGTTGATGAGTTCTCCGGGATTCCAAGAATTACCGGTGCTTGTTACAAGGCCGCTAACGGAACCAGAAAATATTTCTGACTATAATGACAACTCGATGAGTTCTTCCCTGTTGTTGAATAACGATAGCCAACAACAGGTGCAACATAACGGGACAATTAGTCATCATTCGAGTATAGTCGTTGTAGGTATTCCTTATGCTGAACCATTTTTGGTTAATCCTATAAATCCTTACAATGCCAATCCTTCACCAGATCAAAGAAAAAGATCTGCGTTGATCAATGGGCCCATTGTCAATGTTGATTCTTCATTGACCCCACTTGACCAACGTCCTGATGATGCTGCCCTTTGCTATGCTTTGAAGGATTTATATGAAAGTATGGTCGAAAACAAGTCTCTATCTGGCGTTGTATCACCTACTTATTTTGTGAATAAGTTAAAAGAAAGAAACTTTTTATTCAGACAAAACAACATGCATCAGGATGCTCATGAGTTTTTCAACTATTTATTAAATGAAATCATTGAATCAGTAAACCAGGAAGTTGGGGTGGACAAAAATTGGTGTAATCAAATCTTCCAAGGTGTAATCACCAATGAAACGAAATGTCTATCTTGCGAGACGATCACGGCAATGCATGAGCTTTTTTTAGACTTATCCATTGATATCCCCCCAGGAGAAAGCACTTATTCTTTAAGCTATTCTTTAAACAATTTTTCTAAACAAGAAGTGTTGTCGAATCAAAATAAATTTTACTGCAACACCTGCTGCTCGCTTCAAGAAGCCACCAAGACAATTAAATTGAACAAGTTGCCCCAAGTCCTTGTCATCAACTTTAAAAGATTCAAATATGATGAAAATGTCGACAAAATGGTGAAGCTTTTTGATTCAATCAGTTATCCATTCCATCTTAGATTGTTCAACACTACCGATGATGAAAAAGAATTTATCCTTTATGACTTGTATGCATTGGTGGTCCATATTGGGGGTGGTCCAATGCATGGTCATTACGTAGCATTGTGCAAGATTAAAATCGGATTGTGGTTGCTTTTTGACGATGAAACAGTAGAAATTGTGGGCGATTCATATGTGATGAGGTTCTTTGGCAATGGCCCCGGCCTTGCTAGTGCATACATTTTGTTTTACAACAAATGTAATGATGTACAGTATCTGCAAGATTCTGGTGCTGATACCGTGGATTTTGGTTTTAACCCTAATGACATTTACAAGGGAGAGGAATTCAGCCTTTTCCAGCAACTTGATACCCTTCGCAATGACTCGGTATCCAGTAGATTCTCCACGAAGGAGGAAGAAGAGATTCCTTCAGATTCCGCTTCCACTGAAACTGTTAGTACTTCAATCCCAAATTCATCGGTTGAACCGAAGAAGAGCGCTCAGAATTTGTTTAAAAAGAACTCGAAACCTTTACTAAGAGACGATAAACCTGAGTCTAAAGGGAGCTTAGCACTGAGTAAAGATAAAGAAAAGAAAACTTGGGTGGGGTCATTAAAAAGAAGGGATAACAAGAATGATGGTCAAGAGGAAAAAAAAAGTGGTCCCTCTACTACCGGCACCCAAGAAAAGAAGAAATCCATCTTCAGCTTCAAAAGAAAGTGATGGTAATGGTGATGTCATCCAAAATATCCATCCTGCATATAATACATATTTTCCTGACCACGAAAGATGATGTGATTTTTAACATGGTTTGTCAGCAGAGATTATATAACGATACTTAGAACAATTGTAAAGAGAGTTACAGCTTTTATTCAAAATGACAAGTGCAAGAGTGTCACCGACTTTGATTACAACTCCAACCTCGGAGTTAATTACGTTAGCAGCAGGGTGTTTTTGGGGAGTTGAGCATTTATTCAAGAAGCAATTCGCTAATAAGGGATTAGTTGATTTAAAAGTGGGATATGCCAATGGTAAGAAAGATTTCTCCTCGGTGTCATACAGACAGGTGTGTTCAGGTACAACTGACTTTGCCGAAAGTGTACAGATCTCATATGAGCCAAGTAAGTTAAAGTTGAGTGAGATTTTGGATATTTTCTTTAGAATGCATGATCCAACCACAATTAACTCTCAGGGGCCAGATGTGGGTACCCAATACAGGTCAGCTATTTTCACCGAAACTGACAATGATTATAAGCAAGCAATTGCATCTAAGGAAGTGGCACAAAAGGAGTGGTATCCTAAAGATAATATAGCGACCATAATAGAGCCTTTAAGTAATTGGTTTGACGCAGAAGATTATCATCAAAAATATTTACAAAATAATCCAGGAGGGTATGAATGCCCTTCCCACTTTATCAGAACGAAACCAAAGATTTGAAATGACATGTGGCAATGAATTTATAGATAGTATCGGCTTGCTTTATAGTCTCTAGTTAGTGCTCAGAATGTCTCGCGAACGCGTGAAAATAAATTCTCAAAACTTTATCAGCATATAAAACAGTAGTACATTTTTATGTCAATTATTTTCTATGTCGTTGTGGGTGGACAAATATAGACCCAAGACATTGGATAAGCTTGATTATCATGAAGGGATTTCTCATAATCTCCGGGCATTGTCGCGATCGGGAGATTTCCCTCACCTTTTAATTTATGGGCCAAGTGGCAGTGGGAAGAAGACGAGAATCTATGCTACATTGAATCAGATTTTCGGGCCCCAAGTGGAAAAATTTAAGATCGATGTCAATACCTTTGTGACTCCTTCCAATAGGAAGCTTGAGTTTAATGTGTTGAGCTCTCCTTACCACTTGGAGATTACACCTTCAGATATGGGTAATAATGATCGTGTGGTGATTCAAGATTTACTTAAGGAGGTAGCATCAACAGAGCAAGTTGATTTCAGTAGCGCGTTAAATTCAAAAACAAAGCATAGGTTCAAAGTGGTAGTGATCAATGAGGCTGATTCATTATCGAGGGATGCTCAGGCAGCTTTGAGAAGAACAATGGAGAAATACAGTTCTAACATCAGATTAATATTAGTGAGTAATTCTATCTCTAATATCATCCCTCCTATAAAATCCAGAACACTATTGGTGAGAATACCGAGTCCATCTTCCTCTGAGATTAGTGATATATTGTATAATGTGGCTAAAAAGGAGTCGGTAAAATATAATTCCACCAGTGAAGATCAAATTAGAAAATATCTTAGCGCCATTGCAGAGCATTCAGACCGAAATCTAAGAAGATCTTTATTGTCTTTCGAAACGATATCAATGCAAAATGAGACAGTCAATGTCCTGGGACAACTTAGCATTCTTGATTTAGATTGGGAAGCCATCATCAAGAATATCTCCGATACAATGATTAAAACAAAGACAGTAGCTACGTTGGCCAAGATAAGAGTGGTTTTCTATGAATTATTATCGCATTGTATTCCTGCGAGGTTAATATTGAAGAATTTATTATTCAATCTAATTGCATCGACTAAATCACAAATTACTACTCAACAGTTGGTTCAGTTGGCGTCAGAGTTTGATGAAAGATTAAGTCTTGGATCAAAAAGTATCTTTCATTTAGAAGGTTTTGCGGCCAAGGCTATGTTAATTCTAGAAAACAATTCATAGTTATATAACTTTTTAATCATATTGTACCTTATTATCCTTTGTGTCGCGTGGAGCATCCAGATCGGCAATTTCCGTATAACTTGGTGGATTTTCTGAGCTTGAGGCACCTTCATTCACTTGTGGACGATCATGAGGAATCACACCTAACTTTTGGCCACCTTGATGACGTGGTGCGGACTGAGGTTGTTGTGGTTGTACATGATCAGGAATGGAAGATTCACTATCATGAATACGAATGTATCCCTCATGGTTACCTTCAAGGACCCCCTCTGGTAACTCAAAGAACAAGTAATAAAGTGAGTATAAAAGACCTGGGAAATGGCCAAATATCGTCAAAACCACTGAGAACAAAAATTGTCTCTGGGAGAACTTGAAATTATTCACAAGTAAAATTGGAAGTGGTGGGAGGATCACCGCCAATAAAGCCAAGATAAACTTTTGAAAACCAGTGGGTGTTGCCATGTTTGCCTTTCTATAGATGGGATATTATTTAATTTAGTGCGCTCAGGTTACCCCTACGGCTAACTGCGAATGCATAATCATTAATGGCTGTATACAAAATGAAGAGAATAATGATAAAGTTTTGACATCCAAAAATCCGTGGTCATAATATCTTGTAATTCGTAGTCATTATTTTTCGTAATTGCTGGTCATAATCTCATAATTTGTAGTCATAATCTCATAATTCGTAGTCATTTTATTATGTGAGTTCATATCTTGTAATTCGCAGTCATATTATCTCATTCAAGATCCCTCTGACACCTTGTACTTTGTTTCCTTTGTATAGTGAGGAGAAAACATAGGATTGGAAGACTCCGTGTAACTGGGTGGGTTTTCAGAAGGAACTTCATTCACATTTGCAGGAGGAGCCCCATCCAATTTTTGGCCACTTTGGTAAACAGAAGGTAACGTAGCTTGTGGTGGTCCATGATCAGGAAGTACCGAGTTCTCGTCAACTCCAGCACCTTTATGGCCCGTGCTAGCATTCCTTGGCAGTTCAGAGAACAAGTAATAAAGTGAGTACACAAGACCTGGGAAATGTCCTAAGAAAGTCAACAACAAACATAATAAGAACTGCTTTTGGGAAAACTTGAAGCCATTCACCATTAGAATGGGGAGTGGCGGGAAAAACAACGCCAACAATACCAAAATAATCTTTTCTGATCCAGTGGATGATGCCATCTTTCTCGTAATTTATATAAAAAATATAAATCCAATTTAGTGCGCTCAAGATAATCCCTACATTTATCATGAATTATGTCAAGAACGTAATATGGGGCCCTGACCCCAAAGAACAGGTAAGATAGCAGCTTTTCCGTTCTTATTGTTTCATAACTAACGTTTAGATGCGAAAGATTAACCTGTTGCTCCGCAAGAATAAACGAGAGCTTGATAGATCTTTAAACCAGCTTGCACCGTTGCAAAAGAAGACTGAATCCTTAATCAAGACAGCGGTGAAGCAGAAGGACTACAAGAGTGCCAAAATGTATGCAAAGGAATTGGTGAACATTAAAAGGCAATATAATAAGTTATATACTTCGAGGACGAGAGTAGAATCGATAACCATGTCAGTTAATGAACAATGGCAGATGAATAAGTTGACAAATTCGCTACAATCTCTGACGTCAGTGATGAAAGATGTCAATCAATTGGTTCATATAGGAGCGATCACTAATACCATGCAAGAACTCTCGAAGGAATTGATGAAGGCAGGCATCATCAATGAAATGATGGATGATATGGTAGATTTAGACGTGGAAGATGATGAATTAGAGGGTGAATCTAATGAAGAGATAGACAAGATAATAGAATCAGTTACAAAGAATGAGTTTTCCAAAGTCAATACAGAAGTGCCCAAAACAGCTTTGGAGGAACCAGAACAAGAACCAGAGCCAGAACCAGAATCATTGGAAGACGACCAAAAGGAAGACATGGAAGCTCTAGACGAAATGAGAGAGAGATTAAAAGCCCTACAAGAATAATATTAGCAATGTTTATTCATAGTCCTAAATGGTGAATATCAAAGACAATAGAATTGTTCCCATTAATAAAAAGTTCATGTAGATGGCGCTGGCACCTGATTCTACTTCATCATATGATGAAGAAATGTTGCGTCCACTCGTTTTATTAATCGAGAATGGCCCCACTGGTCGCAAGGGAGCAATGGGGACTGGTCCCATGGTTCTCCTTTTAGTACTTCCCACTCTCTTCTTCTTCTTCGTCTTCTTCTTCTTATCAGCAGTAACCTCAACCACTCCAGGTTGCGCAGATTCATCAATGGTAACATCGGCTGAACTGGAATATAGTTTACCCGGAATCTCTTTCAACTTGGTAGAGTCGACACCAGTTTTGAGAGTATAACTAGATTTGGATCCCTTTTTAGGAAAGGGCCAAAACCAAAACTTCTTTTTCTTGGGTTCCTCCAAATCAGAGTCAGAATCAGAATCAGAATCAGAACTGTCAGAATCAGATTCATCTTCATTTTTTTGTTCATGTTTGTGATCGTCATCTTTGTGGTCAGTGTCAGATTCACAATCAAGTTTGTCATCATCTGACTCTTCATCAGATTCGTCGTCCGATTCACTGTCTGATTCATCGTCCGATTCATCAGATTCCTCCTCCTTTGGCTTTTTAACCTTTGGCTTCTTTTTAAACTCTGCTTCAACTGGTACTGTCAATTCATCTCGAGGTTCAAGTCTATGAATACTAGCTCCAAACTGATGAGCTTCACTTAACTCTTTTTGAAGAGGGCCCATAACGGCAGGTGTGTTTGCAACTCTATGAGCAACCACTGCTGCATTTGCAGTGGTTAATAACAAGTAAAGTCCGTAAACGTTCGCAATCATATTGATTAATAAAGAAAAGTTTTGGATCCTAATTCTCAAGCCCTACTTATAGTCCACGAAAGAACGGCCACAGAAACAACAAAAGTCAGACACAAAGAAAGAGCTCATCTGAATGGGATATATTATTTGTCTGTGTATATTATATTTGTACCATAGAACACAGAGTCTCGTAATCGCACATTTTCGAAGATATTGCCCAAAGACCAAAGATCCAAAGTTTGTGAACAAGGTCTGACAAATCCTCAGCGCCTAACTAAAACTTCAAGTACAATGGCCCTGTACTCTCGACTTTACATGCCTCTTTGACTTCGTCATCCAAATCATCTATTTCCTTTAGTATCGCTTCCTGCTCTTCTTTACTCAATACCGTTGGTTGCCGATCGAATTCTATGCTACTACCTCCAGTTAATGATGCAGATAAGTTAGGAGTATTACTATTGCTGTTGCTCAAAAATGTAGACACGTCTATAAGGTTACTAGACATCTCATTGACGATATTATTAAGTTCTTGTTGCCTTTTCTGCTGCTTCAAGAGTTGTTCCTCTTGGATGTTTTTGTTATAGTACACGTTTCTATTGTCTAACAAAGACGTGGTTTCATTTATGTCATCTTCATTATCTCCACCGTATATACATGAAAGACAAGCACCCATGTCGGTTGATAATTTGGTACTTCTTGGTGCTATTGACAGGTTTTTATCGATTGTCAAGATGTCGTGATAGTGCTTGATAATATCCAGCGCGACTTGTTCCACACGACATTATCCCCTTAGAAGACGAGTAGAAAGCATCGATACGGATTACCAATTGTACTAAGGGGTGATAGCATTATCATACGAATTGAACATGTCGAGAGCTCTCTGTGCGTTGGCATTCGAATCATTATACAGCAAACTCAATCCTGATATTCCTTCGATCTCATTCAGTGAGTTTCTGGATGCATTGAATGATTCAGGTGATCTCCCCAAGAAATCGCCATTGTTCGTTACTTGGAATAAAAATGACGACTTGAGAGGGTGTATTGGAACTTTTAGGCCTTTGCCGGTCGAATCAGGCACTCGGCAATATTCATTAATTTCTGCTCTTCAAGATTCACGGTTCCCTCCGATTAAGAAATCGGAACTAGACAAATTAAGTGTCTCCATCACTTTACTAGATAAGTTTGAAGAAATCAGCAAGGCTACGGATTGGGAGGTTGGGAAGCATGGTCTTCAATTATCATTTGAGTATAAGCTGCGGCACTTCTCCGGGACCTTCCTCCCTGTGGTTGCGGAAGAACAAGAATGGGATAAGGTGACAACATTGGCCCATCTCTTAAGGAAAGCTGGGTTTGGAGGTATTGGCTCGGATCAAGTAGAGAATTTTTACGACAAGGGAATTAATGAAGGTTGGATCGAACTCCAAAGATACGAAGGGTTAAAAGATGATTTGGATTATAAGGAATTTATACAGATTAGGGAGTCAATTTAAATAAATGATATAAATTATTCTAGACATGAAGTAGCTTAATAAGCCAATAAAGTGAAAGGCCACTAATTGCTGGGATAGTGAAATTATCATCCAAGCCCCAAATATCAATGAATTCGGAGATACTTGCAATTATCCCTGTAGCAAACGCAAGTACATGTAACGACATCTTGCTGGTTTCAGGAGACCATATTATTTCACCAGCATCATCGACATAACCATAATTACGCACAAAATATCCATAAAATAAGTAACAAGAGAGCCCCCCTACGGCAAAGCTCGCAAGACTTCCCGCAAGCGATTTTCCTGGCCTGAGCTTCCAAGTATGTTTACCATATTTCCTTCCAATAGTGGAAGCGGCCGTGTCTGCCCAACTCAATAACAAAGCGCTTATAACAACAACATCCTTAGGAAAAAACACACAAATAAATATCAATCCTGCAACATAATATAAAACCCCATTATAAGTGTTCACTTCATTGTCTCTTATTATAAACAGCATAAAACCTACGATTTTTTTGTTAAGCTCTGAGTTATGAAGGCGTATAATATCATTAGCCAATAGAAGAACAAATAAGGTAGTGAATGGAATAACCACTTGATGCACTTTCATCCCGATAGCATAGAAATAAAGGGTGACAAACCCAAAAGTAGAATGTAACATCTTTCTTGGTATCTCATGTCTTATCATAAAAGCATAGACTTTTCGCATGGGGGTATCGTAATCGTTCTTAGTATCATCAAAATTGGCACCAGTCTTGGTGTCATCGGTGTTTTGATTCCTCGTATCGTAAGTAACTTGCCCTAACGAATCATCATCCTCAGTTCTATCGTATTCTTCACCATTATCATCTGATACGTCAACAGATTCAATATATGTTTCATCTTCTTCTTCAACGTAAGAATCATTACCATCGAAATCAAGAATAGTCTTGTTAAAAGACCGTGTGCCACGTGTACCGGGAGATTGTGGTCCTCGCACTTTCAAAGACATGTTATGATTACCACGATGTTGACCCTTAATGATGTCCGTGAGAAGCTATGGTTGGGGCCTTGTTTTACGTGGAGAAGTTGCGGAGGGGATCCATGAAAACTTCACAGGGAGAAAAACGTTGCGAAACTTGGCCAAGGGCCCCGAGGCAGGGCTACAGCATGGCGGACAGCGGAGAGCACGACCAGCCAAACGATCTAGCACCCTAAGCCTCATGCAGGGGCCCGAGCACAAAATGTTGGGTAGAAGAGAAACAGCGGGTGTAAGGATGATATGGATGATCCAAAAGAAAAAAAAGGAAGAGTGGGTGTAAGGGTGTTAGCGTAAGACATTTGGTTAACTATTTACATTATTGATAACGGCAGTTGCTAAGTCCAAGTACGGGCTCAGGAGTGGCGATTCAGGATGGCTCACTACAATGGGCTTGCCTTTGTCTGCCTGGAAGCATATTTCTTCATTTAGTGGAATGGAAGTAAGGATCTTGAGATTGTGCTTCAGCGCTTCTCTCGTCACATTGTCCATACCAAAGACGTGCGACTCGTGGTGACAGTTGGGACAGAGGAAATAGCTCATGTTTTGAACTAGTCCGAGAATAGGCACGTTGACTTTTTTGTACATAGTAACACCCTTCACCGCATCTGTAAGAGCAATTTCCTGAGGTGTAGTTATAATGATGGCTCCGTCGATCTTAACTTGTTGGCTGATAGTCAATTGGGTGTCTCCGGTTCCTGGTGGCATATCAACTACCAAATAGTCCAAATGGGACCATTTTACTTCGAACAAAAGTTGATTCATAGCCTTCATCACCATCAAGCCTCTCCAGACCACAGCATTCTCTTCAGGGATCATGTACCCCATCGACATCGATTCCACTCCATAATTGGTCAAGGGAAGCAACTTCCCATCCTCGGTGAGTCTTGGTTCTGAAGAAAGATTGAAGAGTTTCGGGATCGAGGGCCCAAATATATCTGCATCCAAGATGCCAACTCTTTTACCTTTAGCCCGTAATGCTAGAGCCAAATTTGCTGCCACTGTGGATTTACCTACGCCTCCCTTTGCCGATGAAACCAAAACAACCTTATCTACGTTTGGGATCTTTCTCTTTATTGGGAGACCTTTGGCCATCTGTTGAGGATTGTTTGTGTTCCTCTTCGGGAGACCCAAAGGATTCTCATGGCATCTCTTTAAACTATGGTGCAATTGGCGATGCCATAGAAGTCCACTCAATCTCTGACGTCCTATTTGATAAAGAATCATAAAAGTTCACTGAATCAGTTCATTAATAATTTATTCGCGATGCCTTGAATGAGCTCGATAATGAATTGTGGGTTAGGCTCTCTACCGTCGATAAAGCTTTGTCTGATCAGACGCTTGACAGGAATCGGCCCTTCTTTGTCTGCACGAACACTTTATCTTCTGCGTGGCCTTGCTTCGTACCTGAAACCAACAATTTATGCCTTATCGACCAAGTATGGCACTTCGGCCATCGGGGTGGTAAGAATCACTGGCTCGCAGACTCAGCATATATACAAAAGTTTAACAAAGAGGCAAACCACTCCTACACCTCGGTTGGCATCGGTAAGAAAACTCTTTGGGGAAGACAGACGGTTTCTTGACGAAGCTTTGACGCTATTCTTCCAGGGTCCGAATTCTTATACGGGGGAAGATTTACTTGAACTTCATGTTCACGGTGGCGTTGCCATCATTAAGGCAGTTACAAAAGCTATCGGTGACCTTCATGACCCTGGAAATGATATTCACATTAGATATGCTGACAATGGAGAATTTTCTCAACGAGCATTCTTGAATGGCAAGTTTGATTTGAGTGAAGTTGAAGGAATAAGAGACATCATCAATGCGGAGACCGAGTCACAACGGATATCCTTGCTATTCTCATCCAAGGGTGAGGCAAAAAAGCTTTACTTTCAGTGGAGACAAGAAATGGTGAAGTCTATCGCATTATTGACCACGGTTATTGACTTTGGCGAGGATCACGATGTTACAGAAGTGGACCAATTGTTTGACACGGTAAGTAAGGACATTGACAATTTACGCCATGAAATTCTACAGTACCTTGCCAAAGTGAAAAGCTCAGAAGTGTTGCTCAAGGGCATCAAATTAGCGTTATTAGGCCCTCCTAATGCTGGTAAATCGTCACTTCTCAACTTTATTGCCAACAAAGATGCTGCCATAGTCAGCGAGATAGCTGGTACAACAAGAGATGTCATAGACGTACCGTTGAACTTGAATGGCTTTAAAGTGGTAGTGGGTGATACTGCTGGAATCAGGTCAGCTTCTGATGTAGGAGTGGTTGAAAAAGAAGGTATCAGGAGGGCAAAAAGCAAGTCTTTGCTGAGTGATTTTGCCCTTATTGTGTTGTCAGCCATTGACAAAGAGGGTATTATTTCTCTCAGGACCCACATTAAGGAATTAGAAGATGCAAGGCGACCGTTTTTGGTCGTGATCAACAAAATCGATCTTGCTCATAATGACAATACAACTAATGACTTAACGTCCATCTTGAACGTGACACGCGAAAAGATCTTTGAGGTGTCATGTCTCACTGGAGAGGGTATGCCTAGCTTAGTGGGAGCCATCACTAAGGAGTTTCAAGTGATATCTCAAACTGAGGGATCTGACCCTATCACTGTGTCCAATAGAGTGCAAGATTTACTTGAGCATGATGTGCTACCTTCCTTTGATGAGTTCAAAGAATGGAGAGAACAGGATGATGTGTTTTTGGCTACAGAGAGCTTGAAACAAGCCGTCGATGGTATAGGCAAGATCACGGGAGAAGCAGTAGGGATAGAGGAAATCTTGGGAGTGGTATTCTCGAGCTTCTGTATAGGTAAATGATGTAAATATTATTATACACTGTTACAAATTACAAACATATTGACTTGTTCAACATCCCACAGCATTTTCATCTGTTGAAGCTGGTGTCTAGTATGTCTTCCGGAGGTCTCCTCTTCCTCCTCCTTTGGCGGGCTATTTTTCAATTTTTTACTCAAAGAGGGAGCTACCTTCAATTCAAAAGACAAGATATTTAACCCATAACTCAACTTCAATTCATACTGAATCCCTAGCAAGCTATTATTGTTTCCATCTTTTTCTTCAATGATTTCCCCACTTCCGGTAACCTCATCCTCATTTACATGTAAGCTGCATTGGAAATCTTGATCTGACCCCATTCCTGCTAACGTCAGCCCACGAGTCAAATCAGGCCGCCTAGCGCTGAGCAAAAGTGAGTGCAAAGATATCTTGAACGTCAAGATAGGTGACGTATCCGGAGGCAACGAAACCGTGTACGATGAAGAAGCATATCCAGTAGCCGGAAACCTATAATCAAACATCGCCACTGATCTTGCGAAAGAGTGTGAAGGGAAGAGGCTTTGCTTGTAAAGTTGAGCCCTTGTGAGCGAGTTAGAACTTTCTATTTGCTGTGCCTGTTGGTTCACTTGTTGAGTGAGAGGAGATACCTGCGATAAAGATGTAGATAATATCACTTCTCTAATGACAAATTCAGATATATGGGAAGAAGGTTGCGACTTTCCCATAATATGAGACGGAGCGGCCACCACTTGTTCTGTGAAATGATCTACTTTGGTATCATCATCATCATCATCATCATTATCTAGAGCAACGTCCATTTCTGCATCATTATCATCTTCCACGTCCTTTTCTGATTCAATAACTTCTTCCTCGGCCTTAACCTTGCGCTTCCTCCCGGTACTTTCTGGAGCCTCTTCAGATCCCTTGAATTTTAAGTTTAATTTAACTTTATGCTGGTCCTTCTCTGGGTTTTTAATCTTTAATTTTATTTTACTCTTTTTTGTTTCGTCGGCTTTAGATTTTAATTCTTCATACTTTTCTTCAAAGTATTCTTGTAATTTGACGGAATCTTGGTATATAAGCGAGGAGGGGTCATTAAACGTCTGTGCATTAGTGAATATGATGGAAACAGCATCATGAAGCCTTTGTAAGTTATCCAGGATAGATATTTTTGAAGAAAAAAGTTTCCCAGTATTGATCTTTTTCGTGACATTATTGAAAGAAGTAGGCTTCTTGATGATCTTGAAATATTCAGGGTACTCCTTCGGGTCGATATCTTCTATAAATGGACCACTAATGACTCCTAATTCTGGGAACTCATGATCAATTACATCAGTTAACAACTCATTAGACACTTGCGGAAGGTTATTGAAGGTCAAATCATCAGATTCTTTCTTTGACTTTTTCTTCTTGTCCTTCTCGGTGGTCTCTTCAAAGCTCTCAACTTGCTGCTTTACAAACTCATACAACTTAGAAGCATCTGCCACTAGCCATGACTCTGGGTCATTATAAGATACAGCATTATCATAAATCAACTTGAAATCATCCAAAAACACTTCACTGTCAGTGTACTTTCCTTTAGATAACTTCCGTTGAATATCAGAAATTGTCATAGGGCTAGTCACTACGACATAATAATCTGGGTACAACTTTTTCGACGGAAGCTTGACAAACGGTTCCGCCAATGGCCTGTCATTTTCTGATGTCAATTCATTGACCAACTTCAAAGTGGATGTGCAAAATTCTTTAAGGTCCTCTGCAGATGGCACCAGTTTCTGCTTCTTAGCACCATTTGTTGACACTCGAGCCCCTTTTCTCTTGACAACCATATTGTTTCGTTCTTGATAAATGTTTATCGAGGGTTGAAGAAATTTGAATTTTGGCGTAGCGTTGTAACCTGCAAAACGAGTAACGAAGCTAACATGAAAAAGAGAACCTGCAAAAAAAAAAAGAACCCGCAAAAAAGTGAAAAACACTATGTTGCAGATTATTCCGATCAGATAAAGAAAGGTTAGTCACCATGGTAGAGCTGTTAAGGCCCGTTACCATTTTGTATGGAAGCGAGACAGGAAATGCCCAGGACTATGCTGAGTATTTGGCCCGAAGATTAAAGTATTTCCATGTGAATCCTACTATTGCAGCACTTGATGATTTCCCTCTTAAAAACTTGGTGACAGAGACTAGATACTTGATTATTGTATGCTCCACCACGGGTCAGGGAGAAGTTCCAAGAAATGGACGCGACTTCATGAAGTTTTTGCTTCGGAAGAAGCTCCCTTCGGACTTGTTGAGTCATATTAAGCTAACTTCATTTGGGATTGGTGATAGTTCGTACCCTAAATTTAATTATGCGATAAAAAAGATGCACATGAGGCTTTTGCAGTTGGGATGTCAGGAGTTGTGTCCTCGGTCTGAAGCAGATGAATTGGCTCCAGAGGGTGTCGATGGATATTTTGTTGAATGGCAGTCGTATGTTGTGCGTTCTCTTCAAGATAATATATCTGGGGTTGTGGAGTTGGACGATGCTATTGTGCTTCCATGTAATACTAAAGTGGTAATATCGAAGGAATCCCCTGACATAATGACTGAGGGAAGAGAGCTTTCGATTACGAGAAATCTGCCTGGGATCAAGAACGCTACAATTGAATTGAATAAAAGGTTGACTGCAGATGATCATTTCCAGGATGTAAGACTTGTGCGGATTAAGTCCGAAGGATTAAGGTACGCTCCAGGTGATACGGTATCTTTATATCCCTGTAATGATGATGCCAGTGTGGAAATACTCATCCAGCTGCAACCTCATTGGATCCCATACGCTGATAAACCTTTGTCATTCATCAATTTGAAGCAGACTTTGCCTGGAGGCTGGATTGACCCATTAAATCTCACTTTGAGGTCGCTATTTAAATACCATTTAGATATTCAGTGCATTCCTAGAAGATCTTTCTTCCAGCTATTATGGCACTTCTGCGATAATTCCACCGAAGATGGAATTAGAGAACAAGAGAAACTAAAAGAATTCAGTAATTTCGACGACCCTGAGGGACTTTACGACTATGCAAATAGGCCAAGAAGACTGCTACTAGAGACATTGTTGGAATTCCAGCAAAATTTGGTGATCCCTTTAGAGTATGTGTTTGATCTTTTCCCTAAGATCAAGCCTCGCCTTTTCCTGATTGCTTCACGTCCCTCAGTTGACACAGTGGAGATAGCTGTTGCCATCGTGGAATACAAGACCATCATCAGAAGAATCAGGAAAGGTCTTTGCACCAAATGGCTTAAACTGCTTAAACCGGGGGATGAGCTAATAATATCATTGAATGAATCAGGCTTAAAGTTTTCCTTGCCCGATTTCCAGCTACCTCCAATTATTATGATTGCCCCAGGCACGGGGATTGCCCCCATGAGATCGCTCATTGGTAACATTTTGCAACAACGTTTGGGACAACCACTTTATTTATTCTTTGGTTGCAGGTTCAAAGAGAAGGACTTTCTTTTCAAAGACGAATGGGAGGAAGCTCTGCATAACCAAAACTTCAGCATATTCCCTTGCTTTTCCAGAGATGACGATTCGGGACCTAAGTACGTACAAGATGGTCTTTTTGCACGATCAAACCTCATTGGTGATTTAATTGTCAACCAAAACGCCATAGTATTTGTCTGTGGCTCTAGTGGAAAAATGCCCCGTGAAGTAAGAATAACTCTCGAAGAAATCTTGGTTAAGTACAAGACTATAGCGATTGATGAAGCCGCAAAGTTCTTGATAACCATGGAGAATCGTGGCCGATATATACAGGAAACATGGTAAATAATAATCACATGAGTAATCACATGACACTTTTTGATATTTCTCGATAAATTTCAACCTCTTGATTCTTCCGTTCTTTAATCTCCATTGCAGCCGACATGTTGAAGTATACAGCTCGTCGCTCGTTAGCTGGACTTCGTACTAGTTCTTTTCTGGTGCCGGCTAGGTTTCAGAGCGTGAAGGCCAGACAATATCCTGACACCATTGAGCAAGATGGGAAGCAGTTCAAGACTGATGAATGGACTAATGTACCTACATTCATTCTAGAATTGACCAAACGCAAACTCCATTTAGATGACAATCACCCGATAGGGATTTTGAGAGATCTCATTGAGAGGAATTTTCTAGGACTAGGATATACTTTCTATAATGACTTTAAGCCTCTGGTTACCACTTATGAGAACTTTGATGTATTGGGGTTCCCCAAAGACCATCCTGGGAGATCAAAGTCGGACACGTATTACTTGAATGAAAAGAACTTGTTGAGAACACATACCTCGGCTCATGAACATGAATGTTTCCAGAATTGTCGTACACCAGGGTATTTCATTACTGCTGATGTCTATAGAAAAGACGAGATTGATAGAACCCATTATCCTGCCTTCCACCAAATGGAAGGTGCCAGAGTATGGTCTAAGGATGATCCCAATTTAGAGGAACAAATAAGGAGAGATATTGACGCCATTCCTGATACAAATGTCATTGTAGATGATCCATTCAGAGATGCGCCTTCAAACGCTGAAAATCCTAAGCAGCCTTACATGTCGGATGAGCATTGTAGGCTCATCGGTATCCATCTCAAGAGAAGTATCGAGTACTTAATGAATATAGTGTTTGAAGCTGCCAAGGAATCGGCAAAATTAGCTGGTTCCACGGATCCTTACTTAAACGAACCTTTAAAAGTTAGATGGGTCGAAGCTTACTTCCCTTGGACATCACCATCTTGGGAAATCGAAGTATGGTGGAAGGGCGATTGGCTTGAATGCTGTGGATGTGGACTCGTACAGCAACAAGTTCTCTTGAACTCAGGTATGGGAGAAGATAAATTGGGATGGGCTTTTGGGCTTGGATTAGATAGAATCGCCATGATCTTGTTTGGAATTCCGGATATAAGATTATTCTGGACTTTGGATGAACGGTTCAGTAGGCAGTTCCGGAAATCTAAGATCTCCACGTTTGTTCCTTACTCCAAATATCCAGGAATCAAAAGAGATGTCTCATTCTGGCTTCCGGATGGTGCTTCTGTACCAGCTAACGATGTTATGGAGATTGTTCGTCATCGTGGTGAGAACTTAGTCGAGAGTGTACAACTTATAGACCAATTTGTCCACCCAAAGACCAAGAAAGCTTCCGAATGCTACAGGGTTCATTATCAGTCAATGGATAGAAACCTCACAAACAGCGAGATCAACCAAATCCATAAAAATGTAGAAGATGACTTGGTGAAGTACTTTGGAATCGAGGTACGTTAGGACTTTGACCTGCTGAAGAATTGAACATGACCTGTATATAGATGACGACATTTGAAAATAGACGACATTTTATAGTGAGTATTTTTTTCGGTAATTTTCAATCACTAAAGAGATAGATAGATTAGCACCATGTTTTCGATGTTGAGTGTACTTAGACCCCTTGGGCGTTTGGCGGATCCTCAGGGTACCTCTTTAATAAACATGATGACGAGAAGATATAAGCACGAATATGCTCCTCGTTACAAGCAAATACGTAAGGCATTTAAAGGGAGAGTCAGTGTCAACACAGGAGGATCTGTTAAGGGTAAAAGTGTTGTATTTGGCGATTATGGATTAAGACTCAAGTCTAATGGTATACGTATGTCAGCTATTCAACTCCAAGAAGCCGATAAAGTCATAAGAAGGGAGATCAGACCTTCAGGTGGAGACTTGATCACGAGATTCTCTTGTAATATTCCTGTTTGTATCAAAGGTAACCAAACAAGAATGGGAAAAGGTAAAGGTTCATTTGATCACTGGGCTGCACGTATCACTACAGGAAAGGTATTATTTGAAATAAGAGGAAATGTCCATGAGAGAGTAGCCAAGGAAGCCTTAAGAAAAGCATCGGATAAATTACCAGGTCTCTTTGAAATAGTCAACAAGGACTCCAAAATAAGAGTTAGCGTGAATCAGTGTATTGATAAACCGGAATCCATTGACTATGCTGACCTTTTAAATAAAAAACCCACTCGTAAATGGGCCAACATCCAGGCTTCCAAGGAGCCTATATATAGAATGTATCGCGGACGTTAAGTGTAAATAGTAAAATAAGATAAAAGTGATTATAACACTCTTTTTTCTCTGACATGTCAAAATCAGAGACTCACAGACATATTAACCATGCAATTCAGACATTGGGGAACTTGGTAGAATCCGACACCGATGTTACGTTGGTGGATTTGAATTTGATCGAAAACTTAAATACTAATCAGTCTTTGAATTATATACGATTGGAGCAGAATTTAGTAGCCCTAGAGGAGAGTGCTAAGGATTTAAAGCAAATGGGTAAGTAGATAATAGTGAATGAAATGGTTGTCCACATTTATTCTGAAGAATGATTATTCTAACATTTCTAGACAAAGAAATTCAAGATTTTGGTGAAGTTTTGGGGAGTATTGAGAAGAATGTAACAAAGATGGAGGCATTGGGAAAGGAATTGGATATGTGGAGCAAGGACTTAGAGAATAAAATGAACGAAAAGGGTATATAAAGTGAGGCATGTACACAAATATAAAACTTATATTTGTGGCCCTACAAAGTAGACTCCTACAATTCTGAATGGGACCATGTTGTATGGGTACATTGTTTGGTTATCTGTGTTGGCCATTACTGTAGGGTCAATGTTTACGAAGCGGATGGACTATAAATTTGTTGACTCTGATGATCCTAAGCCCGTGCCAGATAGACGTCAACGACAATTTCCCTTGAAGGAGATCTTAAAGTTTCTCAACTCCGAGAGAAAGAATCAAGAAAAGAAGCAAAAAAGGGGTGTAATGGATATGTTTAAGCAATGGAAGGAAAAGGACATCAAGGAGGTTGGCTGCCTGGACAACACAGATGCTTTGATCAAGAAAATTGATCCAAAATGCATTGCCATGGTAGAACCTGAATTGATGAGTACATGACCAGCTGCAGAAAGACGAACGTTGTACTCAACCGAAATATCGAAAGGGAGGACATACTGAACTCATCTTTCTTTTATAGCATAAATAGTTAAAAAAAAGAGTTATGGGGCGAGCTGGGAATTGAACCCAGGGCCTCTCGCATATTTGGTAACCCAAAGCGAGAATCATACCACTAGACCACACGCCCACTTCTTAATTCGAAAATAGTCTGCATAAATATGATGTCTTGGACCCATAGGTTCGGTATTATACCGATGTTTCTTAGACATCTGTGGTTCTACTGGTACTATAAATAAAAACACAATAATGGGACAAGATCTGGCCAGTCTTTACTTAGCTCACCGAGACCTCCATGAAGGCATGTGATGGTTTAAGTGGAATAGCTCTACTTGGTAGCATCTGTAGACGACTTGGAACGAAAAGAGATTGTGTCTCTTCGCATGAAGTCAATTTAGAGCACTCCATAGTTCAATCGTATTGTCTTGGAATCATACTCTACCATTGATCTTCTGAGCATTCAATTGTGCAAGGGACTCAATGTCCGATAAAAGACTATGTACATTGTACAAGAGACAGTTATACTACTTTTATGCTTCGCATCATCTTCATGTCTAGCTTTGGCTATGGTTAACCAAGTTGCAACCTTCGTGGTTGCAGAATTATAATAAGCTGCGCTGAGCCCCAATCCCAAGTGTCAGGGTCTAAAAGAGCAGGAGAACATATGGTCAGTAGCCGAAAATAGAATATAGATCAGCATTAGGAGAACACAACAGGCTATACTTGCAATGACCATGAAAACTTGGAGACATGATCAGGTAAGATTCATATTGTATGCCGGACAATGATGAGCTACATTCAGTGAATTAGCCGAGAATTCCCGGTCGTAAGACATAATAGGAACAATTATGTACGGTCTAATTATAGTTCCGAGTAGTCTGGGCCTGGTCACTATGAACAAATAGAATACACAACCTGTCTTACTACATCATACTATTACACTTTATTATTTCACCTGGATCCTGCCGGATATCACTCGTATTTCTTAGTGGCCGCCGTGGCTGCCATTTCACAATTGCGCGCAGAGGCTTAAATCTCTAATTACCGACCATTTTGCTGCAGCAGCTACGGCCGTAATGACGTTTTAGTGCAATGACTCTCGTAAGTGAACACCTCCGTCGCTGTATAAATATCTCGTAGTATTTTTTCTTCGCACTGGGATACCAATGGTACGAAATGCAACAAGGGTCCATATATAATGCTTTAAGCGAAGGCGGCACTACTGATGCGCTTGACCATACAGATAGAGGTCAGGTAGGGCCGGATGATGATGAGCATTATTTTTCCGATGATGATCCAATGGATCTAACCGCTCCCCTGAATATTGGTCTGCCTTCCACGGATGGAGATCAACCCATTAAGAGGATCCGTCGTATGACTAGGGACGATGCCAATTCGATTGTCGGAGGTGATACAGTAAACTTAAACCAACAGGAGTATGGCGATGATGATGCAATGGAGATCTCTGAGGGAATAACCCCATTCAATTCACAAAAGGTATTTTCATTTTCATTGCCATTTGGTGGGTTTTCCAGTATAAAAGAAAAGCTTCTGGGGTTTAGGTTTGATCCTCATTTACCAATTCTTGGTAAGGACAGCAATGATGACGTGAGAGATGAAATGGACCTAAAACTTCAAAGACAACAATCGATCAGTACATTGGAAGATTCCGAATATTTCAAAAAGAAAAGGGGCACTGATAATGTAAGATTAAGAGCAGTAAAGAAGTCATTGGCAAGCAATTTGAACGAAATGCTTCCGGAGTTCATTCACAAGAAACCAAATGAAGATTGGGAAGCAATCTATGATGAATTAGAAGGTAATGTGGTGGTTATGGGGGGCTATAGAGGCTCGGTGTTGAGAGATGCTAAAACAGATAAGAGAGTGTGGATCCCGTTTAAAGCCGGATTCTATTTAAGAAAAATCAACTTGTTGTTGGGGCCTTCGCAAGCCGATGAGGCCGAAGCTCATAAATATATATATCCTGATGGGGTTTTAAAAAATGTGGGGCCCGTGGATATTTGTAAAAGATTGATCAGAAGATTAGAGTGTAATCCCAAGGTGAATTGTAAAGAGTTCGGATACGATTGGCGATTGAGTGGACCATATTTGTCAAAGCAATTCGCAGCATTCCTTGAAGAGAATTATCGCGAAACTGGAAAACCAACGTTGGTGATTGCCCATTCTATGGGAGGGATGATAGCTCATGGAGCTCTTCAAATGAACCCTAAACTTTTCCGGTCCGTTGTGTATGTAGGACTGCCCACAGAATGCTTAAATATTCTTGGACCTGTTCGATACGGAGATTCTGTGCTTTTGTCCGACAAAATCTTGACTTTTGAGACCAACTTCATGATGAGGTCAAGTTACCTTTTCTTGCCCCTTAGTGGCAGAGCTTTTATGAATCCTGAAACTAATGAGTTTTTTGATCTTGATTATTTTGACCCCGATACTTGGGTGGAATATAATTTGAATCCTTTAGTTGCGAAAAGAAGACTCTTAAATGATACTCCAAGATCTCTTTCTCCTCTGTTTGAGAGTTTCCCTAGCATTAATAGCATCAGCTCCAAATTGAAAAATTATAGGACAAGGTCTATCCATAGAAAGTCTAAACCAGCTTTTTTGGGTGATACTAGCAGCTCCTTCAGTGGATCAACATTGTTATCACCAAAGAAAGATACAAGTGGATATTCCTCCGAAGGAACGCCACCAAGATCTCCCCAACCCTCGGGAGAAGAGCCTAACGATAAGCTTTCATTCACATTCTCGCAAGCGTATAATTTTTTAAAAGAGACCCTTGCCGTAACGAAGAAGTTTCTCTTGGGGCTTGAGTATAATGAAGAGTTAGCTTGTGAATATCCTCCATTAGCGATCGTCTATGGTAATAGAGTGCCTTCTGTGAGATTTTCCATCGTCAAGAACGAAGATGACATCAGAGATGGTGATTATTACAATTTCAATTATGGCCATGGTGACGGTGTGATCCATCAAAAATGGTTATTACCTGAAAAGAGAGGATTCCTGTACTACGATCCCGAAACTTGTGAAGGGGAGATTGTGGGGAAGTTCGCCAGTAAGTATGGCCATGTTAGTTTGATGACTGATGCAAAGGCCATGGCTAATGCTCTTAGTGCTGTATTTGAAGCCGAAAAAACTTGGGATCAGAAAAAGGCTAAACAAAGACGTAATAGAGGTATTAATCTCAAAACTACCTAATGATTTGCATATTAGAATTTAAGCATATGTATTTATCTTTCTAAAGTATATTACAATTTGCTATACATCGTCATCACTTGCCTCGTAGTATTCAACTATTATCCAAAGACTGCAGCTCTCACATTGGGTCAAGATGTTTAGTCCTCCGTATCCATTGTCTGTGCCATTATGCTCTAAATCATGTTCTTGAAGTATCATTCCCTTTTTCTTTTGACACCTTGGACAATCTCTACTCCAAATGGTGCGATCAGGTAGCTCTTCTACGTTAAAGTCACCAAGACTGTATACGTCTAACCCTGCACCGTTAATATTAAATCCATGCTTTTCTGCGGTCTTTTTCAAACTGATGTCGTATTTCAGTCTTTCTATGGGGTCTATCAATGTCTTGTATGCCTCTTTGATCATCACTACTTGGTTATCATTATCTATTACACCTGACTTATCAGGATGGTTAGTGAAAAGTCTCTCCTTGTAGGCAGCTTTTATAGCAGTCCCATCAGCGTCCGGAGGCACATTAAGAACCTCATAGTAAGTCTTTCCATGTAGCTGCTCCATAGGTGAAAGATAAAAAGTAAAAGACTGGTTTAAGAAATCGAAGACGTCATATGAGTATTCACGTGATCTTATTTTTTTTTGAGATGAAGTGAAAAAAAATCTGATGTTAGCACTTATCATCAATCATTACCGAAATGTCTAAACAAAAGAGATCTGTCTCTGGGCTTAAAGTCGAGTCCCTAGAAGAGAAACCTCTTTTGGCGGTGGGGTCGTTTTTCAATGGTATTGCGGTGCCGTCTAGTACTGAATTCGATATTTACAAACACAAGAAGAGAGATGAGTATGTGCTTCATGGAGAAAATGAGACTTTAGATTACAGCGGAGAGACAAATAAGGATGACGATAGTGAATATGTAGTAGCGTTTTATGATCCCTCAAAGAAATCATTGGGGTTATATAAGTCACCTTTGATCCCAGGTACGGTTTCAAGTGTATCGAAGAGGAAATACCGGGGCCCAGCGATACGCCTGGCTGGAGTCAAGAACCATATACAAAGAACCAATTTGGGTGAAGCTTTCGGTACCAAAAAGGCAAAGGCCGCCATTACAAATGCAGAGAAGAATAGAATAGATGCCGAGAAGTTGGAAGATGTTGAACTCGATATCATTGAAAATGTCAAGGGTTCCACTAAGGATATTCCCACTAGTAAGGATATGGAACAGACTGTCGTATCTAACAGACCTACCCCTGTGGCTAATGAAAATGCCACTAACGTGGAAGACATTTATCCTGTGTCAAATATAATACCAGATAGAGAATGGGGATTACTTCGTGTTGGATCCATATTGGGTGAATCTGATGAAAATGCAAGATTGGAACTTCTTCCTTACAGCAAATCGATTTATATATCTAAGAGAATTCCTGCAATGGTCAACCGTAAGGATACCACTAAGCTTCAATATGCGTATTATGCATCTCTTTTATTTGGGGTATATGAGAATAGAAGAGTTAAGGACAAGCAAAGTTTAATGACAAGACTTGGTAATAAACCATCGGAAATATTAATTGATGGGATTTTGGAAAGATTCGCCGTGCAACGTGTGGGACAATTTGGGAAGTCCAAGAACCGTTCATTTGTCATTGACCCTCAACATGAAGACAAACTTTTGTGTTACCTTCTTGCATTACTTCTTCACATTGATGATTTCACAGTTGAACTTCCTCCATTAGCCCATGAATTGAACATGAAACCTACAAAACTTGTGGGACTTGCCAGAACATTGGGGGCAGTTGTGAAGTCGCCTACTGCAGCACAAGCTGAAGCTTACGGAATTCCCAAGATGATTGCATCCACTTACAAGGTGGCCACGTTGAAGGTCCCCTTTAAGTTACCAGATTTGGCTCGTAAGACCAGAAGATAAATGTATGCTATAGTTTGTACTTCTGTATTGTAGGGCGCATTTTTGTGATATTTTCTCATCGCCATGTGTCAATGCGGGAAGCTGCAAAAAAAACGGCAGGGCTTATGCGGGATCAAGCATGCCCTATTCGCCTATAGAGACGCACTCTATTTGCAAGCTGCCCATATGGCTCGCTTTTATTCAGGGGTATTGTTTAATGTACCTTACATACACCAATTCTCTTGGCATCGTTGCCTGCTTTACTGTGTGTGTATTGATGTTTCCCGTATAGGAGGACCCACGAGGGTCGATTAATTTTCACCCTCGTTAAAATGCTAATGCCACGAAAATACCACGAAAATACCACAACAATAGATGTCTGGATCACAGAAATTCAGAGGTCTTGTGATAATCAGCTGAAGTCATGAGTTCGAATGACCAATCTTAATCATTGATAAACCTAGTGTGAATTTTCAAAAGATTTGTGAGTATGCGAGTTTCACATTGGGTGAATCATTAAACCACGACAACGTCTTGAGGTTGCCAGCTCAATCGTGATCTTCAGCAATTCATTTCGTAAACGTTCTGTGTGCCTTGGCTCAAGCGGACAAATTGCAAGCGTGATACTCTACGCTCCTCTTGTCCTCTGCGTTTACTGGCCCTTCAACGACGCAAGAAAGAGCTATTGTTGTACTGTATATACATCATTACCTGCTGGGATAGTTCAATTAGAATGCCAGATCAGACCTTGGAGCTCGACTAAATCCGCAAAGGGACGTCGCCAACTTGTATTGCGCGTGGTCCTAACTCTACACGTTGTCAAATGATTCGTTGAGAGTGAATACCTCATAAATCTATATCAGCAGTCTAGACAAGGAGTAATCTACACAAGGAGTTGTTATTGTAAGTTGACGCTTTGATTGGTACAATATTGACTCTCGTAAATTGGCTCTTGATCTAATCTCTGGTTGCGGGATGAGCGCCACAGCCTCTGAACTATTTTGCGCCTAAAATTGCAGTCAATGTATTGTCTTGTGACGCTTTTAGCGGCCGGTTACGTTCGCAGGAATTGTGAGAACTAGTGTAAGAATTACCCATGGAGCACTGTTCCACCAGAACCTTGTTCTCGTAACGTGGAGCATCGCATCAATTTATGGAGTCATTCCGCCCCATTACGCAATCTCTTCACCAGATCATGGGACCAAAAAAGTAGAGGTTTCACCACATACGGAAAACGTGGGTTATATTTTGCAAACCATATTGTGTTGGAGTCAAAGGGTGCCTTGATGATCGGTTTAGGTAACGAGGTTGACAACATGGAAGCAGAAGCTTTTATGGTTATGTTGAGCTTGAGAAACAAGATATGCCGAAGGAAAAAGTATACTGAAACCTTAATGGCAACAAGGCTGAAATATACGCGTAAGATACTCTAAAATTCACTAAAAGATACTACCACTACAATGTCATATTTCTAGTTTAATTTCAATCTTCACTTAGATCTGCATCCATATGCATGCAGAAGTACGTTCTTCGCAAAGACGACATGTTAGACCCTTCCTGAAACGGTTGATCCTGACACTATAGCACAAGAGCATAGGGACAGTATTGGATGAAAGCCAAGGCGACAATAGAAGGATAGGATCTGTGACTTAGAAGATCGAGTTGTCCTATCGTTGCTCCCTTTATTGTTATGCTCGCAGGAGCGAAGCGCATATGCAATATCTATACCAATTAACTTACCACGTTTATAGGATGCTATGATAGGACCTCTCAATGAAAACTATATAAGAAGATGCTAACGTGCTTGATTAGAAGCTATAAGTCCTTCTCATTACTAGAATACTAGTTTACTTCATTTTGTCTTTTTATCAGGTGTAAAGAGATCAAGTGTCGTGTCTTTATCTAAAAGTGGAATATTTTTCGATCAGATTACCTCAAAGAAATGCTAAAATTGCTGCAATCCCCGATTCGTACCCTTATTGGCATATTAACCACTCTTAGTGTTTTTAGTGCATTTGGCTTAGCTGAGTGGTCACACGAGGGTATCAAGAAACGGTTTGATGTTGTGCACTCCAAAAGAAATGTAGCTATCAGAGAGAGGAATAACGGATTACTGCTTAGAATTTACTCGAATAATGTTAGGTACAATGCCACCAATTTAGAGCAATACGAAAAGCCATGGGAAGAAAGAAGATACGGCGTGATTCAAGCTATTCAAGAGCACGATGAACACCCTTCGACTCTCGTAGGTCTTCAAGAATGCTTGTACAATCAATTGGAAGATGTTTTGTATGGACTCAACAACAATGAAAGCGACTCGTCTCCTTGGGCTCACTATGGTGTTGGAAGAGATGATGGTAATGAAGCAGGAGAATTCTCCCCAATTTTGTACAACACACAGGAATGGGACTTGCTCAATTCCACTACCAGATGGCTAAGTTCCACTCCATTGGAGCCGAGTATATACCCTGGTGCTGATACCAAAAGAATTGTCACCATCACTACTTTCAGACACAAGGCAACTGGGATTGCCATCAACTACTTCAATACCCATCTTGACCAAAAGAGTTCAGATGCTAGGGTATTTTCTGTCAATGAGATAGTCAACTATATCGATAATGTTCCTAATGACTATCCAACTTTCCTTAGTGGAGATTTCAACTCTCCAGAGAGTGATGTCGCATATCAAACAGCTAATAAGTCATTGACAAATTCTGCTGACGTCGCTTACGATAAGGAAGGGGAAAATTTGGAGTCATTTGTTGGATTTGATCCTAATGATCCCCACACTGGCCAGACTTGTGACTTTATCTTTGTTCCAAAAGGTGCTAATGCAAACGATACCCAAGTTACTGTAACCAAGCACGAAATTCTTGACAACCTATATCATGGATTCAGGTTCAGTGACCACAGGCCAGTTTTTGCGGAAATAAACGTTCTGGGAGATTAATCATGGTTGCGTCAGGAACCGACGGAATAGAGAGAAATGGTCCAGAAAAACCCAAAGAAAGTAACTGATAGTTAAAAACTAGAATGTAAATGTTCTTGCTATAATAGATTTCCGAAAATCTTTACCTTTCTTCGACGCTAATTCCTTTCCTTCGAAACAAAATTTTTTCTTCGAAACCATTTTGCGCTCGCAAACAATAATTCGAGGCTTGATTTACTCACAGTTTAACAATGTGAAACTTGTTTATCCATTGTCCATTGCGTTTCTCAAGTTACCCTTCTTTTGTTTGACATTTGACCTATAAAAAATGTATCGATCAATAACATATAAATTACCTAAATCGGAAACTTTCCTAAATTGGAATCTCTTTGTAATGACGTTTCCAAAATAGGAAGTTGTGTTGGGTCTAAATGCGAATACTCCATTTTTATAGCGATGAGGAAACTGCTACTTGTAGAAGGTCTATGGCGTCCCTTCGGGCCAAATAGAGGAGACGATTACGCGGAGATCATATATAGTGAAGTATTTGCAGAATATAAACTTATTTTAGCAGTATCGTATATTGATATTCTTGATAAACAAGTTTTCAATACTGGACTAGTCCAATCAATTATCTAAAATGGATTTGGACGTAGAAAAGAGCGTTTCAAGGAAACAGAAGTACTACGAAAGTAGTGCTGGAGATGGTACCAAGCCCAGTGAACATTACATCCATGGATATAAATTGTTAGCTACGTTGCTGGCGTGCTTCGTGTCCCTTCTCTTGGGAGGATTAGACTCCACTATAGTCATTACCCTTTTCACTGCTGTGGGTAACGAATTTGACGCCTTTGATAAAATTAATTGGCTTTCTACGGCATTTTTATTACCCTTATGTGTGCTTTCTCCTTCTTACGGAACGATATCGATTGTTTTAGGTCGTAAGCTCACATTGTCATTGGGCATAATAGTCTTTGAGATAGGGTCATTGATTGCTGGGTTAGCAAATTCAATGGATATGCTTATTGGGGCAAGAGTTATCCAAGGCGCTGGTGCCGGTGCTATCGTTACTACGGTGGGGATTATTGTCACCGAGGCTGTGCCAATTAATTATAGGAGTTATTCATTAAGTATAATGGCAATTTCCTTCTCCATAGCTACTGTGTTAGGACCATTTATCGGAGGTGCTTTCACTTCAAACTCAACTTGGAGATGGTGTTTCTATGTCAATCTTCCACTTGGAGGGGTAGCGTTTGGGCTCTTAATGATTGGGTTCCATCCTCCTAAGCCTCCTGGTACAATGCGTGAAAGAGCTAAGAAACTCGACTTTACTGGAAATATACTCTTGATTTTAGGTTTGGTGCTTCCTATGGTAGGAGGAGCCACCGGTGGAGTGGATTATCCTTGGTATTCGCCAGGTCCAATTTTGATTATTCCCCTTGGAATCTTGTGCTTAATCATTTTTTTCATGTACAATTACATTGTTTCAAAGAACCAGCTATTTCTCAAGCAATTTTTCACGGTACCCCAAATTCTTTCATCGGGACTCTCAGGATTCTTTAATTATGCCTTTTTTTTGGGGGACATCACTTATTTAATTATTTACTTCCAAGAAGTATTCGGTCATTCGTCATTCCAGTCTGGTATCGATATTCTCCCATTGATTGTCTCAGTGACGATATTCGCCATCATCAATGGTATTTTCATAAAGTTGACAAGGTTAATTAAACCGTTTTATGTGTTTTCTGGTTGTATGGGAATTATTGGTTGTGGATTGACGTTATTAATCAATAGAGAAACTCCAACAGCTCATAGAATCGTGTTCTTAATTGTCATGGGGATTTCCGTCGGATCTCAAATTCAATGTACACTTCTTTCATGTCAATTGAAGGCTCCAAAAGACGTCCCGGGAGGGTTAATCTCCACGACAACGTTTGCTAATTTCATGAGATTTTTGGGAGGAGCTGTGGGGGTGATCTCGGCTTCAATAGTGTTTAATTCTGACACTAACCGGGCTGTCACCAAAATCATTGACGGTGCTCCTTATTCAGTGCAAGAGGAATTTTTAACTTCAAGTCCAACTGCGATCCTCAGTCAGCCAGTCTTACTTAACAAACTCCCCGAAGATATTCGAAATGCTATTCTTAATGCTCTTATGGCTGCTATTCACAAAGTATTTAAGATGGGAGTAGCCTGGTCCAGTGCCTCTTTTGTCTGCTGTCTCTTTGCCACAAATAGAAGAATACCTAAGGCATCTGATGTGGTGACGAACGATGCCATAGAGGAAGAAGATTTTATGTTCTGATGATTATTTATGATACCCAATAGATGAGCATTTTATATTTGATGTAAATAGCGCGAAAGTGTTTCGCTAGTTGTTCGCTAATTTTTCCGTAGTCTCTCGCTAGTCTTCAGTCGCTTTTTCCGCTCTCTCTGTATTCTCTCGCTGATTTCTCTCGGTCTCCCTCACCTTTAGTGGTCATGTTGCAATAAATGCAGATTGTATATCACGTGACCCGCACTTAATGTCGACTGAAGGCGAAATTTGGCCATCATCAACTCTTCACTAGCCATGGCATTAATAGGTAGGTCTCTAAACAGACCTCTAAGGGTGCTTAGGCCTCTAGGGTCGCCTCTCAAAAGGTGCCTTAACAGGTCGCTAAACGGTGGCGGTTCGTTCCGCTTCTTGAGCCATTCTTATAGGCTCATGAAGAATGATCGAGAATCGGGCCAGGATAGATTGAACAACGAGATAAAAAAGCTCAAGAAAATGAAAGACGAGTATCATGCGGCAGGCTTCCTTGAGAGAATCAAGCTCCAGAGGCTGTTGATGGAACAGGAGGCGAGAGTCACCGAGGCCCAGTCGAGCAAAGCCATTGAGGAGTCAGTGACGGTTCCTTCAGTAACTTTCTCTGATGATCCGTTACAGTTGGATAATGCCAAATATTATAATGTTGTCTATAAATTTATGTTAGAGAGATTCATTAAGGAGTCCCAGGCGTATATGGCGGGTAGACCAACGCACTTGAACCCAGAAAGAGTTATTGAAGACATCAGTAAGGATTTCAGTGAGAAGTATCCACAAATGAAGCCCCCTACAAAAGATGATGTGTTGTTTTACTTTGGAATTTATTACGGGTTGCTGAATAATGTGATCTTTTTGGACGAGTTACAGTTTGATAACAAAGTGGTTTCAAAATTGTTGGAAAAGTACATCAAGTTAGACCTCAGGGAGGATACTGAGGAAGCTGCACGCCAGTTGGCCCAGGAGCTTTCTTTAGACCAGCCAGTAGTTTCGGAGTGGTTTTCTGTGTTTGAGTCGCTTTCCTCTGTGCCATTTAGTGATGGGAACCATAGATACACCAATAGTATCAGTCCCTATGAGTATGCGCAATTTAAGGCCTTTAATGAGCAATTTGACAAGCTTGAAGGCTTTGCTGATAAGCTTAAAGAGAGCTTCAAAACAGAACAGCAGCCAAATAATGGAAAGAAGAGTCCAGACCGTAAGGACCACGAACGCAAGGACCAGAGCAAGAGGCAAGAACGCAAGGACCCCAAGAAGCAAATTGACTTGGAAATCAACTTAAATAGTCCAAAGATGAAGTATTTCCAGTTGGGTGTCTTTGGAGGGCTTCTTTTGTACGTTCTCTATGGGTTAACTCAGGATCTTAATCAGGAGATCTCTTTCCAGGAGTTCACGTCTAAGTTCTTGAGTAAGAACCTCGTCGCTAAGCTTGTAGTGGTAAACAATAAGACTGCAGTTATTGAGATGAACGACCAAGGCAAGAGTTTGTACCATGGCGAGTATTATTTCAACATTGGCTCTATTGAGTCATTTGAAAGATCCCTCAGAGATGTCCAGGCCGAACTCAAAATCCCGAACGAAATCAGAGTTCCCGTGGTGTTTATCACCGAGGGAAATGCCACCAAGATGATCATCAATTTCTTGCCCACGCTTCTTTTCCTCGGGGCCATCTACTATATGACGAAGAAGGCCGGATCAGGAGGAATGGGAGGTCCATTAGGGTTTGGTAAGTCGATAGCAAAGAAGTTTAACCAAGAAACCGATGTCAAAATTAGATTCGACGATGTTGCAGGGATGAACGAGGCCAAGGAGGAAGTAATGGAATTTGTGAAGTTCTTACAGAATCCTGAAAAGTACGAAAAACTCGGGGCCAAGATCCCTCGTGGTGCCATTTTATCGGGTCCTCCAGGTACGGGTAAGACCTTGATTGCTAGAGCCACTGCGGGAGAGGCCAGTGTGCCATTTTATTCTGTCTCGGGATCAGAATTTGTGGAAATGTTTGTTGGTGTTGGTGCTTCGAGAGTGAGAGACTTGTTCAAGACCGCAAGGGAAAATGCCCCGTCGATCGTGTTTGTTGATGAAATCGATGCTATTGGGAAACAGAGATCAAAGGGTAATGCTAGTGGAGCCAACGATGAACGTGAGACTACGTTGAACCAACTCTTAGTGGAAATGGATGGGTTTGATACTTCTGACCATGTAGTGGTGTTGGCCGGTACCAATAGAGCTGATATCTTAGATAGAGCCTTGTTAAGACCAGGAAGGTTCGATAGACACATCTCGATTGATAATCCTGAGCTTCAGGATCGTAAGGAGATCTTTGGAGTTCATTTAAAGAAGATCACTCTTTCGCCAACGACCGACAGTGATCTTCTGGGGAGATTGGCTGCGTTGACTCCGGGGTTCTCGGGGGCAGATATCGCTAACGTTTGTAACGAAGCTGCGCTTATTGCTGCAAGGTACAATGCTGAATCAGTGTCATTAAGACACTTTGAGTTGGCCATAGAGAGAGTCATTGGAGGTATTGAAAAGAAATCTAAGGTGTTGAGTTTGGACGAGAAACGTATTGTTGCCTATCATGAGGCGGGCCACGCTGTGTGTGGATGGTTTCTTAGACATGCCCACCCATTATTGAAAGTATCGATTATCCCTCGTGGGCAGGGAGCCCTTGGGTACGCTCAGTACTTGCCCCCAGACCAATATTTGATGTCGGGGTTGCAATTGTACGACAGAATGGTCATGACTTTGGGGGGAAGAGTTTCTGAGGAGTTGCACTTCAACTCTGTCACCAGTGGGGCCCACGATGACTTTAAGAAGGTTACGAACATCGCACAATCTATGGTGCTCAGGTTTGGGATGTCGAAGAAGGTAGGCATGGTGAATTATGCTGACACTCATTCGCAAGACGACTTGACCAAGCCGTTCAGTGACGAGACCAACAACATTATTGATAGTGAGATCAAGAGAATCGTCTCTGACTGCTACGAGCAGTGTAGAACGCTTCTAAGAGAGAAAGCGAATGCCGTTGAGCTTGTTGCGCAGGAGTTGTTGAAGAAGGAGTTTATCACCAGAGAAGATATGATTCGTCTTTTGGGTAATAGGCCGTTCCCAGAGAATAACGATGCTTTTGATAAGTATCTTGAGGGTAAATCGCCGTTCCTGAGGGACAATGGCGACGACACTGTCGAGAAGAAAGTCGAAAAGGAACCAAATGAGAAGGACAAGAACCAGAGTGACCCCACTCCCGATATAGCTTAGTATAGATCTGTAAATAAGGAAGCTGAAGTAAAGAACGCTGAAGTAGAGCCGAAAGTCAGTAGAAATAAAAAAAGCGCGACATTTGGTGATGACGAGACTTCGCGACAAGGTACCGACATTTTTCAAACATAAAACGTAATTCGAGCAAATAATACACCATTGTTTATTATGGCTAGACGTACGAGAGGAACAGACTCCGAAAGAGGCAGGCCCAGACGGACAAGGGGGTCTCCTGTTGGTGACGAGGATCTAGCAGGAGACGTGGCCGGAGACATTGTGGGAGAAGATGACGAGGAATACAGCGAAGCAGTCGACGAAACCAAAGATTCAGATCCAGATGTCGAGGATGAGTATAGAGAAGACGAGGAATTCGAGGGAAGGCTGCGTCTGAGAAAGAGAAGAATCAAAAACGAGGAGCCGGATGAGAATGACGAGGAGGACGAGGAGGATGAGGTGGACGACGAAGCGGATGATGGAGACGACAAAGCAGAGAATGAGGATGGTGCCGAGGATGCAGATGGCGCCGAGGATGGTGTCGAGGATGGTGCTGAAGGTGAAGATCAACAGTCGAAGAAGAGGGCCAAGCCTGAAAGAAAGATCCCCAAAAAGAGAGGCAGAAAGAAGATGAAGATCACCTACGCCGAGGACGGTGCGTTTGATGAAGAGGGAAATCCACTTAATATCGATGATGACGAAGTTGTCATTGAAAATGAAGACCCCAAAGGTAAGGAAAAGATTGATAGCTTAGGACGACTTCAGGGGGGACGAATGTTTAGAGTGAAAACGTTCACCGTGCTTGGCAATGGAGATAAGCTTTACATGGTTTCCACGGAGCCAGCAAGACTCGTGGGGTTTAGGGACTCTTATTTGTTGTTCAAGACGCACAGATCGTTATTCAAGAAGGTGTGTACTAATGAAGAGAAGATGGACCTCATAGATAGACAGATTATCCCCAATTCGTACAAGGGACGGTCGGTGAACCTAGTAGCAGCTAGGTCGATCTACCGAGAGTTTGGGGCTAAAATAATTAAAGATGGTAAGAAGGTTAATGATGATTTCTGGGAACAAAGAGCCATCGACAATGGCGACGTCGCTGGAGAGGATGCTGACCCGGGTGAAATGTACAGCATTTTTAACAAACAAGGATTTTCCGATAACATCGGCAATACCCCTGCCCCCGTGGTATTGGGGGCTCCTCAAGTCAATTACCAGTCAGATCCTACTTGGATGTATCAAATAGCGGTGCAAATGAGAAACTATAACTCGAGGCTCCTTGAGCAGCGGAACCAGGCCCTCAGAGGCGTGAGAGACGTCTACACCGGATTGAACTTTTATCCTCAGTCCACTCAGCCTACGCATGCTAGATTCAAATGGTTAGGTCCATCAGAGAACATTGTCTACGATATGAGCTTTGTAAATTCCAATATCCGTCGCCGATTCACTGGGCTAAAGGATGTGCCTCGCGAAGTATATGAGGACTTGGACGATGAACTAAAGCTCGCGATTCAAGAGCAGCAAGCTTACGAAAGACTGTTTTAAGAGAAGACTGTCGTATATACTAAGTAAGGCTTATATACAAAAACCACTTTCATGTACGAAATGATAGTTTAAAGACTTAAGTATTATTCAGAATTGAAGATGCAATACAGTGTACCTTTTGGTCCGATTTCCAATGTTCAATTTCATTGTTCAATTTCATTGTTCAATTGGATTTTCCAATTCTCATTGTTCCTTTCATACCACAGTATCTCCGTCGGATAATTCTTCATCGCTAATGTCGGAGTCAATGGTGTATTCGTCTGCGTCTTTGGTGAGCTTTTTCTTTTCCATGTGGGCTCTTAGCTCGAAATCCACCTTGGTTTTTCTACGTCCAACATGGACGGTGATGTCTCCCTCGTCAACAACCTCTGCGTGTTTCTTGGAATATGCCACTTCCATCTTGGCTTCCTTTCCTGAGATCTTATGATTCACCCTGATGTGCTTGGCTAAAGTATCGTGTCTGGTAAAGATCCTCGGTCCCGTGGAAGGATTCTGCTTCACACATACATAACATTTAAATAGCTTCTTCTTCTTGGAGTGGACCGTCTCCTGATGTCTTATTAATTCATACTTTCTCGAGAAACGACGTAGACACATTTTATCTGGCTCATCGGCAGATGGTAGCTGACATTCGTGAGTGACATCGGGGTCGTAGTTGGACGATTTGTTCGAAGGTCTGTTGGCAACGGCCCTTTTAATCACCCTATGCGGAGTCATTTTCGATTCTACTTTCACCTTTTTCTTCTCCTTAATCTCTCCAGAATCCACAGACAGAGGCTCGGGATCTTCAAAGGCAATATTGGAAGAAGTGGGGGTATTGGAGCTTGATTTCGTCGACTCATTGTCATTAATTGGTGAGCTCGACACATCCGATACCGGCGTGACTTCTTTCCTTTCTGGTTCCCTTGTACTAGGCCTTGTAGTGGCCACTTGGCTGTAATTATATTTGGAATAATCTGACACAAATTTAGCGTAGCAGTCACTAAGATCAAGATGAATGATAGAGAGGAAATGGTAGATGGCAGGCTTCCACGTTAACAAGTTATACATTTCCCAATAGTTTAAATTCATGACAATATTGGTGAGGAACCGGATGGTTCTTGTCGCTAGAGTGACGTTACGGTACCCCATGGAAAGCTTTATAAAAACGTCGAAATTCCTCTCTACCAAGAGGTACAATTTTGAGTGGATAGGATCTTGCAAGTTTAGGAAATCGTCTAAGTGGTCCATCAAGTGGTAGAACTTGTTCTCTAACGCTGCGGAAGCTTCTCCGGAGACCCTTCCCTGCAAGAGAAGGGTCGCTATTGTATGCACATGTTCGTTATATTCCTCTATTTTCCTTGGGGTTCCCAACACAAGTAGCGAGATCATTTCCTGGGACGGTTCATCTTGTGAAAGACTCATAATGTCAAAAGTAGACACCGACACTGACACTGGCACTTATAAGCTCTGAGAGCTAAATAGCACTTCTAGAAGGGTACAATATCTGTTATTGAACGTAGACGTGAGGCCCGACACTTGTTGTTCGGGTGTGAAAACAGATATCAGCAAAAAGACTTCAGGGAGCTGAGTAGGACTGATCAACAGTACGGTGAAAGGCTTTTGATAGCTGTGTGTATTAGCGATTCTGCGTAGCAGGTAGCAAGGAGTTATAAAGCAAGCCAGGTCACCCTTGGGCAATAGTTTACTGCTGTTCCTTGTTTGACTGCAATAAATTGTAGAAAAAATCGTCTGCCAAAACTCGCCTCTGCACGACCTTGCCATCATTACCCGGTGACCACAGGTCAGCAATTTTGCAACCAAAAGCAATAGTAGTTTACAGAAAAAGTCCTGGGACAAGAGGCAACACAAGTGGAGGAGGTGATGGAGGAGAATATATAAAGACAGTAGGAAGGCATCAAAGATACTAGAGATGATAAATCGCACGAATCTTGGGTGCTATTCACTTTGGCTGTGCTTTCAACTTTATTCTTTCCGGTTTAGAGAGTGTCACGGAGATTGTCCGCAGCATGCAATCTGCTAAAGTAATGCAACGTCTTAGTTTTGCCATATATTCATAGTTGGCATCTATATAGTACAGCTACTTGTTAGAGGTGTCAGTGAGATATGAAAACCCCATAGACGTCTTGACGTCTTTCTTTTTGTCATTGTAGAAACGCAGAGGATCAAGTGCTTGAAACTGCGACGAAGAGTTTTGCAGCTGACCCTGCGGTCGATGCGGATGCTGCTGTGTTTGAAGCGCCTGCTGAGGTTGCAGCTGCGGTATATGTGGCTGCAGCGCTCGCAGTTGCAATTGGTGTGAAGGTAGTTTCTCTGGCATTGAAGGTAATGGGTTGGCATTCAAGAAATGATGGATTTGTGCTGGTTGCCGAGGCAAGGTGGGGGACGTAACTGGTTGGCTTTGGTTCAACATGCCTATTGGAGTCAAAGGCTGGGTTACTTGTGATGGTTGGTCGTGACCGATGGGTTGGTTAATGGAGAACAGAGCCTTGTTTTCGGGCAGATGCCTTTGCGGGTTGTGCTTTCTTGTCTGTACTGGCTGATTTATACGGAACTTTTGAAAGTTGTCTCGCAAAGGAGAGTCTGATGGCTTATTAAAGTTTACGCTCATTTCTTTCATCCATCTGGAATTTGAAGGTTTCAGCTCGTTACCCTTTGGTAACATAGTACCATGAGACGGCTTCTCTGTGGGACGCGGCCGCTTCTGAGAACCTTCTATTGAAGGGAGCTCTAATATGTCCACGCCACGTTTGCGATCTGAAACACTTTCTTTATGATCTTGGTCGGGATAATCGCCACCATCTACAGGACCCAAGCTCGACTGGAAATTCGGTGCTGTCCTCGAATTAAACTGATTATTAAAGTAATCGATGTTGCCCCTATTAAAGGTAGAAGGAGGGAAAATCTGGGGGACATTAGGCCGTTGGGTGGGGACAGGAACTGGTATGTGATGAGATGGCAGCGTTTGCTGGGGAATAGAAATGGGCTTCATCGGCTGCTGTACATGATGCATTGGCAACTGCTGCAACGGTTGAAATTTCAGGGGGTGTGCTTGTTGTGGTTGCGTTACTTGCAGCGATTCTTGCAGCGGTGGTAACGATTGAGGAGCAGAATACTGCGTCACATCCGAAACTGGTCCCATCGGTGTTACCCTGATTGGAGGGGCAGCATTCGGCATTTGATAATCAGACACTTGTGATATTGGTGCCTGCCCCTCTCCGTGTCGGGAATTTGTATTTTGAGTCATATCTTCAACGACTCGAGAATCATCCTTGTCCTCTGGAGAAAATTCCTTGTCATTATCCTGATCACGATCTTGCTCTTGATCCTCTGCTCCATCTTCTCCCGGAGCTTTCTTCATTTGTACCAGATCATCAATGATTTCAACATTTTCTTTGGCATAATTCACTGCCATCTTATTCTCCTTACCGGTGATTCCATGCTTTCTACGAATATGTCTTGCTAGTGAGTCATGACGAGGATAGCTCTGTATTTTAGACCCATTTTTAGCGCAGTAAAGACACTTGTAGATCTTCTTTTTGGTGGCATGGACAAATTCTTGGTGTCTGAGAAGTTCATTTTTCCCGTAGAAAATCTTAAGACAAGGTCGTAAACTATTGGGATCTATTAAATGACATTGGTGAATAATTCCTGAACGTTGCTTAGTGTTTTTATCTCCCGGTGTAGTGGCAGACTTCCCTCCCTGGGTGGAGTTAGAGGCATGATCACCAGCCATGGGTGACAATTGAATAAAGAGAAGCTCTTGTTTATTGTCGGGTCCGTTATTGTTATCAGTGCGAGGTTGCTGTCCAATTTGTCCGTTCCGTTGATTTTGAATATTTGTTAATTTATCTTTATGAGAAAAAATTTTGTCTGATGATATATTGACATCCCTTGATTCCTTATGTGGTTTCTTCACGGGAGAACTAGCAATGTCGACATCTGTCTTGCTACTTGGGATAGCATACGACGGAGGTTCATTTGTTCTATAATCTAATTCATTTGTCGGTGGAGTTGAGGGACCACTCATGGCACCTTCATTAATGTCATGATCTACTAATGTCTGTCGGACAAGTTTTTTCTTGACTCTTTTTGATGGAGAAGTGTCTGCATCTTTTAAAGTGATGTCAATATAAGGCTTGATATGAACCTTGGACAATTTCGAATGCTTTGAATTCTTACTGAATGAATGATATGAATAGTTGTAAAACGGATAGGGGAAAGGGTACTGTAACCCACTAAGCATCGAATCATTAATATAAGTTGTAGGAGGTTTCACCAACACTCCAAACGGTGTCTGATTGACTTCAAATGCCAAAAGTCTCAAGAAATACTCCAAATCCGGAATCAAATAGATTAAATGATATATTTCCCAGTAGTTCAAGGAGTAAATGAGTTCAACAACGTATTTGGTGATATGAGATGCTAATGAAAGGTTAAAGTATGTTGATGATAATTTTATTAAGTCACAATAATTATCGACAAGAATTTTCGATAGCGTTTCATTAGGATAAAATGACTGTCGTAATGTCGGATTATTTTTGTCATCAGACACTGGTACATAAGATGTTAATTCAAATAATGCTGATTCAAAGGAAATCCGTGCATAATCATCCAATTCGTATCCCAGCTCCAACTTAGTGAGGAGTTGCTTCATTTTGTTACTGTAGTCATTGATAGACTCAGGAGACCTCTGAAGTTTCTTGCGTTCGGTGACTGTAGATGAATCACGAGGGTTCATTTTGAGCAAGTCATCAAGAATAGGATCCCGTGGGGCCGTTTGATTCTTTAATTGTATTTCTTTTATCAAGTCTAAATGTTAGTAACAGCTTTTTCTTAAATATAACACCACCAGTATTTTGACAAAGTTCCATGTAGTTTCTGACAATATCAGACAAAATTTTTTAAACCCGTCTACAATGTGTTTCATTTGACGTTTTGTCAGGCGAGACGTCGAACTTTGCATGATTCCGGGGGGAAATGTCTGATTAATAGTTTGTACTTACTTTTTGGATGGAATCGTTCATTATTTACATCTGGAACATCTTGCTATATTGTGTTAGTATTACTGGATTATTAAAGTGGATAGAAGTACCAACAAACGATGTCGGTTTTTATCTAGCGACCAAGGAACTTTTTTTTGTCAGGCCCAATAATAGTCATCTACCTATTTTAAAAACCTTATAAGTTACTCACCATTGTACTACCTGTATTAGACCACATCGCTGTCTATTGCAACAGAGTACTTGTCTCTGTTGTTGATGGCCAGATGTAATCAAGAAATCCGTGTTCGAGAGGAATGACAGGAAGGTGCAACCACCTAAAAATTGATACCGGCTTTGCGGGTGGGACACGACAAAACTATTTTGTCGGTTCTCGGCGAAACGTGAATTTGCAACTACAGTACGGGTAAAGAGAACAGCAATAGGGCTGAGCAACAAAGAAGAAAGTAGTGAATGGTGGTATAATACAGTGGTTTAAATGTGAGGTGGCTCAGACTAGCGATTCTTTGTTTGACGATGAACTGACAATTGTCAGGGGGAAGCATTAGGCGAGCCCTGTTGCGACACACGACATGCGGCACAAAGATCCTGTCGCAAGCATTAACGGTTTTGGAAAAAGGACATTTACAGGTTAGACAAGGGAAGCCCCCGGCAAATTACAGGTTACGACCCCCAATAAAGCCACCAGAAACATTGACTTAGAAGACGCTATATGTTTATTATCTACACAGGGAAGCCTCCATTGGAGAAGCTTCGGTGGATTTTGTCGGTATTTTCGATGGTGAAATTACTGGCAAAAGTGCTTTCGTCAAATTCTGGGGCACTAGCGAGCTTGAGATGAGACCGATAAATGATACTTGGCTGTTCACGATGACCTACTACTTCATCATCATCAATCTCACCCAAGGTACGTAAGACATGAACAAAAACCTTAGCATAGACATCATTACCCCAAAGGTTATCCAAATGTTCGTGGCCTTCGACAGCCAGTGAAGTAGTGTACCGTTCGGGCAACTGTGATTTCATCACTTCGATATCGACCAACGAGTCAGAGTCACCGTATATCAAGTGCACTGGGATACGGATATTCCGCATTGGATACGACACTGGGGTGAGACCTGCGAGTTGGGATCCGTCATGATACATTTGGAAGTTTTTATGGCTGATTATTTGGAACCAGTGCACCACGGTCTTGACCGATGTTGTCGAGTATAAATGGGCATAGGAGCAAAGTTTTTGGATCTTGGTGATGTTTTCTGACCTCCAGTTGAACAAGATATAGTTTGCCAAATCGATCATGGTATCAAAGAACGGGGGAAACATCATTTTCTGCCAAAAATACACTGAGGGCATAAGAACTCTTCGGGAAAACATCAAATACATCACTGCCGGTGACATTTTCACCATGATATCTAAGAAGCTAGAATAAAGCCCGTGGGGGGTTGTTGCGGGTGAAATCGCAATGATTTGATCAATTTTATACTCTAAATGAGGATGAATCGAGCAACTAGCAAAAGCTTGTGCTGTCCCCTGACTGAACCCAATATACGTTAAAGAACCAGCTCCCGTATCGTTCAAAATGTAGTCGATGGTGTTGGGGATGTCGAAAAAGGCAAACTCATCGAGGGAAAAGTTCCAGAACCTCTCGCTGTAAACGGGATGAATCAAATGCTTCTGACTATACTTATTACCTCTGTTATTACCCAACCAGACATCATATCCAAGATCGTACAAGAGAAATGGTAAATTGGACTTTTCCTCCAACATCGTCACCCATATTTCACTACTCATCAACAAGCCATGATGTAAGTAAACCACCTTGCCATTCTTCGTCACTGGTCGATCTCGCGCGATTAATCTCTGTACTGTTAACAAATATCCATCCTCGGTCTTGACAATACGATGCTCTATGTCAAAGCCAAACAATCGGCACATCTCGGTGATGTCACCACTATTAAGAAGGCCAATCATCCTCTCGTAGGTGTCCTTATCATCCAGCTTACCATCCAAATACTTGTACTTAATGTCGTCGTTCTTGACGTCCTTGAATAAACGAATGGGATGCGACGTGAAAGTGTACACCATCAGTGTGATAGATGAAAAACTGGTGATGACCCACAATGGGAGCACCCCAGTGATCACTGTGAGAGTGTATTCTATCCACGCCAACACGAGCGAGATCACCACCAAGGGCCACTCGCTAAGGCTCAACCGTCCAAGCAATGGCACGTACATTGCACTAACTGACGGTAAAAAAAGTGGTTAATCTGGCTTTCTCTGTGGGACATTTCGTGTTTTAAAAAACTGTTATGGGTGTGATGTCCTGCACCTAGCCCAACCAGCGAGTGGATTAAAACCCTAAATGGGTAAAGAAGGCAAGCGCGTGCCGGGCCAATCAGATGCACCCTGCGGGCATGTGACTAGATAGGAAGCCGGAGGGAGACCTGCGAAGCGTGTGCATGAATTTCTGGGGATGTGTGCATACGGTGCAGATTATCCGACGGTGCAACCCACGATAGAGATGCAGAGTTTTGGCTACCACATACGATGCAGCGTCCTACGACATGTGCGGGTGTATGTGGGTGTACATGGTGTGCTGTAGGGGCCGCCGAAGGTGGAAAACCTGATGGTCGCTCTCTCTGACAAATAACTTTGACTTCTCTACTACCTTTGTCTAGTGGCCTCTGTTTGTCCTACTACCAGCTTCGGTTAGCTTCAACTTCTCTAGCTTGCTTCTTACAAACTCACTCGAGATCAATGTGCCCTCTCATTCCTTCGTGTGCTTCTCGCATGTCCATCTCTTCCTCGCAAATAATAATCTAACGCACTAGCTCGGCTAAAGTCGATCCTGCGGCTAAAAATTTTTTTTTTCCTCTGTATATAAACCCATTGCAGTACATCGATATCAAAAGATTTCCCTACCAATCGGCCTTCATGCTGGCAGTCTAAGCTCTATTCTTGATAAAAGAGTGTAGTATACCATGGGCAACCGTGTAGTGTCTTATTTAAAAGACAACTTCGTCCCCCACATGCCTTCGAAAGAAGTCGGGGCTGTGGAAGATGCTGCTTTCTTTGCATTTGAACCAGAGGAAGGAGCGGTCCACAAGAAGAGTGAAGACAATGCCTCGGTCCACACAAGATCTACTACATCTACTGATAAATCTGCTAATCATCTTCACCGTTCCTTGAGGGGACGTCACGTTCAGTTATTGGGGATAGGAGCCACCATCGGTTCCGCTCTTTTCGTCGCTATAGGGAAGGCATTGGCTAAAGGGGGGCCATTAAATTTGTTTTTGGCATTTGTAATATGGTCGTTCCCCATTCTTTTCATCACTCTTACCACAGCAGAAATGGTGACCTTGTTACCCATTCCTTCTCCTTTTGTAAGATTAGCAGGAAGATGCTGTGATACGGCACTTGAAGTGATGACAGGATGGAATTTCTGGTTCTTATGCTGTGCTCAAATCCCCTTCGAGATCACCACGTTGAATTCGGTGATTCATTTTTGGAGATCAGATTATTCTCCTGCCATTCCTTTGGCGATACAAGCGGTACTTTACTTTGTGATTAACGTGTTGGGAGTGGCAATTTACGGTGAAACAGAGTTCTGGATGAGTATCGGGAAGGTGATTTTGGCTACAGGGTTAATTTTGTTCACATTTATCACCATGGTGGGAGGAAATCCTCAACATGATGCCTTTGGGTTTAGATACTGGAATAACCCGGGTCCTATGAATACTTATCTTGCTACGGGAGATCTAGGGAGGTTCGAAGGGTTTTTAGCGTGTCTCATTCAGGCATGCTTCACTTTTGCCGGGCCAGAGTATATATCAATAGTGGCTTCAGAAACGATAAACCCTCGCAAGACCTTACCCTCGGCTTATAAACAAGTGTTTATCAGATTAAGCGTTTTTTTCATCGGAGGAGCCCTTTGTGTGGGGATTTTGGTGCCCTACAACAACAAGGATCTTGTCGCTACAATCTCCAGCGACCTCCCCGGCGCAGGCGGGTCTCCCTACGTGATAGCGATGCAAAACCTCAAGATAAATGTTTTACCAGATATTGTCAACGCATTGTTGGTGACGGCAGCCTTTTCTGCGGGAAATTCCTACACTTATTGTTCATCGAGAACATTATACGGACTAGCATTGGAAGGGCTTGCCCCACAGATCCTCAGTGCTACAACAAAGACAGGTATTCCGATGTATTGTGTGATGATCTCTCTTTGTTGGGCACTTATTTCATTTCTTCAACTAGGGAAACAATCGTCAGTGGTGTTGAATTGGATCATGAACCTCATCACCAGTTGTCAGTTACTTAACTTTGCCATTATGTGTTTTACTTATTTGTTTTTCTTTAGAGCAGTGAAAGTTCAAGGGTTAGATAGATCAAAATTCCCTTTTAAGGCTTGGTACCAGCCATGGTTGGCGGTCATCGGGTTAGTAAGCTCTTTTTCCATGATATTTATCAGCACTTATACAATTTTCCTTCCAGGCCAATGGGCAGTGCTGTCATTTTTGTTTTCATACTTGATGCTCTTTGTCGATGCTGCCATCTTTATCGGCTATAAGGTCCTCTGGAGAACAAAGTGGAAAAAGCCGTCCGAAGTTGACTTGGTCAGTGGACTCGCGGAAGTAGAGCAACACGAAGAGCAGTTTTACCTGGAACTCGCAAAGACCAGAAAGTCTTCCGACGGTAAGTACCACCGCAAATGGCATGAGCGATTCTTTACCGTGATCTTTGGTAGTGAGATAAAGTAAACCTAAGATAATAGATAGATTAGATACAATAGAGTCATAGAATAGACCATAGAATAGACCATAGAATAGACCGGAATAGACCAGAATAGAGCCATAGAACAAAACCATTCAACAGTGCCTTTCAGTGCCATTCAACAAAGCCGAGTAGACACGGCCATCTTGTCTGGTGGCTTATCGGAATGCATGCAAGCTGCACCCTATCATGTAGAAGTTGCTCCAGCTCTTCCGCCTGGAGATCCTTTCTGCCCCGGGCCCTTTTCCTTCGTGAGCTTATTCTATGGTGAGCTTCGCTATCATCTGTCATCTCTGATTGTCACGCCCTTCTCCTGCGCTGTTGCCCCTTAGCCTTGGTGAGCGCCCCTGTTTCGGTGTAAAATTACCTTGTTTGAAGGCTTTTTTTTTTTTTTTGGTGTTTTTGTGTAATTACCTGTATATAGTTGGGTGAGGTTTATCTAGACTTTTTTTCTAACATAAGCATGCTACCACATATTCGGCTCTTTTGACATCGGGAGCTGTTGACAAGGTTAGGCAGCTCAAGTGAAGGCTACTCAGGGTACTATAGTTTTACAGCTTGAGAGAGTGAGTACAGCACAAGACCGACATCAAAAGCTTTCCAGTATCATCAGCTAGCTCGGTACTGACTTTGTTTTGCCGTCCGAGACTCTGTCGAAATGGATTTCGTCGACTTAGTGTGGAGGACAGGACTGGCGCTGTATAAGGATTTGGAAAAGAAGTACTCCAACCATGAGATTTACGTGCAAAGAGTATTGGCCACCAGCTCGGGGACCATTTCCATATCGTTTTGTCTTATGGCCATCTACGCCTTTTTCGCTATTGACCCCAGACGACTAGTGTTTCGACACCAGCTCATTGCTTTTTTGATCTTTTTCGATCTTTTGAAAGCATGTATCTTACTATTATATCCGACAAGAGTCATGACTACATATTCATCATATTTTAACAATAATTTCTGTCAAATCGTGGGTTTTTTCACGGCAACTTCGATCGAAGGTGCAGATTTGGCTATCTTGTCCTTTGCCATTCATATGTTTTTATTAATCTTTAAGCCTAGTCTAAATACGAAAGTCACCCAGACAAGAACTGAAGGAGGTTTGTACGTTTGGAGATTTTGGGTTTACGGACTATCATTTTTAATCCCCATCATTTTAGCATCTTTAGCATTCATCCACCCCAAGGGATATCAGTCTTATGTCCACTGGTGTTACTTGCCTGAAGAGCCCATCTGGTATCGTCTTGTTTTGAGTTGGGTCCCGCGGTACTTGATTGTCATCACCATTTTCGTGGTTTATTGTGTGATATACTTTCATTTCATACGAGAATTCGACGTGTTGGGAGGATTGTTTTCGTCGGTGCACAAGGAGAAAAAGTCCAAGAATGACCGCATCTCTGTTTGGTCTTCTACGACGTTTTTCTTCCGCTCTTTATTCCGTCGACAGATGCCCCAGTCACGTCAGATGCTGGAGAGTTCGGGGTCACATCAGTCGCAAGGACCCTTTTTCTCTCGCGACGACCACGAAGCTGACGAGGACGAAGATGATGATGATCAGGACGATATCGATATTGCGTACGATCCTGAATTACAGGTGGTTAATCTTGTAAATTTAAAGAAACGCCAGCAACTCTTGAAGAAGCAAATAAAGAGCATCTTTGTGTATCCTTTTGCCTACTGTCTTATCTGGTTGTTCCCCTTCATCTTATCGGTCACGCAATTTGGATACGAAGAACACCATCATCCGATTTTCTGGTTGAATGGTGTTTCTGCCTTCATGCAGTCTTCTAGCGGGTTTATTGATGCCTTGGTATTTTTCTATCGTGAAAAGCCATGGAAGTATACCATCATGAAGAATTTTGAAAAGGAGCATGAAAACAGAATGGACTATTTGGTCCATCGAAACTCCACGACAAGGTCAGAATCTAGTACTTCAAAGTATGGCCGGCCCTCATTGTCGGAGAGTTTTGGGGTCGATATCAACAAGTATGCTAAGATAAGACAAATCTTGAATACACTTAGGTTACCGCTATTCGGCCTTCCTACGGAGGAAAATTTGTCGAAACTTCAGTTGTCGTATATGAAGAAAAGAGTGCACGTCAAGGAGGAGCATGTGGGGATGGAGAAGAGAAAGAACGATTTTTCTGATGTGCTACAGGAAGGGATGCCGGAGGAAGATTTCCATAACACTTTTAGTAACTATTCTATGAACTTTTCCCAACCAAATCCTGCGGGCAGGAAGAACTCCGTAGTGTCATCACCGTTCCACGGAATCTCCAGACCCGCAATGGCCCACATTCATGACGACTTTGACGACACCAGGAAACCATCGATTACCGACAGCACTAAGGAAAAGCAGAGTTCAGATGACGAGGCTGACGGAGAAATAGACTTCTTAGAATTTCTCCGCAAGGGGCCGTAAATAGGACCCATAGCGAAGAACGTGAGAATATGGCTATTGAGATGAATGAAAAGATTGAAAAGATTGAAAAGAAAGCAATTAATTGAGAATAGAACGAATAGATCACTGTCTAAACAATAACCCAAAATCGGACTAAGTCCAAACCAAAAGTTGTTTAAACCAAAAGTAAGTCACATTAAAATTCCTGTTAAACTACGTCATGAAACACATCACCATGAGAAAAGTTACAAAAAACCCCGAGTATATTAGTAATTTATTAATCGTACGTGTATAATTATATCAATGCTTGCTTTGATGCTTCTGTTGCTATGCTGTCGCTTTGATACTTGTCTCTTGCTCTTGCTTTGCTCTTGTCTATTGTTGCTGGGTTTTTTTTTTTTGGCGCACGTGACCTTGTCGCTAAATTTCGCAATTTTCGCAATTTTCGCAATTTCTCTCTCCGGACCGGCGCTAGCACCTCGCGAAGGGCTGCGTCGTCATAGGCTGCGACGTTGTCGCTGGGCTTGGGCTCTTTTCTGACTCTTTTCTGGCCCTTTTATGGCTCATCATGACACCCACCACGGTGCAAATGTCTAGGTATGGAGACGAGAGAGAATAATAGCGACCTCGAAGGCAGACAAGAGAAGTACTTTGAGAGCAATGCCGGTGACGGGTCTAAAGCTACCGATCAACATTTGAAGGGGATTAAATTGGCTTTAACTTTGGGAAGTTGTGTGGCTACTTTGTTCATCGCTGCCTTAGACCAGACAATTATCTCCACGATTTTGGAGGTGGTTGGTAATAAGTTTGGCTCCTTTGAGAAGATTAACTGGCTTTCCTCGGCGTACATGCTTGCGATGGCCACATTGGTTCCATCGTACGGTAAATTGTCGATAGCGTTTGGTAGGAAATACACCATTCTCACGGGGATAGTGATATTTGAGATCGGTTCGTTGGTGGCAGCGCTAGCGCAAAGCATGGACATGTTGATTGGGGGTAGAGTCATCCAGGGGGTCGGAGGTGGGTTGATCCAGGCCATCGTGATGGTGATAATCACCGAATCAGTTCCCATCAATAAACGACCATTGGCCTTTGTGTTGATCGGCACGACGTGGTCGCTAGCTAGTGTGTTGGGTCCGTTTGTCGGCGGAGCATTCACTACCCATGTGACGTGGCGTTGGTGTTTCTATGTTAACTTACCCATAGGGGGGCTAGCCTTCGTGTTAATGATATTTAGCTTCAATCCTCCAAAACCGGAGGGGAACCTTAGAGAAAAGTTAAAGAAAGTCGATTATATTGGCACTTTCCTCGTGGCTCTGGGGCTTGTGTTGCTTTTGTTGGCACTATCCTTTGGGGGGATCCAGTACCCCTGGAAGTCCGCAGCGGTGATCTGTCTCTTTATCATTGGTGGTATCTTGTTGATTCTTTTCTTAGTGTACAACTTCACATTATCCAACGACCCACTCATCATGAAGGAGTTCATCAAGATCCCCCAGATCTTGGCCGCTTGTATGAGCTCTACCTTCAATTTTGCATTTTTCATTTCATCGACAGTGTACTTGGCCATCTTTTTCCAAGTGGTGTTTAATGCTTCTGCCTGGCAATCAGGTATCGACATGCTTCCTTTTGTTATCACCGTCTCGGTGGCCTCCACTATCAACGGCGTGTTTATCCGATTCTTTCGCCATATCAAGTTGACGATGATGATTTCCGCGGTGTTGGGGCCTGTGGGTACGGGTTTACTTCTTGTTTTGGGTCCTTCTTCGCTGGTGGGAGCCCGAATAGGCCTTTTGATCCCCATTGGTGTCTCTGTGGGGTTGCAGTTCCAAAGTGCCCTCTTGGCTGCTCAAGTAGAGGCCCCTAATGATATCGATGGATCCATCATCTTGGTGACGACATTCATAGACTTTTGTCGATCTACCGCTTCGACGATCTCCGTCACCATCTCCCAGCTTTTGCTTCAGACCACCGGCACGACTTACATTAACCAAACTCTCGAGAAATTGCCCAAAGACTCTAAAGAGTACCATATCCTTAAAAAGTTCCCGTCAAAGAGCTTGATAGAGAGTCCCGAAATCATCCATAAGTTTCCTCCCTCGCTACGGAAGATGATCATCGCCGACGTTAGTAAGGCGTTGAAGAATGTGTTCTACTGGGGGTTGGCCCTTGCCATTGTGTCGTTCTTTTTTTCCATATTTACCACGAACAAAAAGATCCCTAAGGACAAGGATGTCAAAACCAAGCAGGACGAAGAGGAGGAGCAAGAACAAGAACAAGAACAAGAACGAGATAAAAATCTTCAACAAGAGTCGAGTAAATCGACTGATAGTAAATTAGAACAGGGTCTGAAAGACTGAATTTATATATTACACTACTATACATTACTCAAATACCTTTTTACCCACTTCTTCAAGGTAGAGCTTCACTTGCGCATTCAACCTAGCGAGCTTTAGATCGAGATTTCTCACTTCAAGTTGGAAGTCTGACTTCTTTTTATTGATATTGGCCTCGATATCGGCGATGTGTTCTTTCTTTTGTCCAAACTCTTGTTCTTTCAAGTCTCTCTCCTCCACCAACTTTGTATAATCTCTTCTATAGTCAGATAGTTGCTGTTGGCTCTTTTTGATGCGATCTTCTGACTGCACCTTTAGCTTATCGATTTTCTCTTGCATATTGATCATTTGTCGTTCATACTGCTGGATCTGCCGGGTCAAGTCGGACAGTTCTACGTCTTGCTGGTCAAGGTACTCCTGAGTGGAGTTGAGATCATCAAGGGCATTTTTCTCCTTGATAAGGTCGTTAAGGATCTCTTCTAGTATGCGAAACAAGCTCTTGAGCTCACTTTCCACCACTTGAATCGATTCAATAGTTATAGCGAGATTACGGTCTCGTCTTTCGTGGTCGTCATATTGTGATTGGTATTCCTCAATCTGGCTCTTGAGCTCTGCAATCACTTGCTTCAACACCTCCAAATCTGTTGCAGAGTATGCTTTAAGCCGGTCGATATCCTTGGTGGCCTCCATTATCAAATACGTCTGGTCCTCTAGTTTATCAGCCAATCTGGCCTTCTCTACCTTATACTGCGAATGCTCCATCGTAAGGATCTCCTGCGATACTTTCAATTTCTTAAGCTCGCTTTCAAGTCTCGCATTGTATGCATTGATCTGTTTGAGAGTGGCCTTCTTATGATCCCCCTCCGATGATTCTATTCTTGTCTTTAAGCTACGGAGCTGTTCATGAGTACGGTCGTTCTCCATCTCCACCTTCTTTATTCTTTCAAGGTTCAGTTCCGTGTCGTATACCAACTGTTCACATTCTGCCGAATGTTCGTCCCTGAATCGGGCAAAGTTGATAACGGCACTCAAGATCCTTCTTGTCCTCAACGGCTCGGGTCTGGCGATATCCGACAACGTCAAGTCATAAATACCACATCCTTGAAGAAATCTATACGCTCCCCTATGCAAAACAATGAGGTTGATGGCCCCCTTGGTGTCCTCGTCCTCCTTTCCATTGACACTTTCATGGTCCTGGTTCACTTGATCATGATTCCCATTAACAATTTCATGATTACCATCATGGTCTGGCTTTCCCGTCTCTGGCTTTGCAAGCCCCATCGCCTTCTCCTGTAACAACTCGGGAGACATCACCATAAACGTATCCAAAAACAGTTCAAACAACGATCTTACAAACTGGCTCGTAGGTCGAGCCACCAATTCCTCGGTAGCAACAAAGTCAAGGCTCTGTAAACACACCGTTATCTCTTTCGAGTCAAGCAAAGGAAACACATCCTGGTGCATATAGTTCCTACGGTGTATCGTGCTCCCCGATCGATACGAGCTTAACCTTGACATCTGGGTTTATATCGTTGTATTTATTGTTTGTTTATCGCGACGCACAAAAATAGAGAGCGCAGAAGCGAAGAGCAGAAAAGAGGGAAGAGGGAAAAGAGGAAATAGAGAGGGAAGAGAAGAGAAAACAAGTAAGGTAAAGTGTTGCATAGTGAGTGAGCGATTATAACTATATTCTTATATCTTATATTCATTCTTAATCTTTTATTCATTCTTAATCTTTTATTCATTCTTAATCTTTTATTTTATATTCTTTCTGCGGTCCATACGGCACCTCTACATATTAGCTTGATCGTTTCGGTCAATAGCAAGTAAGGCACGGCCTTTTCTGCGTCGTGCTCGACGGCGGTGTCCAAATGCTCCAATTCCTCGTCTCTGAATTGAGAGATTATCCTCATCAAGTCAGTTAGCTCAGGCGACGACTGACTCTCGAAATCCACATCTTCCTTAGCCACTGGTTTCTTCGTCTTCTTGTCGTATATGGGGATATCATATTGATTCATTAAGATCCTTAGTTGCTCATTGTAGTGGCCCCCTATCACGGTCTCCACCGCTACAGTACATGCCATGGCTGCTTCTTTACTGAGTAGTGCTGTGCCAGCACCCATCCCAATGGCACCCAACTTCCATAACGGCGTTAATAACGATGGGCGCACTCTTCTCTCCACTTGTAGCTTATTAAACTGGTTATGGTGGCCAATCTCCTGGTCCCACATATGTTGTAACACCGGTCTAAGGTGAGGGTACTTTGACGCCAACACAGCATACTGGCCCATGTATATGTAATTAGCGCCCAATTCCCCAGCTTGGTCCACCCTGACTACTCGGTCTAAAAATGCTAATTGTGCCTTGGATAGCTTACCATATTCCACATCTTTTCCATAGTACTTTTTAGCTGCCGCAGTTGCCTTGCTCCTGACGGCACTACTGTGTAACCTCCTGATCATAGAAAAAGAAGCTGACGCCGGTGGTTTATTGTTAAGCGTTTGTTTGAGGTTTGCGGTTTGAGGTTTTGAGCCGGTTCGAAAACGGTTTCGCATTAGTCGAGCAGGCGAATAATTTGCCCATAAAGTTGCAAAGCTGAAGAGTCAAGTTCTGAGCTATTGGGAAGTAGTCTACGCAGACTTATCTTCTGCTGTTTCTTCTGATTTGTCTGATTCATTTGTAGAATGCTTTTAGCTGGTATGCTTTGGGTACTTTTGAATTTTTCTCTCATTTTGCATTTTTTTGCATCAAACCAAGATCGAGGAATATGTAGATCTATGGGCTTTGCAAATCTTCAATACGGAAATAGCAACATCCAAGGGAATCTCCTGGGTATCTCTAGAGTTTGTCACGACCTTGCTTTCATTCAAAGGGTTCCTAAGGTGCTGAAACAACTTGTTGGGAACATCTTTCATCATGAGCCATTCCACGGAAAAAATCCCATTCCATCTTGATGGCTCCATCCATATCTCTCTTTTCCTCGAGAAGTCGACTCCGCTGGTCATCTTTGCTATGCCACAGAACCTCCCTGAGGCATTAACCAGAAAGAAGAGGTAAACAGGACCCTTTTCGTAGGCCCTCTGGAGCCGCTTGTTGCCAAATTCTGTGGATGTCCAGATCCCGTGTTCAAATGAGGCATGGATATCATTGGCATTGTAAGACTTGATGACAAAGACTTTGGAGTCAGGGGTGATTTCCAATCTCTTCAACTGGTAGGCCTTGAATGAAGTTTCTGAGGTCAACGAGGCCACCGACTCCGAAGTCACATCAGATACTGAATCGGAGACAGTATCAGAGATCGCAGAGAGAAGCAGTGGCGACAGCGACAGCGCCAGCGCCAGCTCTTCGTACGACCATATGGAAGAGTTTGAAAACGTAGGTGGTCCAAACTGTTGTAATAGCGAAAGCGCCCTCGGCGTACAGTATCTAAGAGTATTCGAGCTCAAATCCATAACAAAAGATAGAAATCGTGAATAATACTTAGACGGTCAAGGAATTATGTGTATTTATTTCTTATTTATGTTACAACTTTTGCAACAATTTTTGAGAAAATGAGCGATCAGAAAAACGTCATCAGAAACCATCGACAGACAGTTTGCCACTTTTCCGGACTTTATGTACAGAATAAACCCCATCGACGACACACTTCTCGAGGCGAAAAAGAAGAAGGACGAAGCGTCCTTGAAATACCCCAAGAGTTTCAAGGTAAGAGTGTCGACGTCGAAGGTGAATTTGGATGTGATCAAGGAATGGACCGATAGAGAATTACAGAAGCTCTTGCCGGACGATGATATCGTGATTGATTACCTCAGTGAGCTACTTAAGAGCAGCGAAGAGCCCGATATCAAAGCAATCCATCTACAAATGAAAGATTTCCTAGGGGAGAAAGATTCATTTCAATTCTGTGACAAGCTCTGGAAAATGATGATTTCTGCCCAAGACAACAAAGACGGTGTGCCTTCCGAGCTTTTAGAGGAAAAGAAGACAAATTACAATAGAAGTGTTCCCAGGAAAGGAAGATACCACGAGGGCGAACCCAAAGGGAAGATTCAAGAAAACGACGAAAGGGACGGAAATAAAGAGGACAACGAAAAGAGAAACGAAGCAAGAGACGAAAAGAGAAGGCAAGAAAGATACGAAAAGAGAAGAGAAGAAAGACACGAAAAGAGAAGGGGGGAAAGAGACGGAAAGAGAAAGAGACCGAAAGACACAGAAACAGAACGAGTCAGAAAGAGACAGAGAGGTTGGTAATCAGCGTAGCTAGAACCTTATGAATTACGAATAAACTGTAGAAGCGAAACAGATGTAGAGTGCGAATACGATAACCTACGACTTCTGCATCTTTCTATCGTACCAGTCGTATGGCTAGTCATTTACTCGAACCCATCTCGAATGCTGGCGCGATTCTCTTTTTGTTGTTCGGCGCACTACCTTCGCCTTTAAAATATCGGGGCCACCCCGTAAAATCTTTCCATCAACAATCATGTCGGAAGTTCAGACTAATCAAGAGCATGAACATCGTTCGCATCACCACCATCATCATCATCACCATCACCACCACGGACTGCTGGAAAATAACCATGTGAGTGCCGACAATTCTAACCGAATTGGCAAGTATGTGGTGGTGAAAACATTAGGTGAAGGGTCGTTTGGTAAGGTGAAGTTGGCTCGTCATGTCGCCACGAACCAGAAGGTGGCATTGAAGATCATCAATAGGAGAACATTGGCCAAGTCCGATATGCAAGGAAGAGTGGAAAGAGAAATTTCATACTTAAGATTGCTAAGACACCCCCATATCATTAAACTTTATGATGTCATTAAATCTAGGGAAGACATAATCATGGTGATAGAATACGCAGGCAAAGAGTTGTTCGATTATATTGTGCAAAGAGGCAGGATGCCCGAAGATGAAGCAAGAAGATTCTTTCAACAGATCATTTCTGCGGTGGAATATTGCCATAGACACAAGATTGTCCACAGAGATTTAAAACCAGAGAACTTGTTATTGGACAACGACCTTAATGTCAAGATCGCTGACTTTGGGTTATCCAATATCATGACCGATGGGAACTTTTTAAAGACAAGTTGTGGATCGCCGAACTACGCTGCCCCTGAGGTCATCAGTGGGAAATTGTATGCGGGCCCGGAAGTGGATGTGTGGTCAGCAGGAGTGATTCTCTACGTGATGTTGTGTGGAAGATTACCCTTTGACGATGAGTTTATCCCCGCGTTGTTCAAGAAAATCAGTAACGGGGTGTACACCCTCCCCAACTACTTATCTCCTGGAGCTAAGCACATTTTGACGAGAATGTTGGTGGTGAACCCGTTAAATCGTATTTCTATTCATGAAATCATGGAGGATCAATGGTTTAAAGAGGGAATCGAAGATTATTTGTTACCTCCTGATTTATCCAAAGCTCAACAAGAGAAAATCGACGTCGACGATGATGCCGTCTCCGCTTTAAATATTACTATGGGTTACGATAGAGATGAGATTTATGACGCAATTAACAAGGCTAATGAAAGAAAGTATCCTCAGAAAACCTCCGATGAAATTCTAGACGCTTACGTCTTGATGAAAGATAATCATAATTTAGTTAACGACCTCAAGAAACAACACGAAGGTAAAGATGATTCTATGATTTCTCAATCGCCACCGTCTCAATGGTCAGGTGGCTCCACCAGCGCAGCTCCTGGGGTGCAACAGTCGGTGACTTATCAAACGTTGGCAAACGTCCCAGATTTGTCTACGTTACCGAATTCTACTATTGCCATCTTGCCGTCGTCTTTACCATCGATCCACCGTGCTTTCATTGCCGAAAATGACAGCCAGACGAAAATCACTCCTGTGTCATCGAAAAAGTCAAAGACAAGATGGCATTTTGGTATAAGATCGAGATCTTACCCGTTAGATGTCATGGGAGAAATCTACCGAGCTTTAAAGAACTTGGGGGCTGAATGGTCAAAGCCTACAGAAGAGGAATTGTGGACCATAAGAGTGAGGTGGAAATATAATAATTGCTCCAATGATACATTGAATTTGATGAAGATGCAAATCCAGTTATTCCAATTGGAGCCAAATAACTACTTGGTTGATTTCAAGTTCGACGGCTGGGAAAGTGATCCTTCGATTCTGAATGAAAAATATTCCCCCACACAAGACCTCGACGAAATGAGCTCTTTTTCAGCCTACCCATTCTTGCATTTAGCTACCAGGCTCATTATGGAGCTTGCTGTTAACAGTCAAGGAGGCTAATATGGAAGAGAGCAGTGTGACGAAACGAAAGCGTAGGAACTGAATCTAATAATCTATAGTATCACGTGCCTGTAGTTCTCTGTAGACATCAATTTTGCATTTGTGGATGGGATCCATACCTGCCAGTTTCTATTGATCTAAGGTGTCGGACAATGTCTTGCATCTTTGTCTTTGTCTGGTGGAGATGATCTGACCTGTCTCGTGTCTTTCGTGTTGGTGAGACGTGAATCGTGTTTCTTAATTAGTGAGAATTGTAAATAGCTCAAAAGGGTAAAATACTTACATTGCGAACTTTTCCAGGATGAACCATTAAAAGAGCAGAGCCAGGAATCGTACGAATAGCGGCCAAAAAAGAGCAAGGCCCATATAAAAGTAAGGCCATAATAGTAGGTGGCCATATAAACGTAGATTGACAAGATTTTCATGAAGATAATAGATTTGCTTGACCCTGAGGCCAAGGTTCCAGCGGAGGGCCAGATAAAGTTAAATGAAGCAATAAGACACATATTCAAGTCAAAGAGAACCGCTGTGTTGACAGGAGCTGGTATCTCTTGTAATGCAGGCATTCCCGACTTTAGGTCGTCTGATGGGCTCTATGAAATGGTAAAAAAGAAGTACCCCAAGGCGGTGGTTAAGGGACAGGATCTCTTTGACATCTCACTATTCAGAGACGAGATAACCCTCTCGTTATTTTGCACATTTATGGAGTCGTTGTATCGGTCGAGCTTGGACGCCGAACCCACGGAAACCCACCGGTTTATTAAGTCTCTAAAGGACAAGAATAAGTTGTTAAGATGCTACACCCAAAATATCGATTCATTAGAAGGGGCCATGGACTTAAATATGGGGATAAACATGGATCTGTTCAACGGTAAGACCGATTTCAACCGCCATTGGAAGAATTTGGATGTTGTACAACTACACGGAAATTTGCATAAGCTTTCATGTACGCTGTGTTTCAGTAGTCATGAATGGAACCAGGAGTATCAAGATCAATTGAGCCAGGGGTCTAACCCTCAGTGTGAGAACTGTCATGCCAAGTACATAGAGAGACTATATCTGGGTAAAAGAATCACCGGCAACGTGGGGATACTAAGACCCGATATAGTGTTGTACGGAGAAGATCACCCGCAATCGGAGATCTTGTCTCAGGGGTTAAATATTGACTTAAAGATGAGGGCGGATCTTTTGATTATCATGGGCACATCACTCAAAGTGGATGGCATCAAGAAGCTAGCACGAGCGTTGTGTAAGACGGTACATGAGAGGGGTGGGAAAGTTGTATTTGTGAATAAAACCCCCATAGGTAAGCAGTGGGAGAATTTTGTGGACTACGAGATCTTGAGCGACTGCGACAACTTTGTCAAGATTCTCAAGACGGAGATCCCCGATCTCTTTTTGACCCAAGAACAGCTAGACTCAAAGAAATTAAAGCGCGGTAATAAAGTCAAGGAAGAAGACAATGATGCAAAGGAGAATAAAGAGAGTAAAGTGAAGAAGGAACCGAAGGAACCGAATCTCACTCCTCCACCCACTCCTAAAAAGCGACCAGCTTTAAAGAGGAAGAACCCCAACACCCCCAGCAAAAGAGTCAAGTGTGAGCTCCCCACGCCGATGTCTAGCTTCAACGAGTAAAGGTGATTTGTAGCCTGTGTAGCTTAGCTTAGGTAAAATAACCTGCGTAAAGAGCCAACAGTGTGCGTAGATCTGTTCGCGAATTTAGTGATGACCCGCAGCAACCGTTGGCAAGTTTAATTGCCAGCGTTACACTGATCGAGAGTAAAGTGAGCTGGTGAGTGATCTGATGGAATCCACAAACGAAAAAGAGAGAAGACGGTCTGATTATGACTTCTTGGATTTCTCTTCGTTCTGGGGGAAAACCGATGAGCCCAAGAAGGGTGGGGGTTCCAATACCGTGATGGCCGATAGGTTGATGGAGAAGTTGATCTCGATGATGATCCCTACTTCAATCGAAGATGACCGACAAAACAGTGTGCTTAAGGGGAGGATCTTGATGCAGAGCACAAGGCCGCCATTGTCATTCCCGATCATGTCGAACAATTCGTCGTTAATGGCACTGCGCACCTCTACTACGTTTAGGGCCATAGATGGCACCATCAATTTTGTCAATTGGAACACCCCTTGGTTCACCATTGGGGTTTTGTTGATTGGCACCCATATTGTATTGAATCCGATACTATTGACGGTGTTACCGCCGATGATATTGCTCTATGGCGTGATGGTGCCCCATTATCTTGCGATGTACCCTCCCGATACCTCATTCTTGAATAAGCATTTCGAATACAACCCGTTACCGGCACCAAAGAAGCTTGAAGGGTACAGAACCCCCAAGCCAGTGCCTGAGTGGTCGCGAGAATTTATACTAAATTTCACTGATCTTCAGAACCATATGACCTTCTACATATCTGCATACGATTTCACCGTGTGGTTGACCAACGGGTACCTTTATTTTAAGGATGAGCAATTAAGCAGCGTGGTGTACCTCTTGTTTTTAGCGACGATATTGCACAATTTGGTGGTGCTTCCGCGGGTGCTCCCGCTATTCTGGCGGTACTTCCCCATTAAGCTCACGCTAGTGGCGGCGATGTGGATGGCACTGGTTTGTCTCCACCCAAAGATACGCGAGCGGCTATTGGACTGGGCATGTTCTGAGGACACCAGATTGGATTTTGCCGATAGAAGCAATAAGATCGAGAACATATTAAAGAGATCCATCGCTAATGGAGATCCAGAACCACCATACAAGGAAGTAGAGATCTTTGAATTGCAAATGTTGGACCACAAGACGCGGATGTGGAAACTTATTGGCTTCACCAACGATATGTATACATTAAATTGTCCATCTCGAATGACGGCGAAGAAGACTCACGAAGATGACGATGGTGCTATGGTACAAAGTTTAAAGATGGCGAAGCAACTAAATATCAAGTACGTCCGACCTCCCAAATGCTGGGAATTTGCAAAGAAATGGCATCTTGACTTAGATGTGAGAGAGTGGGTTGGTGGAAACTACATCCTGGACGTCGTTGTGGTTGATGATGATGAAAAATGGGTGTACGACTATCAGCCCGATGCCGGGTCTAATGATGTATTTCGAAGAAGAAGATGGCTCTGTTCTTGTCGCCGGCAGACCGCCGAGGACCGAGAGACGGCAGAAGTCCAGCATAGTACATAATGCTAGGGTATGATATTACGATATTATGATATTCTAAGCTATCTTGTAACATTGCATCACTATTTCATCATTATCACTAACTCTTCATAAATTCCATTAAATCCAAACTTTTTTCCTCCTTTGTCTCTTTCTTCCTCTTCAATAAGGTGGACAAGTCGTTTTTTCTCCTCTTCTTGGATACAGTCAGGGGCTTCGGCTTATCTATCGCACCTATAGGATTTGATTTAGTAATTGAGGACCCCCGGTCCGGAGTCAACCTCACACGGTGCACGTTGCCACAACTCAAACACAGAGTGACTAACAGTCTTGTGCTTCTGAATGACACCCTCGTAGACGTGGTGACCCCGGGGACATTAAGCTGGCCGCAGTTGGGGCAGAACCTCGCGGCCACTTGCGATGGGAGATTGATGTTTTTGTGTCCGTTGAACAAGGCAAACTTCAAGCTATAGGCCTTATTTAAAGGGGTGAATGCACTAGTATGAGCCAACTCATAATAATGAGTACTTAGCCCTTGATTACTGTTCATGTCATCGGTGAGCTCCTGTTGTTAGACCATCTCGCATTTCTATGCTCTGCGCAGCTCATCCCGATCTTCGGCCCTGGTTTCAGCCAATAGCAGTCGCACAATTATTAATGGGGTCCCTCGAGCGATAAGCGGAGTTATTTTTATTGTCTAGCCATTCAAGTTCGGTGTATAGATATTGCGTAAGGTGTTCCAGTGGCCACTGAGTATATTTAGCGGCTGTACCCTTTTCTGACCAATTCTCGTTACCAAATATGACTATGGCCATAACTAAAAGACGATACGTGGTGCCCTCACAGAAACTGCCTTACAAGTCAAAGGGCAAGACGTTAAAGACCTGTGTTAGGTGTCGTCAGCACAAGACAAGATGCGACGCCTGGTTTACCATGCCATATCCCTGCACTCACTGTAACAAGAAGAACTCAAGCTGTACTTTGGACGTCACCAATGACCGTCCCAATAGGTCATCAGAAGCGGTGGAACGGTTGTCCACCGAGATCAAACAGTTGAGTCTGGCGGTGGACTACTTGTTAGACCACCGGCAGCTGTTGATCAAGAAAGTAGCCACCGATAGACGGTCGCCGTCGTTTACCCTGTCGCTGTCATTACCGTTTGCACTGTCGCCTTCGCCCTCTGTCAGCCAGATAGAAAGTTGCATCAACACTCCGGAGCCTCAGACCCCTCCTCCGGAGGTCGTCAGCACTGAAGGTCCTAAGGACTTTGTCATAAAGTCAAACTCCTCGGTGCAAGAAATCACCCTCTCCTTAGAGGAGGCTTACAGTCATTTCAGAAACTACGAGACCAATTTTAATAAGTTCTTGCCCATATATCCTGGAGAATTCTTCCGTTCGGTTGATCTCACGTCGTTTGCCCACGAGAACGAATTGTTCTTCTGGTCCATCATTCTTACTTCGCATTTAAACTTAGACAAACCCTACCAGTATCTCGCCTTGAGTGACCACATCAAGCAACTCGTCATAGAAAAATGCTGGCTACAGACCCCCAGGTCCATCTTTACTATCAGTGCATTACTCATCTTGACCACCTGGCCATTACCCATCAACCATTCGGAAAATATCTCCGACAACTTGTCGGTGAAGTTTATCTCTTTGATGAAGAGGTTGTCGTTGCAGTTTGGGTTGCATAAGCTCGAGTTTATCGACGAATTCAGTCATAAAACAAAATTGAATATCTCTAACCAAATCAACTTAAACAATTTGACCAGAGAAAGAATTTACAAGTTCATCGGCATCAATTCAAACTACTGGCTCATCAACTTGGGTTTGGCTAATAATAATTACAACGGGTTCCAAATGGATTATATCACCACTAATACCGATAATAACTCGCACGAAGACAAGTACATCCAGTTCATGTTGCGTATTTCCTTGATCCAGTCCAGACTCAATGAAAACTTGAATGATCTTATCCCTAATGGCGATTCGGTATCAAAATTGATCTATTTGAACATGTTTGAGGTGATTTTAAATGACCTTGAATCATCCACTTCTGACCCATTAACCAAGTTGTCCCTGGAATACTCCAAGTTGCAATTGTACGTTTACGCATTCTCCGATGCTGACCTCGATCTTGTCGAGTACAAGAACTACGTCAGAAAGTCCTTAAGATCTTGTTACTTGATCTTGGACATCTTTGAGCAGGAATTCAAAGACTTGGTCAACATCAACCAACTCCCCATCCATTATAAGTTCATCATAGAGTTAAGCTGTCTAATTATGTTGAGAATCTATAAATCTCCCTTGTTGGAGAGTGTCGACGAATACTCCACATTGAAGAAAAACTTTAACAGAGCTTACCGCATATTTACCCATAATAGCACCAAGGCTTGGGGAATTCTCGACCAAAGATTTACCTTGCTCTTAAATAAGGTTAACTTGTTGTCTGACAGTGACGTGGTTAATGGAAAGCTTCTTTTAGTGAGCAAAATGAAAAATTACTTGGGTTCAAGTTTACTCTATGAACTCTTATGGTATGTCTACAGGAAGGAAAAATTCAACGTAAAATCTACAGAGATCAACTGGAGTAATCTCGGGGTTCAAAATGGCGATGTCATAAATTATGTAAAGAAGAATCATTCTGTTTTTGTATAATTAATGAGATATGAGCAATCATTGGTCAATCCAATGACTATTCAAGTTTCTTTTGTAGACCATTGGTTTGGTAATAATGTAGACAGCACCGACCCCGACAATGGTCAATAAAAGTTTCACTTTATCGAAACTGCCCCCTAAGATGTCGTACGACAATGATGGCTCCACAAATTGGCAAAACATGTCACTGGTACTGACATAGCATACTTGAGCTGTTGATTCCAAATTCGTGGGCTTGGTTAAGATTGTCCCATTAGTACCAAGGACGTGTTTATGATTCAAGACTTGGAAGGTATTCTTTGCTATCACAGGCTCGTATGGCACCATTCTAAAGTCGTCCATGAAATCATCCGGGGTTAATTCTCTATCGTCCACTCTGCGACTATTCAACATGTACTTGGGCAATTCCATCAAACTTCCAGACCCAGTTACTGCGATGATAGACTTAATGGTGATCCCGTACTTGGTTCTGGTGGACGATAACAGTAAAATGCGTTCAGGAAAGATGAATGATTTTTCACTGACAGAATCAATGGTACTGTTATAACTGAAAGCCGAAACCTTCCCCGTGTTGACCCCCTTCCTAGAATCAAAGAGGTCGATTACGTTAATTCTTTGCTCGACTTCTGAAGTAACAAAGTATGAATAAATAACCCAATTATCGTCCATGATCAATTTTACCGAATCGAAGTCAATAGGATCGCCAGAATTCGTCAGTATATGCAACAATGACCCAGTGACCCCATCCAAAATGCGGACAATCAACGCTTCTTCTTTCTTGCTAATAACAGTGATGGTGTTAGGGTTAAGGTACTTGTAAAGAACAGACTTATCATGTAATGAGATCCCCACAGAGTGAACAGCTCCATCCTTTGGCTTGGAGGCCAAACTGATTATTGTTTCCCCTAAATCAAGAGTCCATAACTTTTTCCCTTTGGTGGTTGCCCAAACTGATTCCTCCAGATTATGCACCGTAAAGACATTATCATCCTTAATATCGTCCCTTCTTTCTTGAGTTATTACCCTTGATTGCTTATCCAACTTTATAATCTGGTCCTTAGTCAAGAATATGATATCGTGTATGGTGTCGTCAATTTTGACGTCAGAAAGCTTGACGTTAGGGATATCAACAGACCATGCTAGTGCACCATTAAGAGATTCGAATGCAACTACAGTATTCCGGCTTGTATCCACCACGACAATCCACTTCTGGAATCCAAACTGGTCTTCGGTTTCCTGTGGAACGTCTTCATTAGCCAATTTGTTAACGATGTTTACCGCATACTCTCCAAAATCTCTCAAGTGTCTCTTCACTCTTCTTAGCCACCTCACGGTGAAAGTCTGGCCCAAGGGATCCAAGATTTCCGTTTCCTTATCGATAGTTGTGCTTGATTTGGGCTTATCGACAAGCAAGGCGTTTTTTATGTCAAAGTTATAAATTTCCTTGGTTCTACCCACTTTCCAGCCCCCAAATGTACTCATAAGAGTGACATTCACAAGCTGATGGTCCCATTGACCAGCATAAAGAGTAAGGTCATTGCCTCTGTAAGCAAATTTCTCAAATGACGGATTTCTGTCGATAGCAGGGTAGCTGAGCAAGATGTTTTGCGTATACAAGTCAAGAACGTAGCTCATCGAAATGGTGTGCACGAGAATGACGTCGTCAAAGGCCACGACACTATCTATTTTATTGTCTAATTTGCTGGAATACACCACAGAAGCCTTTTGCCCCTGGACCTCCAATACACTCAACTCATTATTCTTGAACCCCACCAAACGATTTTCACCCACGATTTGCAAGTTCTTAACGTTCTTTTCTAAGGAAACTTCGGTTAATTTGGATTGTACTTGGTAAACGCGATTCTTTGTGGTCAATAACCCAAACTTTAGTTCTTCGACGGCCCCAACACTAAGGGACTCTGTAGAAACCAGCTTATCTTCACCATTTATACTGATCAAGGTAGAATCATCAGCGACAATCTTGACAATGCCATCGACCTGCGAGAAGTGCCAATGATTTATCGTCTCATCAAGTAATAACTCCACTGTATGGCTGGAACGGTCGAGATAGTAAATGGAACCATTTTCCCCCAATGCTAATGCACCCCTCCTGAAAAAGGGTTCGATCTCCTTCACGGGCGTGGGTAAGTTATAATGATAGCCAATGATTCCAGAAGAGACATCAAACAAGTATACATCGCCAGATGCCTCTGAGGTTGCCCAAATAGCGTTTTGATGGTTGAAAATTTTGAAGGAATTGATAGAAGAGGGCAAATTGTTCAAATTGAATGACCAATTCATGTCATAACCCTCATGCAAATCCACTTGTACCAACTCATTTGCTGTGGTGATACCTATCAATTGACCATCGCTAGTAAGATCAAGCTTTGAAAAGGCACTGTGATAGTGCCTGACCCAGTCTTTAGCAAACGCCTCTTCTAAGGACACAGCATGGCATATGCCTAGTAAGCATATACAAGTGAGGAACCTGCTAAACAACATACTCTATGAAAAGGCAACTGGTTGTTCATTAGGTTTTGACTTTTATATCGCCAAGAAGGGCACGTGACACGTGACACGCGACAAACCAACGAGCACAGGGACCCCCAACAACGAACGCGACATTTCTCGTCGCGACAATACCCTGGACAATAACCACCGGGCAAAGATCACGACCCCTGAGGTAATGGCACTGAGCGTTGCTAAATACCGATGTAGGCAGCAACAGATTGATCGCACAGCCTATCTTACATAGGGAGGACTACTTCAGGTTGGTGCCGAATTGCGAACATCGACACAGTCTACCTCACATGTAAGTTTAAACCGAGATCGTGCCCTTCGAGATCAGATCTTTAGGAAGACTCTCGTTGATTGTGTGCTGTATTTTTGCTTACAGCTTTTTATTCGAGTCTTTTGGTTACCTCTATACTCCCACTACTTCAATTATCGTGCTTAAGCCCAATTATATGCCAATGCCTCGTATCTAACGTCTTGTAGCCAGTGGCATTACATGGTTCTGTCTTGAGCTTTGACCTCTATTGCAACCTCCTGCATATTGCCTATCAGTCGTAATGAGCGGCAAATCTGCGAAGAAATTAAAGTCCCTGAATTCTTTATTAACATCAACAAAATGCATTCGAGAGATTGGTTCTTAGTGTTTATTGGATTTTTCTGTAAGTATACTGACTTCGCATACAAAAGTATTTGCTAACTTTTAGTGCCCCCAATTCCTGTCGCCGTCAAGAGAGGTATTCTCTCTCTAGACTTCTTGCTCAACATTTTATTGTGTCTCTTGGGCTACTTTCCTGGCCTCCTACACAGCTACTATATTATCCTGGTTTACCCTTACCGTGAGGACTACATCTCTATAGTCGAAAGCTCCGAGGATCGTGGTAACTACGGGTCCACCAGTGTCTGAAAAGCTACAAGCTACAGAGTTGAGCCATAGCCAAAGCCAGACGAAGGACGATAATGAAGATGCGTTTTCAAAGAATACTCTCAGTTAAACCTTCAGTAAAACATTCACCAAAGAAATATTCAGTAAAGAATGACCTAAAGAATACCGTTTATTGGGTGTAAATCCCCTGTTAGGCTCCAGTGTTACCCGGTCTTCTACATATGAACTTTTAGCCTTTTTTTTTTTGAACATCTTCAATACGTTTACAGTCAATAAACGCTACAACTAAATCGATGTAGGCATCGCATAACTTAAGTTGATCGATCTGTCTTTGATATTTCTTTGACTTTTCCATCGATTCAATGTGTCTATATGCGAAGATTGAGTCTGAATATCTATGAGACATCGATTTGATCCGTTTTGGATCAAAATTGCCCTGACAGTCTTTGTTTGGGTCGGTCTTATCTTGTGTTTTTTGAGGTACAAACCGAATCCACATGATGCACACTACTTAGATATTTACAAGTCTATGTCATATTACTGAGAACTTCCTCCGAGTCATCGTCAAATTTCGGTGTTCCTCCTGCTTGTCGCCATAACCAAAGTGCTTCAATAGCATAGCTTCTTACCGACAAGTTTTTCGTTTTCTTTTCATCAGCAGCATCAGTGAGCGATTCTATCACTCGAAGTTGAGTGATGAGCTCCCACAACATTTTTTCAAATTTTGTGTTCATGATCTTGAAGTTCTCTGGAATGGAATCATCCTCGCCTACGGGCAAAATACTATACTTATGGGTTCCCAATTTATAAAGAATGCGTCCTAACGTTTGGATACTCATACTTCTCTGTCCGGGAACTACTGATCTCGATAAATGCAATAATTCGCTCAAAGTGTACCCTGGTAAATGGGGAGCGTCTGCATGATGATGAAGCCCCTTGTAAGTGGGAACATCCTTTGCATTCTGGTCGGTTTCATCTTGAAGTTCCATCATATCCCCATTGAAATCGAATCTCACCTCAGATGCAGATTCATATGTTGTAGATACTTGTTTGGGCAACGGCTGCGTCATCCATGACAACTTGTTCACCTCCTTGGGCAAGTCAGGAAAGTACTTCTCATGGAGCTTGTCATAAAACTGAGGATCATCAAGATCAAGCTCCTCAGTCTTTGGCTTGGGAAAGTGAACCGTCGATTCTTCTTCATTAAGCTGATACTCTTTAGGTGCTATCTCTTCATCTTCAACTTCTTCATCTACTTCATCATCTTTCTCAGGATCTTCATAAGACATGGAAGTCACCTCCCCAAAAGATACTTTCTTTTTATCCTCTTCCTTATGATCCTTTTCATTATGCTCTTCAACCTTTGTCACTCCTAAACTCCTATCGACATCCTTCTCATCAAGATGTGACAACTCTCTCCATCCCTTGTCGGTCTTGACCGACCCAATCCATGAATTATATCCCTCTGCGTGAACATGGTGCTCGTGGTCATGGCTCTCTCTTTCCTCTACCCGGTGTAATAAGCCCCGTATAACCTTTGGATTAAGATTCTCAAGTAACTCCCTTTTCTCCTCATCGATCTCTTCATCAGTCATCTTGGATATGCGTTCCATGTTCTCCTTATGGATCTTCTCTGCCTCAGATAATGGCTTATCCTCTGGAACTGGTTTTTCCTTGCGTTTAGCCTTGAATCTCGACTCTCTTTTCTTGACCTTTCCCATCTCAGGGAAACCAGTCGCGGCAGAGGCTACAGGGAGCGTGGGCTCTCCAGCGTCCTTCTCTACTATCTCTCCTATCAAGTCCATACCGTTGAAATAAAGATGCGATGATGAATTATATTTATAATACTAACTATATGCAGGATATCATTAACTCTCATTACTTCTCCACGCCGGAGCTGAGCTTCGCTAGAGGTTCAGGCAGGGGAGATTGTTGGGTATAGAATTGTTTGCAGACCCCTTTGTCAATGTTTTCGCTTAAAGACTTTAAAAAGTCGTTTGATAGTTGGGGGCTGTAGAATTCCATGATGTTGAAATCACTCTCCTTTTCCTTGTCAATGATGGCATGGCGTGGTCTGTGGAACAAATAGTATATATCAACTAAGGGTATGAGAACAACAGCCAAGCTTTGAAGTAATCTTTTGTTGGTATAGAAGGAATCTGGTTTAGAGAGTTCTCCATTACTGAGATTGCCATTAAAGACCAAATTGATCCAGTTTCTCTTAGGGCCGACATTGAATACAGTTTTGCTCACGCTATATTCTGCCACATACCTATTATCTCCATGTTTAATATTAATAAATCTCTTACCATCTTCCACCCTGGGAATTCTCCCTGAAGGTCTTTTATTGCCTTTATGAGCATTTTGCCATCTTGCATACTTGATCAGTTGTCGAGTAGAGATCTCATCAAGGGTAGTTTTGCTTATTGATGTATAATAAAAGTAAAGGATTATCAACAGTACCAAAAATAACGTGAAAACCCCACTGAGAATGTATAACACGATGTAATTATGGTTAATGTCATCAGTCCCCCTATGGACATTTGGTCTTGTATAAATAGCCAAGTAGATGATTATGACATAGAAATATATGTTGAACCATGTCAAGTACTTAAGGAAATATAAATAGTTGTTTTCACCCACGACGGAGCCAATCCAAATGCAATAATGATCAAATTTCCTGACACAATATCCAAGGTCGTTCAGATGAAACGTTCTGGGGATCTTAATCGATTGACATGCCGAGCAGTAGAAGGGGATTCCATTCTCATCAGAAATAAAGTATTCAGGTAAACTCGAATCATTATCATTACGAGCATACAAATCAAATGGCTCTATATGAGGAGCCTTTCCCGCACCAGCGTAGACCACGAGAAACCAATAAAAAAATACAAGTAACTGGCTGATTCCCACTATTATCCAAAGCGTAAGAGCTGATCCTTTAGAGTGGTGCAAATAGATCTCCTCGTACCCAAGAGAATAGTACACAGCGAAGTTGATGTAACCCAATCCGAAAATCACCCCTATAGGTACAAGGAGCTTCCAGTTTCTTCCATTGGAAGCATGTGGCACCCCAAACATTGAATTTGCTGCTTGAATCAACAACCGTTTCACGTTTTATTGATGAACTCAAAAGCGCCATGTTCTTATATGCCAGAAATACACAAAAATTTATAAAGCTCCAGGATTACCAATAATTCAACAGCTGACGATGCTTCAGGGTATTGGTGGTAAGTGAAATAGAGCCTCTTTTATAGGATGATACTGACGATATCAGAGGATGAAAGGGCTAGGGAGATGTGCCCCATCTGCAAGACAGATAGGTATCTTTCGCCCAATATGCGGTTTTTGATCAACCCTGAATGCTATCACAGAATGTGTGAATCATGTGTCGATAGGATTTTCTCGCTTGGTCCAGCACCATGTCCGTATCCTAAGTGTGGCAAGATATTACGGAAGAACAAGTTTAAGAGGCAAGTGTTTGATGATCTTCAGATAGAGAAGGAGATAGATATCAGGAAGCGAGTGAGTGCTGTGTTTAACAAGACAGAAGACGATTTTGAGAATCTCCCTGATTTTAATAAGTATTTGGAGGATGTGGAGGAGATTATATTCAATTTAAATAATGATATTGACGTTGATGAGACTGAGGCCAAATTGGGGAGATATGAAGATGAGCATAGGATAGAGATCATTGAGAGGAATATGAGGGAAAGTCAAAAGAGTGCTAACTTGGAAAAGTACAAAGAAGCGGTGGAAAGGTTGAAGCAGGAGAAATTGCGCATATCAAAGCAAATGGAAAAGGAAGATTTGGAGTATCAAAAACAGCAGGAAGAAGAACTATTGGAGAAACTATCTTCGTCCAATAAGGACTCCAGTGACTTGGTACAACAATCGCAAACCAATTTACTTCAGAGAACATCTTTAAGGAAGAAGCAATTGCAGCAAATTAATAATCAATTGGATGAACAATTCTTACTGAATAACCCTCTTAAGAAGGACGACGAGCCACAAAGCGTGGTACCATTCACTCCCTTCAATGGTGATAGAGACCCAAACAAAAAGTATACTATGTTGGCCACTATAGAAGATTACACATACAAGAAAACCGATACAGATACCTATTACGATCCGAATGCTGATCAATTGGCACAGAACAAAGAATATTTAGGATCTGGTTGGAGATTGCATACTGCTCTAGAGAGAGTTTTGGACGAAGCGTTCATGGGGTTAGGCTGTTTCATAGATGTAGAACGTACTGAAGTTTAATATATTATAGTAATAATATAGATAAATAAGTTATGCTACAATGCAAGGAGATTTTCTTCTGAAACTTGAGCGGGATCGGAAGGTTCATGTGGAGGTTCAGGTGGAGGTTCATGTTGATGCGTAGACTCATTATCGTTTGTCTCTTCAATATTCTGGGGCACCTCAAAGATCAACTCGGGGTCTGGCGTAACACTGCCGTCTTTGCCTTTCTTTTTTTCTTGACTTCCAAATAGATTACCTACAGGGAGGAAAGGAAACTTCTTGATTTTAGGTTCCGGAGACGCACCCTTTGTCCTGGGTATTGTAGACGCAATTGACTCTGTATCTGAGTTGGCCGTGGGGGTAGAAGTACCGATAGTATTAAAGTTGAATAAAGTCCCGAAAAACAGTTTCCCTGAAGGCTCAGAGGGGTGTAATGACTTTTCATACTCTTCTTCCTTTATCTTCAATTTACTCAACATCAATTCATGATCTTTCCGCTTTCTATCGTGCACTTTCTTGCTCATCTGTTCGCTATGATGGGCTCTGATCAACTCTATTCTCGACCTTATATACTTGTTTGATTCAACATCTATGACTTTAGTGAGTTTATTGGTGGTGGACGTTCTGGGCACCTTGACCAACCTACTTGATGCTGCTTTAACTGGTTTCGGTTCATCCGGCTTTTGTTCTTTCTTGGTCTCGTGGTGCAATTTAGGACCATTCTTCAAAAGAAGCTCCCTCTTTCTCGCCTCAATGTATGCCTCTCCCGAAGACCAACTGAATAATGTACTTGCATTATCGATATTTCTCCGTGATTCGTCTCGATCTCCAGAAGCATTTCCTTCCTGGACCCCATCATGACTATCCACTGCCAACCAACAATTGACGATCTGCTTTTGTGTGTTATCAATGCTAGAACCCTTCCATCTTTGTGCTATCTGAACTGTCCCATCATGAGTGAATTGGTTAGTATACCTTTGGAAAGACGTGTAGTACTTGTTCCCATGTTCAGTACTTTGCAAGATCACCTCAGGGTACGGTGTAGACTTTGCAGGCGGAGAATTGACCTCCTCTTCAAACACTGAAGTCAATATCGTCTTAACTCGTTCCTCATCATCCGTTTCTTCACTCATTGTGGACCATATCGATAAGCTCGGTTAAAAATCTCACTAAAAAAAATATCACCAAAATCTTCCTCAAACTATGGGCTTTCAACTTCTTGAATATCCAGAATTCCCAGATGATGTGGTGTTCCTCACTTTGGTGAAGGACATTAATATTGACACTTTAAAGGAGATTAAGCAGGGTTTAGTGTCGGGAAACGCAGTATATGACTACGTTTTCTTAAATTCCCTTCACATCATATCTATAGAGCAAATATCCCAGAGCATTTACCGGTCGTTGTCGAATTTTAGACTGGACCAAGCAAAGTCAAAGACTCTTAATACAGAAATAATATTAAACTTGTCCCCAGTGAACAATATCCTGGAGTCACTAAGAAGATTTGGTGTCAATGAAGATTGCCCTAACGTGATAGTCGTCAAGGTGTTGAAAAAATCCAATAATGAAGAATATGAAAAGCTTAATAATACAGTGATAAAACTCACAAACGGAAAGAATGCCGATTTGAACGATGCGGTGTTGTACGATTTGGTTGACCTCAAGAAACTCAAAAAAGTGTATAAACTTAACGATGTAAATTACCCTCCTGATTCCCTACAGGGGTTTCTCACCCGTCTTGTCATTGGTGCATGTGTCATGAGAGGCTACTCGTAGTATATATCTAATTATTTAATGAATGCCTAAATGCGAAACGCAGTAAAGTCTCTCTTGTTTGTTTAGTCGATTTTGAGACGTTTATGTCTACTTTAGTTAGGGGCTTTCTTTCCAAAGGCTTTCTCTCCAAGGGCTTTCTTTCCAAAGGCTTTCTCTCCAAGGGCTTTCTTTCCAAAGGCTTTGTCTCAGGCTTTCTCTCCAAATGCTCTCTTTCAGAAGACCCTTTCTCATTAAAGACGAATTTCTGTCTCAACTCTTGGGCAAAAGTGGTCAACTTCGATTTTTGCGGCGATTCTTCAACTTCATCATCTTCTTCGCAAACATCAAATGCTTGTTGATCTGTGTTCTCTGTGACGGGGTTCTTGGCTATCGGTGATGAGAATTCATCTGGAACTTCTGACCCCGAGAAATTCGAGTCAAATGCCTTTGTTGGGCTCGAAACAGGTTCTAAAGAAGCCTTTTCAATACTAGGTGTGTCATTGGGCTTTGGCGATTGTAAAGTTGTTGCAGCCTTTTCAAGGCTAGGTTCTTTCTTCGGTTCTACTTTCGTTTCTAGGTCTGTTTTGACATCTTTAATGCTCGCTTTCTTGAAGAAATGACTGCTCTGGGTCAGATGTTCCATGGACATGCTTTTAACTCTCTTCAATGGTTTTTCAGGTTCAGTTTCTTCATGCTTTTTGACAGTTCTCTTTTCTGCTTTGGCGACAGAGAAATACCCATCAATGGAATTTACCCTTTCCCCAAATCCACTAAAGGAGTTGCTCTTGACAGAGAGATACTGTTCTCGAGATACTAGCAACCGATGGGTCAGTGGGTGCAATTTCCCATTACTGACCTTGACCTGGATATGTTTTTCTATAGTTTTCCCACAACATGCCTCCAAGAGTTCAAAGTCAATATTCATATCAGGGGGATATTCATTGAGAGTGGTCAATTCTTGTTTCACAGGGTTAAAAACTTTTTGATATTGGAATGCCAAGTCAGCTCTTTGGATCTCCTCCGTCAATTTCTCATCAGCAATCTTCCCCTCAGCTCTAAGAGCCGACAATACTTTCTCTAAGCTACCATGGTTAGCCACAAGGGGAAACGCTGTCTTTAATCCGATACTACTGAACCCTTTGGTGTAATCACACCCGGATAACATGGCCACGAGTCGAAGTTGATCCTGGTTAAAATTTCTTAAGAAAGGGTCCTTTTTGATTTTGCAAAAGTTTTCTCGACATATTTCGACACACGAAGAGTCGTCTTTGAGTTTGGTAATAAGCCGTTTACACCCAAATATAAGGAGATCGGAATCCTCGGATAAAATCCCATCAACAAGCCCTACTTTTTCAAGATAAACCATCTGAGGATCGGCCTCGTATGGAGCCACCACGTACTTTATATTCATTTTATCCAATTCCACCATAATTGACTTAGCCATTTCATGAGTTACAGCTGCGGCCTTCATAAACTCCTTCCATGCCATTTTCTTATTCCCAGTTTTGGCATACATATCTGCCTTTTTCCTGGCTTCTTCTCTCTTTAATCTTCTCTCGTTAGCCGTTTCAGCCTTCGTGGGTAACGCTGCTCCGTCAAACACAAGGTAAGGCTCAACACCAAAGTACTTAAGCATATCCAACTTCCTCATTATCGAAGTAATGTACTTCTTGGTGGGTAAATCTTGCGTGAGCTCTTGAGCGCAGGAGATGAGTCCTCGATGAAGCCATCCGTAAGTATCGATCGCCAAAGTCTGACCCCGGTACTTTTCCAACAGACTAGGCTCTTGGATCTCCTTAAGCAACGGCAAAAGTCCATTCACACCCATAATGAAACAGAAGGAGGCAGAAAAAGTGACAAAGTTCAAGAGAAGTCCCACTCAGATGTAAGTTTACGTTTTTCTGACGCGGTGTTGTTTCGCGGCTGCAAATCGAACACGCGTCAATCATTATGATACAATCTACGAACAGTGAACAAAGGTTCAGATAATGAAGATACATTATGCTCTAATTACTCTAGTTTTGGAAAAGTTTTGTTGGATCCGCCTAAGGAGACGGAAAATTGCAATCCGTCTTTGATGACGGTGTTGCTCAGGGGCTCACCGATTCTGCTTGAAACGTAGTAGCCAATGTCAAGATTGGCCCATTGATTAAAGTACTTGAGACCAACTCCTACACTTGTAGCGGCGGAGTTATGCTCCAATATGTCCTTGGTAACGTCACCAATGAGTGCAGTACCATAAAGCCTTAGTGGATTTGGTTCATGGAGGTCCTTATCGTCGGGAACATCGACTTTCACAGGGTAATAGATGAATCTCGGCAAGTAGGAGTATAATGTCAATCCAAGTTTGAAAAATTGTGAGTCTCCATTTACGTTGACTGAGTTCTTGGCAAATCCCTGGAAAGAATGGACTCCTCCTAAATAGAATTGATCCGACGCATGGATCTTTCCCGAAGACGGGGCAATGATGTTTCCCAATTGACCACCCAAATGAGCAGTGAATCTATTGTCAAAGATAGACTTGAATCCATTAAAGGCGAAAGTCGACTTTATAAATACGTTCTGGTTGCTGGGATTGTTCTGCTCTTGGTTAGAAGCAACTTCGTTGTCTAATGAAAATGAGAACCCATCAGTGGGGAAGTTTTTTGTGACAACATTGAGATAAGACAAATCGGTATATTTCAATCTGTTAAACACCGATGATCTTAAATAGTCACCCGCAAAAACTTTGACCGATTCAGAGGCACTGTCATCGATATCATGAAGAGTTCTTCTGGCTAGCGATACTCCAGTCAAGACCTTTAAAGAATCCAAAGAATATTTTAATCCAATTATCCCCAGGGTGGATTTCTCCGAAGCTTTAAGCCATGACTGGTTATTTTGATAGGAATTGGTCAAGTCGACGACAAATTTGAAAGCCGGGTTGTTTAAACTAGAGACAAATTTCCCATGAGCAATCAAATGATCATGGGGTTTATAAGGATTATAGTCGACACCAATATCCACCAATTCCCCGTTGCCATTAAAGTTATTGTTCAAATAATCTAATTTTAAATTAAGATGGTCCTCATTATTGAAATTTATAAACCCATCACCACTATTTAAGTTTATAGGATGAAGATTAACAAGAACTTTTGCTGGGATTGGTTTATCCTTATTATATTTCTTGAGGTCCTTGGGTATAAGAGCCTTAAAATCAGTATTCATGGTTATTTTCACATCTTGGAAAACGCTAGTCTTGACTAACTTTTGATGAGAATCCTTTAATTGCTTGACTATATGGCCCAATGTCGAATCTTGACTCTGTAAAGAAGGTCTAAAGATCTTTTGGAAGAAATTCTTAGAGAACGTCTCTCCCCCTTCAATTTCAATTGATGAAAGGTAAATTGGTTGCGAGTCAGACTTGAACATAAGATCCTGTGCCATAACGGCACCAGAGAAATCGAATTGGCCGTCTGGAGCTGACATCTTTGTTCCTAACTTGTTATGTTCCTGACTGATCGAGGATTCGGATTTCATCATAACAATGTCGCGAATATTATGTCGTGAAGAAGCCGAGAGGAAGCACCAAAATGTCTACAATTCATGTCTAAATCTATAATCTATTATACAACTTCAACTGTTGCGCCTTCATGAGCCACTGTCAAAAGAGACCAAGTACATTTGACGTTTGCTTCGTTAAATATAGCAATAACTTTATTTGCAATGGAATCGAAGTTTCCTGTAGCCAAACACAAGATGGTGGGACCAGCTCCCGAAAGACATATTCCACAGAGACCAGGGTCAGTCTCTGGAGTGACACTAGCAAGAACCTTTTGTAGCCCGGGAATTAAAGTAGACCTGTACGGCTGATGAATTCTGTCTTTCATTGACTCATAAATAAGTTTCTCATTAGGTGGGTCTTGGGTTAAAACCGAAGTAAGCATGGCCAACCTTTGTAAATTGTACACTACATCTTCTCTAGTGTATGACTTTGGTAAAACCATTCTTGCATCATGAGTCGACACCTCAAATTGTGGAATAATGGCGACACATTTGATTGAAGGAGCCCAATTATACTTTAAATATTCGGCTATGTTATGTATGGGTTTTGCTGTCACAATATTCTCCTTTGGCGTAGCTTCCTTAGGTAAAATATACTCTAGAGGAACCCCTTTAGCTCTAGCATCTTCTTGAGATACTTCATTTAAAAATGAACCCACGAATCCTCCCAACATTGCAGCAGCGATATTATCTGGATGTCTCTCTATCATCAAACAATAATCCAAAAGACGAGTTTTAGAGAGTTTAAACCCCCCAATTTCATTACCAAGGATAATACCTCCCACAATAGCTGACGCTGACGATCCTAATCCTCTACCCAAGGGAATAGGATTTTTCACATGGATCCTTGTACCTGGAGGGAACGCGGTGTGTCCAAAGGTTCTCAACACATAGAGTGCCGTGGAAGTCACTAAATTATGTCCCGAATCTAACGAAACGTATTCTTCGCCGTCTCCTTCGTACGAAAGTTTAGCATTATGTGAGTCATCCAGCGTGTCGACAGATGAATCGATCTTTACCAAAATCTCAAGATAAAGGTTCAATCCGATCCCTAAAACATCAAATCCAGGTCCTATATTAGCTGACGATGCTGGCACCTTTATCTTGAACGACACCATCTTTAATGAAAAACTGTTGTTGATTCGCTCAAATGCCACGAAACTTCATCTCGTGCAACATTTTTTCTCGCTACTTTTTTCTCTTTTCGGAGCGATGAGAAGAAAAGAAAGTTGATTTATTAAAGCTAATTAACGTTTATTTTACATCTAAAATACACTAGATTCTCTCTTTTCCCATATAATATCAGCTGGTTCCATGGGCAAGGTCACCATTGAAGCGTAATCTACAGGGGGAATGGTATCACCTTTCAACTTCCATCTTAAATTGTAAACGTAGGTGCACAAGATGGTGCCTAATTGAACATAGGCAAATTGCTCCCCTATACAACGGTGTCTTCCACCACCAAAAGGCAAGTAAGGAGAAGAGACACCTTTCGAGATCGAACCAAACCCATAATCAACAGTTCCTTCTTCTTTGACATTATACGAGTCATCCCATCTATAAGGATCGAAAGTATTTGCATTGGGGAAATATTTCTCATTGATCATGGCATAACCGGGACTTACCATGACATAATGACCCTTGGGAACAACATATTTGGTGTTTGGCACCAATAAAGGATTCATCACTTTCCTGAAAATAGAATGAAGTGGCATGTGCATTCTTAAGGTTTCCTTAATGGAGTTATTAACTAAAGGCAATTCTTGTAAATCATCATAGGATAAATCTCTGAAATTCCCACCCTTTTTGCTCAAAACAGTAGTAATTTCTTCATAGAGAGCATCTTGAAGCTCGGGCTTTTCACCTAAATGTAACAAAAACCATGCAGATGTGGAAGCAGAAGTGTGTTGACCTCCCATTAAAATACCAATGAGTAAATTAGCTATTTCTTGGTCAGTCATCTTCAGACCATCTTTATAATTGGAATTTACCATCAACGAATCAACCAAGTCTCTCTTAGGGTCAATATCATTAGTTTCTCTTCTCTTACTGATCAAACTCATGTATGTGGAAGAAATCTTTCTTTGAGCATCGTCTCTTTTCTTATAATGTGGTAAGGGCAACAGCGGAAACACAAAGTTTATAGGACTAAATCCCTTATCTAAATCAGAATATAACTTAGCAAATGATTTATCGAACCTCCTACGCATTTCATCGCCCAATAAAGCTCTACAAGCAGTGAAAATGGTGATCTCAGGTTGTGACACCATAACATCAGCTTCCCCGTGTGACCGTTCTCTAAGCTTATAATTATCTGAGGTAGAAAAATAGTTAAGCACTTCCTCCATAATTTTGGGGACATAAGACCTGAAAGAGTCCTTGGTCAAGGCATTTTTGGCAAACTTTTTCTGTTCCATCAACTTCCAATTAGGACAATCATAGATAACTCCCTTCCCAAATACAGGTGTGGTTAAATGTTTATAAGCATCTTCAGCACTAACGTCAGCGAGTTTGGAATTGAGAACAAATTCATGGCCCTTTGGTCCCAAATATACTGTCATCACCTTTCCAAGTAAAACAAATGCAAAAACGTCACCATGCTTTTCTCTACAACTCTCGAAAAACTTATATGGCTGCATCCCATACACAACAGCAGATCCTACCCATGGGAACCAATGAAACACCAAGGGTACTCTATCTTTTCTCAAGGACCATTGCAATTGCCAAAGAAGATTGAAAATAAATGGTGCAACGACAAACAAAGTGATTTGTTGTCCCAAAGGCAATAAGCGAAACTCTTCGTAAATATAAACTAAAAAGTCACTTACAGCCATTTTAAACACGTTATTCAGTTAAAAAAACACAGTACAAATCTTTTTGGTGGCCCTCTGATAAATATTTACTCGTATCCCAATGCTTGAGAATCGCTTTATGTGCAGGCACTATCGTATAGAAACTTAACACTCCGCCTATAAGAATTGCCCTTTTGGTAATAAGAAGGATAGGAACGCTAAGTATAATAGACCATTCTTATCACTCTATACGATAGCTTTACAAGATGGCTCTACAAGATGGCTACAAGAGGACTGCGTTAGACGTATTATTATGAGAAAGAATGGTATTAGATAGTAAGAAGAACATGATAAGGTTAACCACGAAAATAGAGAAAAGAAAATATTAATTCTCGCTTAGAAAAGGTTCTCCAATACTTCTGAAAATAATTTCAAAATCCGATCCCTTTTACCTTTCACCTGTCTTTATTATTTATACTGACTATTCACCTATCGAGATTTTTCACGGTTTCTAACCACGTGATTAAGATGCCCGATGGGCTAAAAGACCATTAAATTTTAAGTAAAACACTCTACGACATGTCTGACTTACACGAACTATGTGGGTTAAATCAGCGGCCCATTGATTCTCGTTATATCGAGAATTTAAAGTTTTATTTAAAAAGTGGTATTCCGGCAACGTACACTATAGAAGAGGCATATAACTATATCAAGGGCATCGAGGAAGAGCCTACAACGACTACCACCCCATTGCATTTAATCTGTAAGGCAATTCCCAAGGATTTAACCGATGAGGAGACAAAAACAGTCAGTCAGATGGTGGAGCTTCTCTTCGAGTACGGTGCTGGATGGTCTTTGATGGATATAGACAATAAGACTCCAGGATGTATTTTGGTTGACAGGGGTCTTACTGATCTGGTGGTATATCAGCAAATAGTTGAGTCTGGTATAAGAGCAGAAGTACTTCTCAGAAAGGTCAACGAGCTCAATGTGGAATTCGTAAGCGACGAGGAAGATATTCCTGATCTAGTGGTCGAGGGAGAAGAAGGGGAAACTGAAAGCACTAAAGATAATAAAGAAAGTAGCGACAAAGAAGGCAAGTATGAAGAAAATGAAGATAAAGAAAATGAGAATAATGATCCCTCCAGTAATCAAAAAGCATATTTGAACTCAGAGTTGGAGTATAAAGATGATGCTCTTGTCACCAAAGATCGAAATGATGGTGTGATGATGTCATGGGAGACGGAATTGATGAAGTTAGGAGCAGAGACTTTATTTAAAGGAGATTCTTTGCCCAATGGTGAAAAAGATAAAGAAGTCAATATTCTTAATATCGGATTTGGTATGGGGATAATAGATACCATGATCAATGCTAAGAACCCTACCAAGCACTATATTTGCGAAGCTCATCAAGATGTATTGGCCAAAATGAAAAAGGACGGGTGGTATGAAAAATCCAACGTCGTTGTTTTAGAAGGAAGATGGCAAGATAGACTAGATGAACTCTTATCTTCTGGAAGTGTTTTTTTCAATGGAATATACTATGATACTTACTCCGAACACTACGAAGACATGTTGGAACTATTCAACTATGTGGTTGGACTTTTGAAACCTCATGGGGTATTTTCCTTCTTTAATGGGTTGGGTGCTGACAGACAAGTGATCTACGACGTCTATAAACAACTCGTGACCATGGACTTGAGCAACTACGGTTTATCTTTGAAATATGATAACGTCCAAGTGCCAGAGTCTACCTTGCAAAATGCCTCAAGCTCTAAGCCAAAGAGTGTTTGGGACGACATAAAAAGGGAATACTGGTCATGCCCTACTTATTACCATCCTGAAGCACGTTTCACGGATGTCTAGAATCGTATAGCATTTGTAACGAATTGTCTGTAGATAATATGACGGAAATTTTTCGGCCAAAAAAGTCATGTGACCAAAGAATAGAAGGTGGCCAAAGAGGCTCAAAAACATCATTAAAAGGCCTTGAAAAGACTATATAAAATAGCATGTTGGCCGGAGGCAAGAGTTGTCTTCGATCAAGCGAGTTGATCAAGCGATTAAACTTAAGGTATAATGGGACATTGGCCACTACCAAATTAGCCGGTGCTAATCTCGAGATGACTACCTTGGCTAATGGGCTCAGGGTAGCTACTGATTCCACTCCAGGCCATTTCAGTGCATTGGGTGCCTATGTCGATGCTGGTTCGAGATTCGAAAACCCAAAGAAACCGGGACTTTCCCATCTTTTCGACCGTTTGGCTTGGAAGTCGACCGATAACTACAGTGGAATAGAAATGATGGAGAATCTATCAAAGGTTGGTGGTAATTATATGTGTTCCGCCCAGAGAGAATCAATGTTGTATCAGGGGTCTGTGTTTAATAAAGATGTCCCTAAAATGTTTGAATATATCGCCGACACCATAAGAAACCCCAAGTTAACCGATCAAGAATTCGTAGAAGCGCTTCAAACTGCCGATTACGAAACTAGCGAGTTGACATTAAAGCATGAATTGTTTCTTCCAGAGGTGTTACATGCAGCTGCTTATCAGGAGAATACCTTGGGATTGCCCTTATATTGTCCTCCAGAGAGAATACCAGAAATCAAGAAGGAGGAAATTATTGATTATCACAAGAAATTTTATCAGCCACAGAATGTCGTGGTAGCTATGATTGGTGTACCCCATGACTATGCTGTAAACTTGGCTCAGCAATTCCTTGGAGATTGGAAATCTTTCACGAATTCCAGGCCTGACATAGGTAAGGTGAACTACGTTGGCGGTGAAATAGCTTTGCCTCATCAACCACCGGTGATTTCCAATTTGCCAGAACTCCACCATATACAAATTGGATTTGAGACTAAAGGTCTTTTGGATGATGATTTATATGCGCTTGCCACATTACAAAAGTTATTGGGTGGTGGTTCTTCATTCTCTGCTGGTGGTCCCGGTAAAGGAATGTTTTCTAGATTATACACCAGAGTGTTGAACCAATATGCTTTTGTAGAGAACTGTATGTGCTTTAACCATGCCTATATAAACTCAGGTTTATTTGGTATCACAATGTCATGTACCCCTAATGCTGCTCATGTTATGTCACAAATCATTGGCTATGAGCTTTCTAAATTGCTAGAAAAAGATCCAAAGAATGGTGGTCTCACAGAGAAGGAAGTTCAAAGGGCCAAGAACCAACTAATCAGCTCCCTTTTGATGAATTTAGAGAGTAAAGTTGCTTCCTTGGAAGATTTGGGAAGACAAATTCAATGTCAAGGTAAAATCACCACAGTTGATGAGATGATTGCCAAAATAGAAAAATTGACTACGTCAGATTTGAGAAATGTCGCAGAAAAAGTGCTCACTGGCAATGTGGTAACAAATGGTACCAGCTCTGGTGTCCCTTCAGTTGTGGTTCAAGGTGAAAGAGGTGCATTTGGAGACGTTGAATTTGTTCTTCGTCATTTCGGCTTGGGGAAGTATGATGGTCCACCATTAACTGAACCAAGAGATTTCAGTAAACCTTCAAAAACTAACCTTTTTCTGAATTGGTTTTAATTGCATCATTGTGAATATTCCAAAATTTACTCGTACATAGGCTTTCCGGCCATATAGAAAGTTAATAGAATTTAACATATCTTCATTATATCATTGTAATTTTTTATGTAACTCGATTAAATATTTGCCCGTAATTCTAATAGCTCCTTTTCTAGCATTAATTGATTCTCCTTAATATCAGACAACTCTCTATCCTTAGTCTTGAGTTGAAGATCCTTCTCTGCGTTTTCACTATGCAAAATATCAATAGTACTCTTGAATCTACTAACTTTATTTTGGTAATCAAAGTTCTCGTCATTGTACTTCTTGGTCAACCGAGCTTCATTTTCAACACGAATCTCCATCAGCTTAATTTCTCTCTTGAGATTTGTGATTGTCTTAGAATAATCATGATTATCACTATAAGCTGTGTCCAAAGACCGTTGAAGGTTATCGACTTTAGACTCCCAATACTTTAATTCTTCATTGCTATAAAGCTTGTCCTCTAAACTTTGTACTTTATTATTGAGCTCTTTATTAGTTCTCTTTAAAGAATCATTTTCTTCAGAAGTCACAAGGATATCGTTACGTAACTTTTGGTAGTCTTGAACTTCACTTGATGTGGACAACTTCGATTGGTTCAACTCAGATCTAATCTCTTCTGATTCTAATCTTTGGTTCTTTAGATGCTCTCTCAAAACTTCAAGACTCGAATTGGATTGTTGCAACCTTGATGCTTTATCCTCCACTTCCAGACTCAAATCATTGATCTTTTTGTTCAATTTCAACCTTTGATCTAAAAGATCATCTCTTTCGTCTGTGACATCCTTAACAAGTTCTTTCAAAGAGTTCAATTGCTTGTTCAAACCAGTGACCTTTCTCTCAAAGCTTTGCTTTTCCTCCGTTAACGAGTGCTTCCTGTTGGTCAAGTCCTCCACTTCATCTTCTCTATCACTAAGCTTATTAAGTGTGACTTCCAACTCCTTATCGAGATCGTCCTTCACTCTTTCTAGATCTTCTAAATCAAGTTGAAGCTTTTTACTTTGCTTAACTAGATTTGTTTCTGTCTCTAGCTTGAAATTCAACTCCTTATGCAAGGAAAGAATTTCCTCCTTATACTTGTGGGCTTGTTCGACACTTCCAGAATTCTTCATGTAGTAATTGACCTTATCTTGCAACTCTTTAACTTGAGTATGAGCTTGGTTCAATTCGAATTTCTTATCCATCAATGTCTCGTCTAGCTTGGCGATTTGCTTCCTCATGTCTTTCACCACTATTTGAGTGGTTCTGGCCTCTTCTCTCGCTAAAGTCAACTGGTTCTTAGCTTCCAAAAGTTCTCTATTTGCAGCTTGTTCGTGTCTCTTAGAGATATTAACTGCTGATTCGGCAAGTTCCAATTTCTCAAAATACTCTTCAGATCTTCTTCTATATAATTCGACTGATTTCTCCAACTCGTAGTTCTTGGATCCTAAGCTTGAGCTTTTTGAGCGAAGCTGAGTCAATTCATTTTCGTATTCTGACAATGAAGAGCGGAAAGAAGTACGTTTCGACTCGTAAAAGTTTTCTTCAGATTCACGTAACAATGCCTTAAGTCTCAAAATTTCACTCTTGGAACTATTAAGCTCCTCCCTTGTCGTTTTCAAGGTCTTGGTGACGTCCTGATAGATCGACAAAAAGTCCTGGTTGTTGTTGACGCGAAGGAATAAATTCCTACTCAAGCTATCACTTCGAGTGAAAACGTTGTCAGTCTGACCTTGGATAGAACGTTCAGAAAGACTGTGAGCAATTTCCGATACACTTGGAATAACTTGTTCACCTCTATCAATTTGACTTTTCAGTAACTCTGATTGTGACGATTGCAACTTGTTTAATTTTTTCTGCAAGTTAATTGCAAAGTTCTCTGCTCTCTGTGAATTGGCCTCTTCGATTTGAAGCCTACTCTTCAAGCCTTCGATTTCTTCTGTCATTTCTTTCAATTGTACTTCCTTTCTGGAGGCCTTTTGTGGCGAAGGGGATCTCATGCTACGCTCCTTAGGAGTACTTGCGATACGTGCCTTTAGCAAGCTTATTTCTTCACTCAAGTTCTTGTTATCAAAGCGCTCTTTTCTGAGAATAGCACTTTGTTCATTCATCTTCAATTTGATACTGGCGAATTCCTCCATTATTTCTGGATTAGGAGGAATATTCTCTTTCTCTCTTGAGTCTTCTTGCCTATTCTTTGCTGCCGTCTCCAAATTCTCAATCTTACGTTTCAATACTACAATCTCTTCAGAATATTGAGCCTTGGCACTTAAGGATGTCTCGAGCTGGACTTTTATCTCCTTGAGAGAATCTTGGAGAGATGTGTTTTCCTCAGATGCCGTCGTCCACTTATTCTTCAAGTCACTAAGTTCCTGCTTTCTTGATAATTCAGAGTCTAAATCATCTTTCAACTTCTTATGCGATTCCTTAGTAACATTCAATTCGCGTGAAAACGAGTCGCTTTCTTCCTTTAGCTTTTTATTTTCTGTACCAACTTTTTGAAGCTGACTAGACTTGAGATCGAGTTGAGATTGCAAATCTCTCAATTTTTGTTCATGCTCTTTTAAAACAAGCTTTGATTCACTTAGCTCTTGTTGAAGTTTCGATACCTTTTCCTTGTATGTTTCGATTTCTCTCTCCTTGTTCTTTCCCTTCAGAGAGTAAGAAGAAAGTTGATCTTCGAGTGATTTGTTCTTCGTCTTCAAGTCCGTGTGTTCCCCACTCTTGAAATTCTCGAGTGCTTCTTCAGCCAATTGCCTAGCGTTTTCGAGTTCAGCAACTTTCTGGTCCGTGGAAGAAATCGATCTCTCGTGGTTAGCATTTAAAGAGCTTAATTCATTAACATGCTTATTTATTTGTACTTTCTGATCATCAACAGTGCTCCTTAACTCATCCACAAGTCTAGATACAGACACATGTTCATCTTTAACATCGAGATATTGCTGGTGCTTGTCATCATATTCTCTGGTCTTCTTGGTGAGCTGGTCATCCAATGTCTTCTTGCTTGCGGCCAAAGATTCAAATGACAGCTTTAATTTGTCCATATCGCGTTGGAGGGTATGTGCTTTCTTTGTGGCATCGGATTCATCCAATCTAATCTGCTTCAATTTTTCATCCTTCTGTTTAAGCAAATCGGTCGTACTAATGATTTCGTTCTCTAGTCTATTGATTTGATCTTTGAGAGTCATATTTTCGTTATTCAATGCTTCTTGAGAAATTTCTGCTTCTTTCAATTTATCCTTGACAGCAATCAAGGATTTATTCATCTCCTTAGAATCGAAAACCTTTATGGAATCTTCAAGAAGTGGCTTCACATTCACGAAGAGTTTAAACCAAAGATTATGATTGAGTGAACTTTCAATTCTTTGGAAATTTTTAGCAATGGTTTGAGATGATTGAATTTCTCTAATTCTTGATGCTATAGAGCTTCTTGCAGATTTACCTCTCACATAACTTTGAATGTCGGTAAAAAGAGACTTCAATGATAAATCTCTCATTTCTTCAAGTTTACCAAGAACACCGTTTTTGAAGAAAATCTTAGTGATACCAATTTTGTACGCATCTGCTTCCAAATTAATATGCTTTATAAGAAGTTCACTATTCGTCTTACCATTCTTCGTGAACACTTCTTTGGTGTTGATAATGGAATATCTAGAGAAGAAATCATCAAAGGACATTCTATTGGGGTATCCAGCTCTGGTGATTCTTATTCCTTCCAAGACACCATTACATCTCAATTGGTTGAGAACCAATCTTTTATCGAATTTGTTAGGTTTTTTATTCAAGTTTGGAAGAATACAACGCACAAAATGAGGTTCGGTGGAATTGAGTTGCTCCATTAAGTTCTCAAGTTGACATCTATACTTCTGAGAGCTTGTTTTCATCTTTGACTTCCTTCCAGGACGGCTATTACTTTGTGGCTCGAGAGTTTCAGCAAATAATTCTTGAACAAAATTACTCTTGGAGTTGGGTAATAAATTCAATACATCCTGGCTGACGGGGTCGCTATTCTTTTGTAACCATTGATCAACATTATATTCGACTTCTCCAGCGTAGTGATCTATTATGAAGCCACTCTTGATTTTGTTTTGATGGAATTTTTTACTGTTACCATTCCAAGTGGACGCCAATTTCTCCATAAAGGATTTATCCGTTGCCTTGGGAACTAAGCACTCTTCATCCAAAGTCTCAAGAACACCCATAGGCTTTTTCAGTTCTATCAAATCTATAGTTGGTTGCAAATCCAAACCAAAGTCAATAAATTCCCATTGGATGTCTTCTCTAAGATATTCACTTTGTTCTAAAATAAAAGAGTGATGGTTAAAGAATTGTTGAAGTTTTTCATTAGTGTAATTTATGCAAAGTTGTTCAAAGGAATTTTGTTTGAAAATTTCAAATCCAGCGATATCCAACACTCCGATAAAGTTGGAATCATCTTCCTTATCTTCTGTCACGAGACTCTCGTTGATTTTTTTGATGATGAATTCGAAAAGTTTCAAGTAGAAATGTCTGGCGAGAGCATCAATGGCATATTTAACTTCGGGTGCTTTCCTTGATTTTTGCACTATCTCTCTTCCAGCTTGTACCTTTGGTCTCAAAAGATATGCCAGAAGAATATTTGCGTCTACACCTAAAAGGTCCGCTATCATGTCTAAATCTGTGGTAGATTTGAAGCTAGCTTGTTCTGACTTCCAAGAGGAAAATTCCAAATTACCGAGGTGCAAAATAACCGCCAAAATTGAAAAGATATTATCTATATCTTCACTTTTCAAGCCCAAGATCCCGAATGCCTCCACCAATTGTGCAAGATCCTTTGCATCATCAGTCTGGGGTATCTTTATATATGTGTTGTTTAAATAATTGTAATTTTCAATGTTACTGTCAAGACCTAAAGCCTTTAATTTACCTTTGTCATAGCCTCTTAAGAATTGATAGAAAATATGATAATTTCTCTCACTATCCGCCTGTGAAACCACTCTTGATTTTTCAAGTAAATAGTAGGCAATATCAGCTCCTGTAATGTTGCCCTTATTGGAGAAATATACCCTGATAAATTTCCCAAATCTTGAAGAATTATTGTTCTTGATTGTTTTCGCATTCCCAAAACTCTCCAAGATGGGATTTGCTTGTAAGATTTTAGAATCTATAGAACTATTCAGGGAATGGCTATCAGGGGTTATAGATGACAAATATTGAATAATCTTTTTCGTATTTTCAGTCTTTCCCGCACCACTTTCACCTGTTACCAAGATCGACTGATCCTTCCTATTGGCAAGAAGATTTCTATAGGTTCCCTCTGCAGTCCCATATATATGAGGTGGAGGTCTTTCATGATCTTGAGAATGATACTTATTGAGGAATTTTTTATCGTAGATTGGAAGAGCCTTATAAGGGTTGATTGCTACCAAAAACAAACCAGAGTATGTGTAAATCATATCATCGTTATACCGCAAATACAAATTATACACAACTGAAGGTTCATTCAAATGGGTCAACGAAGCCATGTCAGCGCATTTATTGAACTTTGATGGGTTGCAACTTTCTATCAATTTACTCTCTATGACCCTATGCTCTTCTTTGTTATCATGAGTAACAGTGATATTACATTTCCCATCGTCTAAATAGTCGGTGATGTATCCTTTTACAAAACACGCATCTGGGTCGGGAACCCAAACCCAGTTCTTAGAGTTGAACCCTTCATCATCCCCAGACATATTGGTAAACCGTCAAGTATTTTGACGTGGGATACTATGAAATATGATTCAATTTGTTAAATCAGTGAATGTTTGCAAAGAGAAATTTGTATCAATTGGCTTTATTTATTCCTGCACGTACTCGTGTATTGTGTAAACATTGGATTTCTCAAACGGGTAAAATCAGAAAACGCTCAGAAGACGTGTCTACAGACTAGGACATTAAATACGATAACGGAACGTTGTATTGCGACATTGACGACATTGCTACCTTACTACTTGGACCTCATTCTTTTGTTGGTAAACTATGGTTAGTATTCCTTATAGTTTCTCAGCGTGTCTTATACTTACCCACACACGTACTTGCACCGGCGTTAGTCTACACCGTTGGGCAATTGCTTCTCTGTCTGCCTTGGTAGGATTAGGCTTTAGTTGGAATGCTTTTTCCAAAATTCTCCTAGCCTCTTTATTAAAGTAAGGCCTTTTTTGAATTTGAGGAGTGTCCTGTGATACAGGCGAGAAACTTGGAGTCTCTGGTGGTGATGTACAATGGAAGTTTATAGGTTCATTAGATACAGTTATGGTGAATGTGTCCAATTTGAATTCCTTTGGTTCATCTTGAAAGCGATAAGGAAGAGCATATTGAGTGATATATGATTTGATAGAATCATATAGGTTGGTAATTGACGGCATATAACTCATGCCAAGGCAATTTGATAGCTTTTGGTGAGTATTATTAATCTAGAAATCTCTCTTATTGTACTTACTGCAAATAATCGCTTTTGTGAGGCAAGTAATATCTCATTTAGGGTATTAGGGCGATCTGTCTCACACTCTAAGGTGTCAAACTTGATAATTCTGAACCTCTCTGTAGCATTCGATATAGATGCTAAATTCTTCAATGGCTCTTTAGTGCATTCCATGTTTCTTAAAGAGGGTAAAATTTTAAGAGGGTGCACTTCATTTTTATGTATTTTTCATTTTTTGGGACTTTTCGAAATTTTGCACCTATTTTTTTCCGTGCAACCATTTACACTACACTCTACATTGCCATGTACAGAAATAGAAATTCATTATTACAAACCCATACAGTCATGCACGTCTCAAAAGTCATTCAGAAACACATCTTCGGTCAAAATTCCCAACCAGGTTGCTACATGGCAACTGTTGATTGATACTCTGCTGTTGAGACTCGCCGCCCTTTCAGCTCTCTTAGGCTTTGAAACCTTGTGGTTGATAGCTATCTTGAACTTTGCACCCCTAGAATAGTTCTGTGTAGGTATCACAACCTTGGGAACCTTGGAATATGAAGAGGAACAAGCGTTAGTATATGAAAGCTTATTGGGCACATATGGCCGGCCATTACGGCCCGAATTGAAATTGTCATACCAATGTCCTTCAACAAGGGAAAGGTACTCAAAGTAATCATGTACAGACTTGCTACTTCTTTTCCATACCTAATTAGTTAGTAGGTGGATCATATAAAATAGCTTTCTTTATACTTACTAACGATATAACCTTTGATATCGTATTGACATCCTTTTGATAATGTTTTAGCATTTTCCCAAGCACACTACGGGCAATTATGAACCTGTTTCTTGTCCTGAACAGGGCAGATTTAGATCTCCTAGACTTCCCATTAGGTGAATTACAATTTATGAATTTGTCCTCTCCCATATCTACCATTGACGTAGCATTTGTAGATCTGGATGGATATGACGATGCGGTGACAAATTTCGAGAATTTGGAGTCAACACTTGAAGATTTGGCACAGCTACTTTTCGGAAACGAGAAGCAAAAACAAAAACTAGAGTTATCTTTCTCCATAGCCAAACCTTTTAATTTTCCAGATGGTGTAGAAATTTCACCGTTTATGATTGACTTTGTTCATTATGTGTGAAACAATCTCTCTAAGACTCTACCCAGCCTCTGAGATGCTTCATGTAGAGTATTATCCCACTTGCGAAGGTGTGACTCCTTTTTGTTCAATACAATGTCAGGAAGTCATACAATATCAAGGAGCCACCTATAAAAAATTTTCCAGACATAGTAGGTTGCTGTTCGAATTTTTCCTCATTCAAACGTATTCAATCGAGCTTGGTTCTTTTGTCAGCTCCTATCACGGAAACCGACTTCGAATGAAGCTACACATGCAAACTCAGGGGGTCCAAGTGAACAATTATCCTGCAGTCTGATAGCGCAGGGTGAAAATAGTAAGAAAATTGATATCGATTATTCTTGTGGCTTGTGGAGAATATCTGAGTGACTTACAGGGTAGGCACCCAGCCATACCTTACCCCATAAAGGTTGCCGTTCCGAGATCGATGTCAATTTCTTTTCAAAATGTTAGGATCATTAGCCACTAGAGCCGTGCATGACCTCAACGTTCATAGTAATCGTCCGTATCCTACTTTGAGTTGTAAGCCTTAGCTGACGATACTCCCCGACGGTTGCAACTTCGATCTCAAAAATATTCTGATCGCCGCGAAGTCGCATGTTAATTGGCACTACCTTTACGGTTGCAACTCATTACCATGCTACATTTGACCATTGTCGATACCGCTCTAAGAAAAAAAGATATGACATGTGTCGATTCGTAAATGAGCATATGTACTCCTTCCAACACCACATTTGGAAAAAGGAATAAGCCGAAATGCGAGCTTGGCCAACATTGGGGGGAGATGTCAAGATCAAAATTTTTCATATAAGGTGGTGGGATTATCGTATTGAAGTTCTTTAATTACTTTAATACCAACTATCATTAACTAACTCATAGTATTCGATATGTGAGGAACTATTATAATTTATGGAATGATTAGAAGGTAAGATGAAGCTAATTGTTGGTGAGAATCTTTGATTCCTACCAGACAAAGTATACATCTTCCACCTTGTTATCAAAGCAAGCTGAGAAACAATTCCAGGAAGTGCTATTAACAACACTAGTCTTGGAATCTTGAGCATCACAACCACTCAAATTTAGACATTCGCATAGCCATTCCACGAAAGGTTTGGTTGATGGAGGTGCCTGTACAAGATAAGCGTTGTATTCTAGCGCATACCTATTCCAGGTACCTTTGTTTGGCTCATCTAACCAGAGCTTACCTAAACTCACCGATAATTGTCTTTGATGTTCGGGACTTGATATCAATCGACAGTAAAAAGATCGGAAAGCTATAAACCCATTTATTCTTTTCAGCTTCAATTTTTTAACCTTGGAAAGCCTATGAGGTGGTCTTTTGCGGTAAGTATTATTTTCAAGATACATGGTTACATTCATTGTATTAAACTTTAATAGCAATTCTTTCAAGGCATCAGAAGGTTTAGGAAGATAAGGAATATTGAGACTGAATATAGGTTGATTCCCGTTATTGTATTTGGGAGTTTTATCGGTCTTGTAATCATAGATATCTTTAGACCCATATGGTACATGTGCCCTACCAGCTTCTAATGGATGAAACAGCAGCAGAGGCAGTTCGGGAGATTCAGACGAATACTGATCTATCATCAAACGAGAAAGATACTTCTCACTATTGACAGAAAATGTTCTTTGGCCAGGCATCTGAGATTTCAAAGGTCCGTCAACCTTGAATCTCGAAGTAAACCCTTTGGGCACATACTTTGTGCTCACCATTGCAACAAATTTCTTGGATATGTTGCAGTATTAAATTTTATTCTTTACCATACGGTACTTGGTTGCCAGGTAAATTAACATTATTGAAAAAGGGGTACTGCTGTCTATATATCTTTTTCCACGCCCGAAAACAAGTCCCAAAGCATGTTTTGCATGCGTAAATTATTAGCTGCACTTCAGACAAAAGCATTACATGATTTCCTATTACTGTTCCGAATTTGGTTAAGATTTCGATTTATGACTTGCATACCGCGAAAGATTAACTATTAGCGATAAATGACATCTTGCGTTCCCGATGACTCCCAAGAACGGCTTCAGCCTTAATCAGCCACTTGGCAAGAAATTCGCCGATCCTCTTCAGTAATCAGGTGAACGGACTCCACTATCAGGGGGTAGTTGGGATGGTAATCGCTTCCCACATCGTAAATAATTACGAAACATGGCACAGACGCCATATTCGGCCAAGGGACATATTTTCTCCGAAGAGGTCTGGAGTCATAGTTTTATATCCAGAACAATCACCTCGAAAAGGAGCAGAATTACTTGTGGCCAAGCGTACACTCAATGAAATCAAGAAAAAGAACTTAGCCCCTTAGTGGAGAGATGTAGTCTGATTCGGTCAATTGTTCAAATTGGCTTGCCGAGGCTTCAGAGGTAGCCACTTCCAAAACGTAGATAATAATCCTCCTCTGTTCTCCAAGATTGACTTTTTTTGATGATCGTGGCTATCAAGTTTTGCAGTTTTTTTTTCCTCAAGTGGTGGCTGGAATTGGTGGCTGGGTCGCAAGCTCTGACAATACCACAAGGAATGGCATTACCCCAATAGTTAACGGCGATCGATCTCTATTGTCTTCAGCAAATCCTGAAAACCACTTTTTTCTGACTTTGTTGATTTTCTTTTTTTTAGGGGATATCCGAAAGACCGACCATGTTGCAGCCAATGTGTTAATTTTTTAAAACAAATAAATGGGGTAAAAAGAATAAATGCATTACGCTAAAAAATTTTAACATTCTGAGAGACCTAAAGGTCCTTGAGATAGTCCGGTATATCATACGCTACAGCGGGCAGTCTTCTGCAGTGTTTTAAACATGTCGCAAGTTATCTCAGAAGTTGAGCCCAACTACTTTCGTACATCTCAGATATTCCATTGAACTTTGAAAACGGAAGTTCATTAAACTTTAGGTCTAAAATGGCATTAGGTATAAAGAAGTGAGAAGAGCATGAATCTCTAAAGACAAATTCACCAATAAAATGCTTACTGAAGAATCCGAAGACATCAAGGACATCGAGTCCATAAATCAAGTGTTAACAATTTTGAGAATGCACATAGTGATAGTATGCACCTTCCAAACTTACGACATAACCAAGATGAATGAAGATGTGGAAGAGTGCTGGGCTAAGACTAAAAAGGTCGTTGAAAAGACGTCAAGCGTACCTCTCAAGTTGCAAATCTTACTTAATGATGTCAACAAAGTGTCCACGGTTTTAGGTTTAATGATTGATAACATGAATGCACTTCGGCTGCAAGTTGAGGATTTTGTTGCCCACAGTGCGATGGCAGAAACCACTTTTGTTCATACCCCCAAGAACTTACTCTTACCCACGCCACCTTCACTGGAGGCTGACATTGACTTAAGCAGCTCCTATTCAGAGGATAACCCCTTCCTGAAATACCACAGGTTATCTCCCATCAAGGTGAAAGTTCTTGAGAAATGGTTCAAAGAAAACAGTGGACATCCATATCTCACTGCGAAGTCTTCTACGCTTTTGGTGAAGGAAACGGGGCTAACTCATAGTCAGGTTAAAAACTGGCTCTCAAATAAGAGAAGAAAGCACAAGGCCTTCCATGTATCTCAAGAACTTCAAGATCTATTAGCTTCTTCTTAAATATACAAATGCAAAACTCTATGTACATGATTCGTTCTATAATACAGCTAAATGCCAAATTTTTTGGCCCACTTTATGGCTACATTTTTAGGAATTCTCTTTTGCTTTCCATATTTTAAAACCCACTTTACCGAGTCAAGAGATTTCGTGGGGTCATTTTCTGTTGCACTGATTAACGTGTTAATGAGTTCAATAGCGGTAAACTTACTGATCGAGTGGTTATACCCTAAACGATCAAGCTCGACATGAAAATTCTGAAATACTTTGAGTTTTTCGTTATCTTCCAATTTTTCAGAGCCAAATATTCCAGAAAACATATATCTCATACTGCTTTTACTTAGTTTGACTTTTCTCTTCTCATGGAAATCAAGTAGTTTAAAACACATCGCTGGATCAGTCCTTACAATATATTTGAACAAGTTTAACTGAACTATTGTTGCATCGAAATTCAATTTTCCCAAAACATCCTTGATCTTATGAATTCCTTTTTCTGGTTGTGATTTATTCGATCGGTAGACGAAACGCATCACATCCGATAGCAAATTATTGAAAATATACTTTCTACCACTCTCGGAATTAACGAAGTTAAACTCCTCACCAAATGTGAATCCATGAAGTTCATTCAACAAGTGAGAAAGAGTTTCCAGGTCGAGTAAAGAAAAACATTGGGCCAATGCCCGAAGCCTATTATGGAATCTTGCTCTCTCTGTTTCTGTCGATGCTGAATAAATTGCTTGGAAGTCATCAGCCACATCGCCTGATCCTCGAGCTTTCAAAGATTTCCGTAGTATGGCGTCGTAAAGTTTAAATAATAAGTCATAATCATGGATGTGAGCTCGAAGAAGAATAGACCGTACTACTTCAAGCCATAAATAGCTCGAAAGATTAAGTTCACCAACCAACCAGTCAAAGTACATGGTCAAAGACTCCCTATCAAGCAGAGAATAATGAATCTTAGAGAATAGCCTCAGTAACGTCTCAGAGGATACACCTGTCCTATAAAAGGAAGTAGTCAACAATTGTACATTGTCTAAGGTGTTTACTTCTTGAATATTTTCCTCAATAAAGTCACCAAATATCTTAAGACGCCTGTCTCTCTCCAAAGTGTCGATTCTTTTAATGAGTTTTTTCAACTTTATGGGATCACTTTTTCTTACTAGCGAAAGGGCGACTAGCAAAGTTCGGTCATCTAAAAACTTTGCTATCTCATACGTGAACTGAAATGCTTGTGTTAGATCCCCAAATTTAAGGATTAAAGATGCTAGGTGATTTAAAATGCTTGTATTCATGTTTTGTTTAAAATTGTCACGGTAAAGTTTATAGGTGCCGAATGCTGTTTCTGGCCCTGAAATTTGAGTAAGGAATAGGACATCACAGATGTTGAGTTTAAGCATAGAGGTAGCCATCTGAAGACTGATACGTGAAAATTGTTCTTTTGATATCAAAGCACCATTCTTCAAATCAGCATGGAGTTTGGTAGGTACGAGTGATGTTAACCAGCCCTTATGGGCGGTTGCGTCTTTAACAAAGGCTAATTCGTTGAACTCGGCCAATAGCTTTAAACTGTCTTTTTCTGTAGAGTTTAAAAATAGTCTCAATACAGTTCGAAGATACAACAGCCTGAAATGCAAATGAGAATTTACCGTCTCCCAGTGTTCCAGTTTATAAGCATCAAGGGATTTATAGTCATGGATGGTACTTAAAACGTCATGATGTCCAAGGATAGGTTCTAAAAAATCTTTGGATATGCCATATTTGAAGCAAATGGTATCGGTTATGGTTCGAGATAATGCCGAATATGAAAGCACTTTATATGATGAAATTAGTAGATAAATCACCGAAAATTTGATATTCTCTAGTTTTTCTAACTCTGCTGTAACCACTTCAATTCCTTCTTCAATATCATCGAGGGTAGTACTATTAGTTAACAAGATATCCCAACATGCTTCGAAATTTTGATGGAAAGCAAGTCTCCTGAGAAGTAATGCTCTTGAATCGTCATCCAAATCCACTTTTAAATTATTGTATAGCGTTATATATAAATCTGGATGAATTTCTATGGGATCATAAGTTAATAGTAAAGTGAACTTATTATACACATCGACAGCTCTACTCATCTCAGTTTTGATGGAATTGTCCAATGTGCCGTAAATTCTTTGAAAATGGGTATCATCCACCTTCTCCACTTCAAATCCTCTTTGTCTATAGATATCGTTATCAGATAGCACATTTTTAATGCCAGTAGCCTCTTGCTTTAAAAATTGGACCAAATAATTCGAAATCTTATCCTTCACTGACGATTTCTTAAAATCGTCTCCATGCTTAAAAGTTATAGTGGTTTTCAGGAAACATCGTACTCCCCAATTACTTGGATATCGTAGCAGTCGATATCGGCTAATATTCTTTAGCATTATGTGCCATATATGGGGATCTTGGTGATGAGTATATCTAAGATATATCAGAGTAATTTTCGCACCGGTAAGTTTTATTTCTATAGGATAAACTATTTGTTGTACTGCTTGCAAGACTGTGTGCTGGTTTCTATGGTCTCAAGTTAGTCATGGCACAAGTCGTTTGGAATCTGGACATCGATGTTTACAATCCTAGTGTTATTCCCGTATCAGTTGCAAGATGTATTGCAAAATATTTACAGGTAAAGGATTTACTTTCATTTGCCAAAGTATCGAAAAACACCCACAGGGCCGTCAATGAACCCAGGATTTGGATATCTAGGCTTCGAGATATGGATCTATGGAATAAGGACTCAGTTAAATTGACAACTGAAGAGTTGAAGAAAATAGATTTTTCCTGGTTGAATAGTCCATTGAGTTGTTTAGACAATTGCATACGATCTCCCAGGGCTGCTAAATACCAAGTGATTAGGATTGATCAATGTCTTCTGACTTATTATAATGACTTTCTCATCAATAAACCTTTTAATAGGCTAAAGATATTTAAAGTTTACCATTCACCAGAACAGCAGGCAAAGATTTTAAGTAATTTGTTGAGATATAATCGAAGTGACCCGTGGGACGAATCCAGAATTATCCTGCGAGATAAGATAAATGCCCTAATTGAAATATTTGAGAATGCTCTCTTAAGAGAACTAGAAATCCACTATGATATTCATGATTTCGAAAGGGCGAGGAAATTCGTAGAAATAATGGTTTATTTAAAGAACCAGCAAACTTTGATTGACTTCTTTCTCCAGAAAACAGTATTTGACAATGAAACCACAGAGTTATTTGACCTTGAATCACTAAATACCGAGAAACTATTCATTCGAGAGGCTCGCAAATATGATCTGGAAGGGGGTATTACCGAGAACTCCGATGATATTAACAACTCTGAATATTCCTCCTGGGTGATAAACACAAAAGAAATGGAGCAGCTTATAGGTGAATTGGCTAGCTTATTTAACCACCAGTCGGAAGTCATTGATTTGGTGTTTCCTCAAACGGTACCCATGATGTATAAATTGTGTGAAGAGCTTATCTCTAACCAGATTGCCGAGTTGATAATGCTGTTAACAGATGCTTCGAAAGAAAAGGGCTTGTATTTGGATATGGTCCTGAGCATTTATTATTATTTCACCGCTGATTTTATCAAACAGTTGAAAGAAAGTAAGAATTTAGGTGATTCGTATCATCGACTCATTAGAGAACTCATTGATATGATGTTTGAATCTTTTGCTGCTGAATATATCAGAGACGAAGTACTGGTTTTCAAGGCGTTTTCCACGGAAAATATTGATGATTGGAATCTTCAACTCTCTAAGAGAGAGAAAGAAACGTCTTTAAACATCCTTAAGCATGTAAAGACAGAAACCAAAAATGACTTTTTGACTACTTTCAAAAAAGTTTTTACTATAGCTCCATCGTCAAGTTCTAATGAAGAGAAGGAAGAAGGCGAAAAGTATTCTGAAATTCAGGCAAAGACAAAGATTTTGGCAGAAAATTTGAAATCGTTAAACCAGATCTTGAGTCCGGAACTTGTATTGAACATTATTAATGAAGCCAAAGTATGTGTGAATCGTTTATTGAAGCTCAGGTCGTTTTCAATTGCAAGTTTTAGAGGTGATCTTCTTACTGCAGTGCAAGATATCTTCATCACTGTAATTGATACTATTGGCAACGACCATCTTAAAGTAGGTTTCAACAAGGCTCTTGATTATCTTCAGAACTATAACCCCAATGATGAAAAAAACAAACAAACGGACAATTATGTCGAACCTCTTGTTGTTTTCTTTGAATTGATAAATATTGCCGACTTGATCATTCAAATGATTGATATCTTTTATAAAGAAGAATTGGAACATAGACAAATTGTTAAACATCAAAATTCCGTGCTTAACCCATCGCTACAAAGTAAAAAGAAAATGGAAGGATTGGTTGATAAATATGTCGCCGATGGGCTAAACATAGGTATTGAAGTTCTTGTCAATGAAATTGAGAATGTATTTGCAAATAACGTCTACGAGAATGATTATAATCCTCAAAAGGACTCCTCACCTCTTATGGGTACCACTGAAGCTGCGAAAAAGGCAGTGAAAATTTTAGACGATAATATGGATCTTTTGGTAGATAGCACTGATAAATCTATAGTGGAAGTGTTTCAACAGGAGATTGCCGAAAGATTTCTTCAAATTGTGGTTAAAGATTTGAAAAAGAGAACAATATCAGTGTCAGGAGCCACCACGTTAATTTGTGATTTGAATTTGTATCATGATTTCATGGTCAATAAGATCAAGACTAATAAGCGATTAATCATTCCATATTATCAGGCATTAAAGAAAGTGGGAAGTATCTATTTGATTAGCGGTTCTGATTCCAAAGCCATTGGTAAGCTAGTGAGTGATCTTTCGAAATTTAACGGTATTTTCGGACAAGAAGAGATATACGAGTTTGTGCAAAGAAGAGAAGATTGGTTAACCATAAGAAGGGACGTGGAAAAAGTTATGTATGGGTTTGGTTTAGCGGATTGTACTATAGTTTAGAACTTAAATCAAAAAATAGGCATTGAATGAAACAAAAAGTAAAAAGTTTCATGTAGTCATGGCTCTGACATAACACGTTAATCTAAAATCGCTTCCATACCAATCAGAACTGGAGCAGTTTCAACAAAACCATGATTTTGGTATAATTTTCTCCCAGGAACATCTGCTAGTAAGTTAACCCAAGCTCCTGGGGGTGCATTTGTCTTGATATAATTTATTATATCACTCAATATGGCATTCCCAAGGCCTTTCTTTTGGTGTTCAGGCAACACTGCCATATCTATGATATGAAAATACCACCCACCATCGCCTATCACTCTGCCCATGGCGACAATGTTGCCCAGAGGTTTGTGCTCGATATGAGCAGCGTACCATGCTCCATGTAAACCTGCAGCTGCTTGCTCTCTAGTTTTCAAAGTAAGACCTGAAGCACTTCGCAAAGCCAAGTACGAGTCTATGTCTGGAGGGCCGAAATTAAGGTTATATTCATCTGGTATCTTTGACATTTTTTTAGTCCATGTTGACAAAGAGTAGACCGAAAGAGAGCTAAATAATATCGCGACATACATACAAGGAATTATTTCCTGAACAGGTGAAAGGTCTGGTCAGTTAGCTCAAATTCAATTTAAGCGTCTCGGTTGTACATTGATCAGTTAGTATGTCAGTGCATCTTGCCTTGCTTATCACGTTTGCCCTTTGCATCTCAGCTTATTTTCACTCTTATGCGGAGAGCATACCATTAGCTTGACTCATTATTATTCCCGAACCCACTTTTAACTATGCTTAGAGCTTAGAGCATACTTGGACGTAATACAAAATGATTACTCCCGGGTTCTATCATAGTGACTTTAATCTTAATGTACCATAATGTATCTTTCAGATCTATCACTGCTTTCCGTTTCGCGCTTAATCTCATCTCAAAATTGAATTCGCTTGACAAGCATTTAATAGCAGTAGAGATGAGGCCATGGGCTCTAATGTCTTGTATTGGACGACCGACTATACGCAGACGATCGTTTATTCGATATACCCACAACACAGCACTTCAGAACGATTTTTGTCCCCAAATTTATGAACGATTATCAAATGCATTTGGGGTACTTAATAGCGGGAAAAGCTTCAAGCACTCGGCTTATGAGTGCCAACGCATGTACGAAGGGCAACTGGCATGCCTATTACAAGATATATTGACTTATCCTCACATAAATAGAGAAATGATCGATACTTTACTACTCAGCTATCCGAAATCAAAATCTATACGTGCCATTGTGTTACAAGACCTTTTGAAGCTCTTGGAAAAGGGCCAGATTGACATGATTAAACAGACTATTCTGTTTATGATTGAGAAGAACTTGTCTTTACCAAAATATCTCAATTTCAATCAAAGTAACGCTGGAAGTGCCATAGTGGAACAAGCCGTTATGTCAGGTGAACCTCTTTTGGCAGCTTCATTTGCACTCCATTTAAAATTCAATGGTATGGCTACTCAAATAGATAAGCATGTTGTCGAACTACTTTTAAAAGCAATGACAATTTCCAGTGATGGTAAAGCTTATAATTCTTACGGCATATTCAAACTTTTACAGGAATTTGATATTGATCTTTCTAGTCAAATGAAGAATAATATTCTAGTGTACCTATTGCAAGCTAATGCATTTTTCTTACCAAACTTATTTATGGATAGGCATATCAAGGATAAAGACTATGAGCATATCGACAGGGATACTTTGCTAAATTTTATCAACTACAACTTAGAGTTTAAAAACATTGATAAAGCATATCAGATTTGGTTAAAGATTCAAGATTACGATTTCAAGAACGAGAAACTACTATCCCATACAATCCAGCATATTTTAGAGTCCATGAGAAATGATAATAGACAAAATGAAGTATATGAGATGATTGACCAGATCATGTCAAAGGATATATCGCATATTACGGACTTCTTAATTCTGTTCCTAGGGAAAGATCCAAACTTATCAAAGAAAGTGGGTAAAGTGATTGCAACTATTCGACCCCCATTGAAAAGACTGACTCTCACGCTGCTTTTGGAAGCATTTGAGCACAGAGATGGTAATGCTGAAGCGGAAAAGATCTTGAACCACATATTCAAATCTGATGATGGAATCAACCATAGGGACTTCAAAGTGATCATTCAAAAGCTTCTTAATGATGGAAATATCCCCAGAGCTTTGGAATTATTCAATAATACTAATATCAGTATATCCAAGACAGCAGGTATCGAAATCTTGAAGGTTATATTGTATTCCGATTCAGAGTTGAAGTATTCTTTTTCCAACGTATTAGCCACCAAGTTCCAAAAGCTAGACAAAGAAGATAACTCTAGAGCATTACTTACACTTGAGATAATACGATTTATTTCCAGAAAAATAAGTAACAGAGCAGCAAGATCTCTCTATTCTCAATTAAACAAACTTCAAGATACGGAACTTCTAAACTTGGGGAAATATCACCTTTCTAATAATCTAGCATATGTGTTAAACTTCCCCATGAACTCGAAGATTGACTGCTTATTTATTATATTGGATCAAGCATTGATCAACGAGGATTTGGAAACAACTACATGGTGCTTGGAGAATCTTAAATTTGAAGGATTACTTTTGAAAGATCTTTTGCAACGTCTTTCTCGTCATAATTCGCAGTTTACAAGAAGCATTTTAAAAAGCATTCAAGAACTTTATTAAATCTATACATATTTACAAGCATAATAGGGCCATAATCATTTCTTACTCTCTTTTTTGTTATATAATTTACCACCTTTTTGCACTTCTTTAGCATCTTTAGCCATCAAATCGACAAGGGAGTCGTCTGACGATTCATCTTCATCGAAGGAAGAATATCTTTGCTTGAATTTATTCACCTTACCAGTAGCATTTGGGTCAACTGTTACAAGGTCTGATCTATTAGGATTCCACAAAGTGCTGTTTCTGCTATCACTTATCATTCTTATTTCATCCTTTGGAGCTTGGGATCTTCTTCTTATCACTGACCCATCACTCAATTCAACTAAAGTATCAAATTGATGGAATATAGTTGGTCTAGCCTTCCCTAATTTAATCTTTCTCATCTGCCTTCTACCAGATAAATGAACATCACCTTTCATAGCTACATTTCTCAGAAAGGTCTTAAAAGCCGGCGATAAGCATACTCTCTGTTGAGAAAACATCGTGACCTTTAGCTAGCCTTTGTTCCTGTTCTTGGTTGAATTTTTCACGCAAAAGCATTTTTCAGAAAGTAGTGTAAATTTTTCACATCTGAGAATCATCAAAAGTTGGGCTTCGAAAACTATTTTGATTCAAAAGCAGAGGTTTCCAATAGTGTTAACAAACCATGTCTTTTTCCAATCAAACACCAACGATAGTTGTCTTGAAGGAAGGAACTGATGCATCTCAGGGTAAGGGACAAATAATTAATAATATTAATGCCTGTTTGGCCATCCAAGACACGTTAAAACCTACTTTGGGACCATTTGGATCTGATATCTTAATAGTTGGATCAAATGGGAAAACTACCATTTCTAATGATGGGGCTACTATCTTGAAACTTTTAGATGTTATTCATCCTGCGGCAAAGATGTTGGTTGATGTTTCACGTTCTCAAGATGCAGAAGTTGGCGATGGTACCACTTCTGTCATTGTCATAGCAGGTGAGCTTTTAAAAGAAAGTAAACAATTTCTTGAAGATGGTATTTCTTCCCATCTTATAACGAAGGGGTTAAGGAAGGCATGTGACCTTGCAATCAAAAAAATTAATGAAGAAGCTGTTGAGGTAAAGAAGAATAATAAAGAAGAATTCAGACAACTTTTAGAGCATTGTGCAACTACTGCCATGTCATCCAAATTGATCAACAAAAATTCTTCATTTTTCACAAAAATGGCCGTTGATTCTGTATTGACTTTAGACGACGATCTCGATGATAAATTGATTGGAATCAAAAAGGTATCCGGTGGTAGTTTAGAAGAATCACTCTTTATTGAAGGTGTTGCCTTCAAGAAGACATTTTCATATGCTGGATTTGAGCAACAACCTAAACAATTTACCAATCCTAAAATCTTGAGTTTGAATGTGGAATTAGAATTGAAAGCAGAGAGAGATAATGCTGAAGTAAGGGTGGAGCAAGTTAAAGATTATCAAGATATAGTTGACGCAGAATGGCAAATAATTTTCTCTAAATTGGAAGCTATTAAGGATTCAGGAGCTAATATTGTATTATCGAAACTTCCAATAGGTGATTTAGCTACCCAATATTTTGCTGATAGAGACATCTTTTGCGCTGGAAGAGTTGCTACGGAGGATTTGGACAGGGTTATAAAGGCTGTTGGTGGTAGTATTCAATCGACAGTATCTGATATTCAAGAATCTGATTTAGGGACATGTGAGAAATTTGAAGAAATTCAAATTGGATCCGAAAGATATAATATCTTCCTGGGGGCTCCTCGCACGAAGACCTGTACGATAATTTTGAGAGGTGGTGCCGAACAAGTGATAGCAGAAGTGGAAAGATCTCTTCATGATGCAATCATGGTGGTGAAAAGAGCCATTAAACATAATAAAGTTGTAGCTGGTGGTGGTGCTATTGAAATGGAAATTTCAAAGCATTTAAGAGATTATGCTAAGGCTGTTCCCGGTAAGCAACAATTGATCATTGCTGCCTTCGCAAAGGCTCTCGAAGTAATTCCAAGACAGTTGTGTGACAACGCGGGTCTCGATGGCATAGAACTTTTGAACATGTTGCGTAGTGCACACGCAAAAGATGAGAAATGGTTTGGAATCGATTTCCAAAAGGAAACGGTGGGGAATAACATGAAGAATTTCATTTGGGAACCGGCTCTTGTTAAGACCAATGCAATTCAATCGGCCACTGAAGCCGCCACCGTGCTTCTTTCAGTAGATGAAACTATAAAGAATGAAGGCGCAGATGGCGCAGGTGGTCAAGGAGGAGGACGTGGTAGAGGTGCCTATTAAGGACGTTTATCACGGAAAAGAAACCAAAGGTATTGATTCGAGTTTCCCATTGTATCACGTGATACACACGCAATACCGTGCTTTGTGTGTTTTTCCCCCGCTATAATTTTTCCGCGACCGTTTTTTCGTCGCGACTTGCGTCGGTAGACTTTTCCGCGGTAGTCCACCATTCTCAAGCCAATAGACTATTTGCCGGTAGATTTTTCCTCGTAGGACATATTCTTCTCAAAAATTTACGCGAGGCTGCGGCAGAGATTGTAGTTTTTATTCTGAGGGGATCCACAAAGTTACAAGTGTCAAATACTTAATGACGATCTTAATATGAATAAATAAAGGTGCTATCATAAGATCGTCGGTTTTGAGTGTATATACAGATTTCAATACAAGTTTTTTACTATCACTTTAATTCCAGTTGAGCCTCCACTCTGTATTGTTCAAATTAGCAGAGGGGGCTATTATTATATACGGTTATGCTTAGGGGGCCAAAAAGTGTCTAATAATTCTTAGACATTTCTCCAAACTGGAACCATTACTTCTAACAGAACTTCCTGTTTCGTATGGTTCCTTTCTAAATTAATCGCCAACTTATAGTTAAAATTGCTGCTGTCCTGCTGGGCACGGCCAACGCCTTTCCAATTCTGTCGTCATCGCTTTCTTGTCCGCGTTTATTTACGTTTCATCTCTAACTCTTTCGGCACATTCTTGCACCCATTCACGCGCTTTCCACGATCCCATCGTCTGCTGCTTTTCGCGACCGTGAATAAGGTACTCTAATCGAGACTGCACCTTGGGCATAAGGGCTGCTTCTTTTACCAAACGCGTAATTTTACGATAGGTGAAAAAAGCGTGAAGAGGCTATTCATTATATATAGAGCAGGCAGTACCTCGAGGAGGTCAAAAAGAATAACAACGTAGTAGAGCACTAAAACAGCAGCGATAAAGGGCTTCAATAGCATTATAGTAACGTTCAGGTTATTCGAAGGAGCATATTTCAAGCAAAAGCTCCAATCAATTTACTTGCAACAATTACTGTTGACAACGGTTCAAAGGAAAAAAAAAAGTTAGATACTTATTTGAACTCTATCGGCTCATAAGCCTAATCGACCTTATCAAACGCTGTTCATCTCATTTGTCATTTTTGCGCTTAGTTGTGCCATTCATTCGTTATTCTTTTCGCTCGTTGCCTTACTAGGATTTCCATTCTTTCGTTTGCTCAAGTCGAATTATTGCATTAAAATATCATGCACCAGCAGTCAGATATTCAAGGCTTGAATAGAAGCCATAGACCCATTGAGCGTAAATATGGCCCCCCTCCAGTTCATGGACGAGGAAAAACTTATTGTTTAATGTTGGAGCTTTTAGAATCTCAGGCAAACAAAAAATTGATAAATGAATACCATGGGGAAATTAAAAAAGCTCTCAGTGGTCTTGAAGCAAAGACAAGAGTGGTCCCAGGGATGATTGATTTACAACCTGAAATTCAGTGGTTTATGCGACCATTCCTCTTGGATTTCTTGATCGAATTGCATAGCTCATTGAGGCTCCAACCCCAAACATTATTCCTTTGTTTAAACATCATTGATAGATATTGTGCCAAGAGAATTGTTTTCAAAAGGCATTACCAGTTGGTAGGGTGCACAGCTCTTTGGATTGCAGGGAAATATGAAGATAAAAAATCACGCGTACCTACCTTAAGGGAATTAGCCATGATGTGTCGAAACGCATACGACGAAGAAATGTTCGTTCAAATGGAGATGCATATCTTATCCACTTTAGAGTGGTCCTTGAGTCATCCAAATTTAGAAGATTGTCTTCAACTTGCTATTTCTTCATCTAAAATCTCATCTGTCATCACGCCATGTAAATACAACTCTACTGTTCAGCAAGATAGGTCGGGTTCTATAAATAATGCATCTAAAGTTTCTGCTGTCACTGCAGTGGGGAGATTTCTTTGTGAGTTATCATTATATGATAAATTCTTTTTATCAGTCCCAGTATCGCTTGTTTCAATTACTGCGAATTTATTGGCGTGCTCTATGTTGCAAATTTCTGATAGTGCTATTCATCTCCAAGAAATAATTAAAAAGTTTATGCAGAAGGATTTACATCATTTTTATAATGAAGATATTGATGAAAATACCCAGCCAGAAGTGCACGGTGCTTTTTTGAGTGGGTTTGATGATTCAACTATTGATAGCTTAAGGAAAATTGCTCTTATGCTCGTGATTCAATTGGGCAAAGTCACTGAAGTCCTCTCGAAGAAATATGAAGAATTAGGAGTGATACAAGTTGTTCGTAATTTTAACAACAGATTCGCTGGTACCATTGCAAATGTGTACGATAATAGCAATTTAGTGATTGATATCTCTGCCTCGGAGATAAGCCTGACCAGGCTTTCTGATATCGCTGATCTTTTTCTTCAGATACCCAACAAAGAATTAGATAATACCCTTGAACCCCCTGCACCATTAACTCCTCCTTCTGCCACTTCACAATATTCTGTTTTCTCAAACAAGAGACTGATGTCATTAACAACCACTCCTATTGAAGCATCTGTCTATCTGAAACATTCAGGATCAAGAGATGAATTTTCCCCAATGCAAGATTCTGAAAACAGTATATCTACTTCACCAATGTCTATGAGCAAAGTGAAGTTCTAGACACCACACCATAAAGTCATTGCCAAAAAATCATTCAATTCTATCAGTAATGTATTTAATGAAATAATGAATCCTTTTTAGATTATATAATAGCATGCAAGATTCTATTTACTTGGTAGCTTGTTCCGTCAAATAAATGAAGCTATTTAAAACCTTTTGATGTGAAATGTCGTGTTTTTATTTGCTCAGTTATAGATACCTTGAGTCAACATTTGAAATTGATCATAAAGCCTGGTATACATACTTCCAAGACTCTTCCCAATCAACATATTTTCTACGTATTGATCAGATTCTTCATCGGAGAGATGTAACTGCAATCTTTGTCTCAAGAGAACACTAGTATTTTCACCACTCTTAAAGCAAGGTAAATCAGAATCCTTTTGCATTAACTCAACAAGACTGATAACTTGTTCACTTCCCTTCCTTAATGCTTGGAAGCATTGTTTGCAAACAGTTTTAAACTCTCCATAAATTGGACTGTCGACTCCACCCATCAAATCAACATACTCACTGGTGAGTTTAAATGGTGCAGCTTCAAATCCAACACTTCCGGGAGAGTTTGACAATATGAATCCGAAATCAATATGAATTATGTGCCCCTCATGGTCCAACATAATATTACCGTTATGTCTATCTTTGATTTGAAGAACATAACAAACAATTGAATAGGACGCCAAGCTGACAGCAAAATGCTTTTGAGCTAACCTGTACTTAGAGCCAGTCAGACTTCCATAAATTTTAGCGAAATAATCACTTAGTGTGACCATACTTTTGGATCCGTCACCACCTGCCAATGATATTTCCGACATGGACTTTTTAATTGAATGAATAGACATTGCATTGGTTATAGTCTCGACTAATCCAGTGTTTGCGCTTGTGATTAAAATTTTCATCCTTTTCAACCAAGATGTAACATTATGTTCCTTGAAAATATTCGATATGAGAGTGATAAGTTGACATGCAAAAGCTTCCTGGGGTAAATCATCCCCATTTTTGGCAATGACAGAGCAAAGATCCCAATTTTTAAGATGCCCATATCTGCTGGCATTCCGAATACGCAGCTTTTTAGTTTTCCAATCTTCCCCTAATTTAAAATCGTTCTCTAACTTTCTTTCTCCTGCGTCCTGGTTATCTCCAGCTAACAGTGTGAGCGTCTCAAATGTCATGGAATCAAATTGATCTTGTGATGAAATCATCGATTCAATGATTCGATTTTTTATAGCAATTGAATGTTCCGAAGTTGAACGACCTGAACTCTCAAGCTGTTGAAGCATTACAGAGGCAATTCTCATTCGATCGGCTAATGTCTTAGTAGAATTTTCTGAGGGTGAATTTATACCCGGAGTAGGGCTATTACGTCTAGAATCTTCAAGAGCTGAACCTTTTTCATTCTGATCGAAGATTTTCGACTTCCAATTCGAAGATCTCAGAGATATGAAAGGCATGTCACTTATGTCAGCTTCTTGATGAGCTGGAGAATCAGGAGTGTCTCCGATGAGTACCTCATCTTTATAGTCCACTACGCTTATACTATCAGGAGACTTCACATCAAAATCAGGTACATCATATGATTGCCCAGATGAAATTCTAGGTTTTTCATCGTGAGACTGCATTCCTCTTCTGATGATTTTTTGATTATATTCAGTAAAGGGATTATAATCCAACTCATCACTTAAATACTCAATGGACAAAAGGAAGGGCACTCTTTCTGCGGAATTTAAAACACATGCTTCATTGACATTCAACCTAAGGATCTTGTGATATCTTTTATTCTTGTTACTTGTGATAGGAAGCAATTGTGGGATATCAACTTCTGAGGGCAAATAAGTATCATTAATGATTGATAATTCCGCCCTAAGTGCCGATAATCTTGCCTGTTTCGGGACTTGTGCCAATCTTATGGAGATATTCAGAAGGGCCATAATAAATTCAGTCTCCTTTTTCGCATAATTAACTTGAAGAATCTTCATAAACTGTGAGTAAGATACTTGCTTTGGCGATGGAGAATGCCGTTGCGAGACATTTCTTCTTAATGGTTGACCAATTTGTCCCACAGAATAATCTGAGTCTGTGTTGACTAATGGAGGTCTTTGAGAATCTTCAGTATTTAAAAGATCGGGCATAGAATGGAAATTCATATTGTAGCTTTTATCAGAAGTAACATTTGTTTCCGGACTAGTAATACTCTTCCTCGTTTGTTTCTTTGACTTGATACGGGTGTGAACCTTGAAATGTTCATCATCATCAAGATATTCATGGTATGTTTGTTCTGCAGGCAAGTCTAAGCTTAAAGTATGGGGTCTCGTTATCAGCAACTTATTTTCGAAGTCATCTGTGCTGATATTTCCCGAATCTTCCGAAGACCTAGTCGATTCAACTTCACTAGAAACTTCGCGAGACAAAGATGAAGCTCTTTTCCTATGAGTGTCTAAAGATTTACTTCGGGATAACCCTGTCGGGGATCTGACAGTTTCATCATCTGAATTATACGACGCCATAGCTTCTGAGGAAAGGCGCAGATTTTTCATGGTTAAATTTCTCGTTAACGCCTTTTGGTAATTTGCTAGCTTAAAAACAAACGATTTCTGCTGTTTCCCTTGAGATTTAATTACCGGGGATACATACCTTTGTATATCTGGAAGGGCAAAAGAGGCAGCAATCGCACCACATAAAGCTAATGCTGGTTGAAGATTTTCTCTGAAAGTTTGCTTTTCCTCCCTTATAGCTTCAGTATTGAACATGATATCTTGTAGTTTATTAACAAATTTCCTTACCGTCTGGAACGAATACAGTTCTGAATCATTTCTTAATTCAAATATGAATGCTTGTAAATTCCAGAAAACGATCAAACTGAAATGGGGATATAAATTGCAATAATGAAGTAAGAAATCTTCAAAAGCCATCGAATCTGTTTCAAATGATACTAGAAGCTGAATAAATTGTGGGATATAAAATTCCACTTCATCATAATTAAGTCGATACAATCTTTGAATAACATAATGTTGAACTCCAATATTATCACTAAATCGCCGCAAATAGTCTATACATTGGAGTGCATCGAGATTTGATTCTTTCAAATCAACTGCCAACTTCTCGACGTCCGCCAGCAGCATTATGACATTTGTTCTGGCTTGTTCAATCTATAGTGAAAAACTATTAACAACGACACCTTCGACTATGTAAAGGCATTAGACAAACAAAGCCTGCGTTATGTGCAGATATTGACCATTTTTCTTCCAAATTTTAATACAGGGCCCAGAAGGCGCAAATTGACAGCACATAAAAAATGCACTTTTATTACAATAAAACTTAACGATAAACTATTACATTGTAAACAATCTTATAAAATATGAACGATATTAAGAGATGGGAGTTAAATTAAGCTTTCTCATTTGCAGGCAAGCTGTAGTCATCAAACACTTTTTGACCTGGTAAAATAGGTACCACTTCAAGGGCATTTCTTCTTAATTCTTCACCATCAGATTTTAAATCAAAGTTTTTGTATATGATATACTCTAAATCATGAATACCAGAGGCCAGTCTAGGGACATCTTTGAAAAATTTAGGGTGGAATTTCTCTCCCTTTTCAGCTCTTTCTTTAACGAGAGCTCTTTGACGATCTTCCACTTTAGATTTCTCCTCTGTAGCTTTATCATGATCTCTTTTAGCTAACGCAGCGATTGTAGGTCCCCATAATTTTCTAGATTCGTTGTTCAATTGTTCTTCCAACGGTCTAACTTTAGGAATAACTCTTATAGTCTTTGTTGTATCAAATAATACTTCTTTCTTTCCAGTGTGGTTATTTTTAATATCCATAACTTCATTCCATTTACCAGAAATTGTATATAAAACTTCATTAGTCTTTGAATTCTTAACAAAACCTTCGATAGCGTCATATGTCCCGCTAATGAATCCTTTAGTCTTAAATTCAATATCAGCTTCATATCCTGTCTTTTGACATTTAATAACCATGTGATCACCCAATTCATATTTCATCTTCCCAAAAAGAATACCTCTAGCATAAATATTAGGTTGATTCATTATATAAGTTTCATCATCCCTTTGGCCCAAGGTTAAATGAGCCCAACCATTCATTAATGCGGCAGATGAATTTCCCAAAAATCTCGATTGAGGTATCAAAATCCCGTCAGCCTTTATTTTAAGTTCAGGAACTAAATAAAAGTATGATGATTTTGGTGGGTGATGAGAAGTTTGTTCGGATATATAAAACGCCGTATTATCACCAGGTAAATCATCCCAATAACAAGTAAAAAATTCACCCAATACGGGGTTAAGGGGTTTTTTAACAGCCTTGGGAGCAATATGCCAAGAGGCCAAATACCATTTAACAATTAATAAAAATCTTTCTAAATCATCGTCAGTTGCGTTTGCCTGTATCAAAATATCAGGAATTTGGAAGAAATTAGTAATTCTCTCCAACATAGATTTCTTCTCCAAAATAAATGTTGGCAAAGTAATCTTACTCAAGTCCATACCTGGTCTTAATTGACCAATAATACTCATCAACATTGATTGGCCTTCATTGTCAACTTCATCTATATCATCAGTATCCCCTGACACCGGTTTTGAATTATCTGATGCAGTGGTTGAACTTGCACCCAGAGTGCTAGCGGAATCCCTATCATCAGGCCTTTGTTCAGAAGTCTTCAACTTCAACTTCTCTAACTTTGATGTCAACCCCATTGTAATTAATTTATGACACCTCGTTAATGTTTGGAATACACTAAAGAATTATTGCCGTCGCAATTGTCAAATAACTCCGCGATAAAACTGGTGTCCTGTGAAACTAGAAAACTTTTTGATAACTATAATAAAGCTGTGTGCTGTGCAAAATAGAGGGGTTCCCAAGATTTGCGGCGTGTGATAGCAAATAAGAATAGCGTACTCGCCCCGAATTAGGCTTCAGAAAAATTTAGCTATTTCCCGACGGTGCGCTGGGGTCCAAATAACCCCTACGCCATCGCGTTAGGCCCGCCTGATGCAGCTGGACTGGTGCGACTAACGCTTTATTAATGGGGTGAAAGCTCCGGGTAATCCTGAAATTGTACTGGATTTCAACACTTTTCTGTGCGTAAAACGAGAAACCACATTTGGCCAGAGGTAGGTAGTTAAAAGCTCATTTCTACATTGTTTCTGCATTTAATTAATCCCAAACTACAATGAGTGTGCCTGTTTATGGTGTTACTCCACCAATCTCTATGGCTAATCCTACCCCAAAGGAAAATAGCTTGAATGATTCCTTGATTAAAGAATTGAGAGCGAGAGGCTCGTTTGAGAGTGAAGCTGCAACAAAGAAAAGAGTACAAATACTTAATTTACTTCAAAAACTCGCGGAAGAATTCGTGTACAAAGTTTCTTTGAGTAAAAATATGAGTGAAGGAATGGCGCGAGATGCCGGTGGTAAGATCTTTACCTATGGTTCTTATAGATTAGGTGTATATGGTCCTGGATCTGATATTGATACTTTAATTGTTGTTCCTAAACACGTCTCTAGAACCGATTTCTTCGATGTATTTGTCGAGATACTTCGAGGCAGAGAAGAATTAGAAGAGATCGTGCCCGTTAGTGACGCTTTTGTTCCAGTGATTAAAGTTGAATTTGGTGGGATTGCAATGGATTTGATTTGTGCTAAGTTAGATATACCTAGAGTACCAAAGGATTTAACTTTGAACGACAAGAATCTTTTAAGAAATATAGATGAAAAGGATCTCAGATCTTTAAATGGTACGAGAGTTACTGATGAGATATTGACTTTAGTACCTAAGCCCACTGTTTTCAAACATGCATTACGTTTAATCAAAATGTGGGCTCAACAACGAGCAATTTATGCCAATGTGTTCGGTTTCCCAGGAGGTGTTGCATGGGCGATGTTGACAGCAAGGATCTGTCAACTTTACCCAAATGCAGTGAGTGCCGTTATTGTAGAGAAATTCTTCCACATTTATTCGCAATGGAGTTGGCCGCAACCAGTTTTATTGAAACAAATTGAGGATGGACCCCTTCAAGTAAGAGTATGGAATCCTCGTTTGTATCCTCATGATCGTCAGCATAAAATGCCAGTTATCACACCCGCATATCCATCTATGTGTGCCACACATAATATTACCACGTCAACTCAAAAAATCATTATGGAAGAATTTAAAAGAGGGTTGGAAATTATGAATGATATTCATAGCGGTAACAAAACATGGGGGAACTTAGTAGAAAGACACAAGTTTTTCTTTAATTATAAATTTTATCTTTGCATTGTGGCTAGCTCTAAAGGGAGCGATGAAGAACATATTAAATGGAGTGGATTAATAGAGAGTAAAGTTCGACTTTTAGTTCAAAAATTAGAATTAATTGATGGTATCGAATTGGCTCATCCATATATCAAACCTTTAGATAATACTTATTTTGTTGAGGATGCAAACAAGACCGATGAATTAATTAATTCATATGGGTCTTTAAAAGGTGAAGAATTTGCTCGTGATAACACTGTTCAAGAAGTAAGCGAGGAAGACAAGAGTAAATATTCCGAGGTTCATGTTACAAAGTTATTTATAGGGTTGGTGATAGATTTGCATACGCCTGATAAAAAACTTGACATTCAATATCCATGCTCAGAATTCTTTAATATTTGCAAAGGCTGGCCTGAGTATAATGATAATACTCATAGTATTCAAATTAAAACCGTTAAACTTTATGATCTTCCCAATGATGTTTATGTGGAGGGAGAGGAAAGACCAGTTAAAACATCTAAAAGGAAGAGGCTCGATGCAAAAAATCAAAGTAAAAAAAGACCAAAGAGTATCGGAACTGCGACAGCTGTGTCAAGTTAAAAGGAAACCTAATGTATATTTATGTAACGTCCGATGTTTCAAATAGAATCCAATTATGTTAGTACTTGTAACTTCTATAATGCAGTTGTGATAAGTTGCCCCATATTATTTTGTAGTGCATACTAAATTGTCACAAATAAGTAACCAGTTGACCTATCCCTTCATAATAACTGACAATGAAGCTATTAAATACCCAACAAGTAGCCATATAGGCAGCTAAAGGAGCATATTTTTGCCTACTGGACGCGGTAGATATAATTTTGATTTATCTATCAGCCATAGTTATTTTCAACGGATACATTTCCCTGATGTGCCTCACCGCCGAGCGAAATTTCCCATGTGACCAAACCGCCATAATCAAAACGCTTCCTTGCTACAATTTGTAATTATAATCGCTTATAGGTTTATTGCGGACAAAGTTACTTTTGAACATTCTTATCATGGCGTTCGACCCTTTTAGTAACGCAAATATAGCGTCTAATCAAGGGGGGTTTCTTTTGAGTGATCCCACAGCTGGGCAAAATTTTCTTTACCAAGATATTAACGATGTCGGATTACTGAGTGACTCCTTCAATAATCAGTTGAAAGCACTTCAAAAAGAACATGAGACCACCCAGTCCGAGTATGACTATCATTATTCTAATTCTGCTGAGCGTAGCCAAGATACTAAATATAATAGCACTGACTCGTCTCCTTTAAATATGCCAGTGACAGGAGGGGCGCATAAAATGGTGATGGGATCACCAGAGAACTCAACATCATCGGCAGAGTTTGAAAAAGATAAATCTAGATCTCGTGGTAAACGCCAATACTTAGACGCAGAAGATGCTAAATTGATAGCTAAGGATGACTCCGAATTAACGGAAGAAGAATTCTTATTGAAAAGGAAAGCTCAAAATAGAGCTGCTCAAAGAGCATTCAGGGAAAGAAAAGAAATGAAGTTACGTGAATTTGAGGATAAATTAAATAAAAGTGAAGAAGAAAGGCTTAAACTTTTAAAGGAATTGGATGTAATGAGACAACGAAATATTCCGATTCAAACGGAAAATGAAATTCTGAATCAAAAGGAAATTGCAAAATCATCAAGGTATAAACAACAAAATAACTTACCTAAGAAGTTTAATTTCCCTAGAGACCAAAGAGAGTTCAGCGAACTTTACGTCTATCCTGCGCATACTTCATCACAAAACAACATACAAACTAAGGTTTACATGTCTCCTGACATCCCAGGTGAAAAGGTATTGACAGTGGGAGCTCTTTGGGATTATCTTGTGCTCAGAGCTGAAAAATTAGATCACCAAGGTGTTACGTTAGATGTAGCAGAAGTCATGGGTAAGTTGAAGGGGCATGAAAAATGCCACGGTCATGGTCCCGCTTATTCTATCGAAGATATAGATCATGTCATTGAGCGATTATACTCCCTTCAGAGCTAGAGGCGTGAAGTGCATTTTCTAGCAAACTAATCAATAATCTTGTGCTATGAGTTAGGTTGAACTCCGCACAATATAATGATTCCTACAAATGGTGATATCATAAAAGGACCTTAATTGTCCTACCTTATGATGAGATGCGAGATGACTTTAACATACAAACCAATCCTACACATACTTATTGGTGATGTAAAAAAGTAAGAGTTCTTATATTGATTTTTGTGTGTAGTTTTCCAGCGATTTTTTCGCACCCGCAAGGATTGAGAAATGGAATTTTCTAGAACTTGTTATTGTATAGGATATCAAAGGATATAAAATTGAGTAAAACTTGTAGCGCTACTAATAGGAAACAGTTTAGATTCAATTATTATCAAGAATGTCTGCAGACGAATTTAAGGCCGAAGGTAATAAATATTTTGCTGCAAAAGACTTTCATAAGGCCATTGAGTACTTCACGAAGGCAATTGAAGCTTCATCATCACCCAATCATGTTTTATATTCGAATCGTTCAGCTAGTTATGCCTCTTTGAAAGAATTCCAGAAGGCATTGACTGATGCTGAAGAAGTTGTTAAGATCAACTCTTCATGGAGTAAAGGGTATAACAGAATCGCTGCTGCCGAACATGGGTTAGGCAACTTGGAAAAGGCCAAATCAAACTATGAGAAAGCCTTGGAATTAGATAGTAACAATGCCATGGCTAAGGAGGGCTTAGCAAGTGTGGAAAGCGCCATTAATCAGGCTAGTAATACACCTGATTTCGGCTTGGGCCAAATCTTCTCCGATCCAAATTTGATCTCTAAATTGAAAGCCAACCCCAAGACAGCCGAATTGATGAAAGACCCCGAATTGGTCAGAAAAGTTAGAGAAATTCAAGCCAACCCAAAAGCAAATGCCACTTCATTCTTGACAGACCAAAGACTCATGACTATTATGGCTACCTTGATGGGTATAAACTTGGATGATCCGAACCTTGGTGGTCAACCAGGTTCTGAAAGTAAAAGTGCACCCGAACCTCCAAAGAAGGAAGAACCGAAAACTTCACCTTCTGAAACGACTTCAGAGAAAAAGGCTGATAAAGATGTGGAAATGGAAAACGCGGAACAAGAAGATCCTTCGAAGGCAAAGGCACTCTCGGCTAAGGAACTGGGTAACGTCTTATACAAGCAAAGAAAATTCGATGAAGCTATTGCCAAGTATAAAGAAGCATGGGATTTACATAAAGATGTCACTTTCTTGAACAACCTTTCCGCTGCTCAATACGAAAAGGGTGATTACGATGCCACTATCAAGACTTGTGAAGAAGCAGTGGAATATGGTAGAGAAACAAGAGCTGATTACAAGATCATCGCTAAATCATTCGCTAGATTAGGAAATGCATACTTGAAAAAGAACGATTTACAAAATGCTGCTAAATACTTTGACAAGTCATTGACCGAACACAGAACTCCAGATGTTCTCAATAAGTTGAGATCTACCCAAAAGGAAATTAAGAAACAAGAGGCTGAAAACTATATCGATCCTGAAAAGGCTGAAGAGGCGAGACTCGAGGGTAAAGAATACTTTAGCAAAAGTGATTGGCCTAATGCTGTCAAGGCTTACACTGAGATGATCAAGAGAGCACCAGATGACGCTAGAGCATACTCTAATAGAGCCGCGGCATTAGCCAAGTTAATGTCATTCCCTGATGCTGTTCAGGACGCTAATAAGGCTATTGAAAAGGATCCAACGTTCATTAGAGCATATATTAGAAAGGCTAATGCTCAATTAGCCATGAAAGAGTATTCTCAAGTCATAGAGACTTTGAGCGAAGCTCGTCAAAAGGATTTAGCCTTAGGTGGTAAGAATATCTCTGAAATCGACCAGTTAAACAACAGGGCAATGTCCCAACGTTTCCAGTCTATTGAAGGTGAGACCCCTGAACAGACTATGGAAAGAGTTTCCAGAGATCCTGAAGTTGTCAGCATCTTACAAGATCCTGTTATGCAAGGTATCTTAGGTCAAGCTAAAGATAATCCAGCAGCTTTGCAAGAGCATATGAAGAATCCTGATGTTAATAAAAAGATTAATATGTTGATTGCAGCTGGTGTGATCCGTACAAGATAAGTGTCGAAACTGTAAATAAAAAAATTAAAAATTGAATTTTCGCTCTAAATAATGAACACTCTGCTCAATAAATCCGTGTGAATGAGTCGTAAATATATTATCATATAGTTCTATGTTCCTAAATTGTTGTCATAGAAAAAGTTAGGCAAATTGTAGACTTGAGAAATAAACATATTATCATCATTAAACATCACGTCAGACCCAGCGCTACTAGGAGCTTCCGAGAATGTAGACAAGAAAGGAGACCCATTAGGTTTCATACCAGGTCCACCTACACCAACTATATTTTCCAAATCTTGACCCCCGCTAAGAGCTGCTGTTGTTGCATCTATGTGATCATTGATACCAGCTTTTAAACTATCAATGGTAACTGGACTTAAGTCGGTGTTTGAGCCGCTCTTCAGAACACCTTTAGGTTCAAAAAAGTTCAATAGATGATTTATTCCATGGGATCTTTTTGGATTTAACCTGATCTTCGGGACTCCAGTCTTGAGAGTTTCCACAGTACCATTCAATTGTTTAAATTCTTGCAGAGACAGAAAAGAACTCTCACGTTCCAAGATTTTCATTAAAACTTCTAACAAAGTGATGATAGAAATAAAGAAGACAACCTGCTTCAGACTAAAAGATGGAAAAATATCCCCATTAACCTCTGGTTTCGTGTCTTTTCCTTTCATCTTGAAAAATATTCGAGAGCAAATATGCACTAAAGCCTTTACATCTTCCTCTATATCAGGAGAGTTGGGCCTATTAAGGCAGTTCCCTAATAAGATGAGGTAACCAACATAAGGATAATAAACAACCCATCGTTTACAAGAAGACAGAATCTTCGTAGGATCTAGACTTAAAGAAACTAGCATAACTGTCCTAGCGCTGTCTAATTCCAAATTTCTGAAAACAACACTGTCTATACTATTTTCGTCATGGTCTGGAAATTGCGCCTGGAAAGGGAGTCGATTTATTGTCATCAAATGAACGAAAAATTGGAAAACTGTAATTAGAAGCATCTCAGACAATCCATTGAAATTTTTACTTAGGAATCCTTCCACGAATCTCTCGAATTCAGGGTCATTATAAAAGCGAGGCCGTATCTTAGGATCAAACAGATCCAAGAATGCAAACAAATCTCTGTTTAGGTCTCTTATTAAAGCTGCTATGTTATCGAATCTAAATTCATTGAGGCTCAAACTGAACAATTCATTGTAAGCACGACGTCTGAGACGATTAAGAGGAACTAACATTTTCCCTGCATTTGCATAATGGCATCCGTCGTCTAATGGCATATTCATCATTTCCAGTACGGCCTCATCATTTTCCCTTAAGGTGGAAACATCGACATCATTTATAAGAGGAGGTTTTCCCTCACGATAACAAATTTCGGTGTCAAAAAACTCACAGAACCACCACATTCTTCTTCTGAAGCTTGCTGCCAGCTCTGGTAAATCAATCAAAGATTCATATCTATGTAACCCTATTTCTTGAGCAAATCTTATAGCAACCGTTACTAAAATATAGTTGACCGGAGGAAATCCCCAATATGTCTCCAAATAAATTGTAAGCATCAAAATTCCTTGCACCGAGAGTATACCTTCACTTATAACATGAATTTTATTATAATAATAAATTCCATTGCGGATAGCTTTGCCTTCCAATTTGGAGATCTCTTCACGCAGTAAAGAATTAAGTATGGGGGTCTTTGGGTTCAATAAATCAGTTTCATCATTATCTTTCAGTTCATGAGCAGCAGTCAAACAAAAGGCTAGACATATGTTGATCGTAAGTAATTCACTATATCTCATTCGTTTACGGCTTTTACTTGTTTTCAGTTGTAGTGCATGGAAATGTTTTAACATTGATTTTAATTCATCTGGTGTACAAAGAGCTGTCGCCAAAAAAACATTTTCATAAATAATCAATAATTCAGGTATAAGTTTCCTATCAAAAGGAACTGATCCGTATATGCGAGCAGTTTCGTCCAATTCCACTTGAGGGTCAGAAAATATGTCTTGCACTGGTTCCATTGAAGCCAGGCAGACATGGAGCAAATCTTCCATTGGTTGGAGTAAATCTTCATTTTCCTTTCCAAGCTTAGTCTTCATCCATTCACGACTTTTGTTAGAAAACAAATGGAATGTTGATTGAGTTCCAAAATAATGTTCAAATGTATGCGAATACGCGTTATCTTTCTTTACCGGAGAGGTGGGTATTGCTTGACTCTCATTGACGCTAGAAGTATCTGAATCAGAAGCAGGATCATCGGTTTTCTCGTCATAACTCAGCAGCTTCAGTCCATCGATTTTTTCGGCTAAACTTGAAAGCAAAACTTCCAATCTCCCTAGCCTCGTCTCTATATTATCCATCTTTGATATATTTTTACGAGCTGGTTGAGAATTACTAGAATTAACTTCGAAATTCTTCTTTTTGAAGTCTAAAGAGTATCGACAATCACTTGAGTTTGAGCTAACACAATGAGAGCAAGGACTATTTCCATCGCATTTGATCTTCCGCCTGCGACAGAAGTTGCAAGCCCTTGCCACTCTATTTCTCCTCTTAATACCCTGATCCATGTTACGAATACTTCAAGAAAGATTAGTAAATGAAACAGCGCAATATATTGTTCATTAAAAGTTATACACACTCTCGCCACAAAAAGAAGTAAACGAGACAAGGTTTCAAGAAAATCAAATATCTACACATTTTCTTCGTCATCTATATCATCATCTAAATCATTATGTAAATCATCATCCGTATCGTCATCTGTTTCTTTATCATTATTCTCATTGTCACCCTGTTGTTCAGTTGTTGACGCCTTGTATTTTAATGTCCACATTGGACTTATTAAACGACGGAACGGAGATAAGCTTCCATTGACGGAATAATCTTTCATACTTATATGCATTATTCATGTCAAATAGAATGAATCTGAAAATATGTCTCAACTATATACAATAACAGCTCAACTGAGTTCATATAAGCTTTCTATAGTAGTAGACGGAACTATTTCTATACTAACGTTGTAGGTACCAATGGCTGCGAAATGTATTCATATTTATAAATATGTAGATGCGTTAAAGTAAACCATGGCTATGCAGGAAAAAACTAGGTAAATGACATATTCTTAAGTAATCTAGATTACTTAGTGAGTCTTCGTCTCTTTTTATGTCTAGAAACCCAGATAAAATAGGTACAACTTCTTCATTGTTAGTTTTTTTATCAATAAGTCTTGAAAGCACGGAATCGTTATTCATAGACAGCGAGAATGCGGCACATCGTTCAACAAGTTCTCGAGTGCCATCTGTATACTCTGAAAGTCCAGGAATAGCTGTCCTATAATCAATATCACGTTCCTCCTTAAGTATCGCTATCAAGTACCCCAAGAGAACACGGCAAACAACGTGCTGAGAAGTAAATGTTTCTGTGTCTAAACCTATCTCCAAAAGATTTTCTTCTGAAAATGGTATCGCTTTACTAACTTTGAATAAAAGCTCGATGTCATCATAATAGCTTGGAGAATCAGAAATTAAAGCATTTTCTATAAGTGTCGCGAATGCAGTTAATTGAGAAATCATTACATAGTTCATGGCCGGGGAGGTCAAAAGTTTCCGATTCATGGTCAATGTTTTCTTCAAAATAGACTTCGCACTATCGAGCATCAACTTTCTGTAGGGAAAACTTCTCTTTAGAGAATCAACTGATTTCATTACTGATGCCCTTCTGTTTATAAGTAACATTATATCAAAATACATCGATTCGATTCCCACGCATTCCTCATAAAACTGGTCATGATGTTGGTCGTAAATAACTCTGAATTCATCGTTATTTGATCTTCGATGCTGTTTCTCATAATAAAACCTAGGGGATACCTCAGGCTCTATCATGTTTTTCAATTTCCTCATATCTTCGTTCAACTCCCTTACCTTTTCCAATATCATCATTTCTGGTAAGGAATAACTCTCCATACAAAAAAGGTTCTTGAAAGTCTTATCTCTGAGCCTTATCAATACAGTGAAATAAAAGATAAAGTAATAGGCAAATCCCTTCGAAGAACATTCCTCTATCAAATTTGCTCTATTTTTATTGAATCGAGGGCTATCAAATACGTTCCTTGGCACGGACAAAAAATAAACATCATTCTCTTCAAACGTGGTACATGAAGTATGATCAATGAGTGGATTCCCACCGAACTTAAAGCACTGTTCAGTATCAAATAATAAACACATGTGCCACATGTTTCGTCTTACTTGCACTTCCTCTTCAGGGAGATCTTTAAACGTCCCACATCTATGCAATTTTAACTTCACACAAGCATTCAAGCAAGTTTCAGTGACGCTTCTCGTTGCTCCAGTGAATATACCTGATGAATCATATATCAATAGAAGCCCCATACCTTGAACAGTATTCAATGATGGATTTGATTTTGAAACCTTCCCATAATATTTGATAGCAGTTTTTATACACGAAATTTCAAGATTTTTCAAATCCTTTTTCCCAATCCCTGAAAGACTTTTAAGGCATTCTCGATTCTTGTTAGTATCCACCCACAAATTTGATATTGCCAATGCAACAGACATGTTCATTATAAGAAGATCTGAGTCATCTAATTCCTTTGTCGCATGCTGACGAAAGAAAAAGTTTTGGAACAACTCAATGACTTGACGTAAAGGACATATGTATGAAATGCTTAAAAATGATTCGTACAGGCTCTCTAGTAACGTAAAAATAAACCTAAAGTTAAAGGGGTACTCGCCGATCAAACCATACTCGCCGATCAACCCCATGTGAGAATTGGATTTTTCATCCCACAATTTGGTACTATTAGTTATTGTTTTGAAAATTATGCTTGGGAGGTCTTGCAAAGCGAACGACTGTGACGTACATGAGCCCATCCTCTCTTTTATCCACGCGAAACTTTTAACTGAAAACAAGCAGTATATTGAGTGTGATCCATAGGAAGCACAGCTCGAAATTTCAGTGTTCCGAACTAAAGAGTTCGAAGATTTCTTTTGCTTTTTAGCCTTCCGACTAGAGGCCGGACTTGTACGTCTCTTCTCCGATATCAAGCTATTCGGCTTTACTGTTAATGATGAGCCGGATGCTCCAGTCCTAGCAAGTATCTGAGATACATAGCTTTCTATATGACGCATTTTGTTGCAGACGCTCTTAGTAACTTGACATTTGTCATGACTAGATGTTTTAGGTTTTGGTTTCTCATGAACTTTCAGGTACGTCTGTTCATTAAGGATAGAACAATTTGAATGCTCTTTACAGTTATGCCCCCCTCCTCTACCGCAAAACCTTGATGCGCCACAGGGAGAGTTATTAGGATTTCCTTGATTACTCGTCAACTCACTTCTCTTGTCTGTAAAGTTCCCAAAATCCTCCATCTCACGCAATAGCCTATCTTATACCGCTTAGCTCCTCGTAAAATTTAAGTTCAAAGAGAGTTTTTATAGTTTTAAGCTTCGGAATCGGCCACAGTCCTTGATATTTTTAGCATTAGCTTAGGAGGATTATTTACTCCCCATTTTTTTTACACAAAAACACCCGCAAAAGCCTTGACTTTCCTCGAGAGATCACCACTGAAAAAGTAAATGAGAAATTGAAAGGTTGAATAAAACAGGCTTAAATTCATTGTACAAGATACGAGGCAATGGTTGGAAGAGGTATCCCATTATTCACATCTAAGGAAGATGGAAATTTTAGAGAGGCCTTAAAACTCTATGACCAGAAGCAGTATAAGAAGGCTTTAAGATTGGTTGAGGCGAACTTGAAGAAGAACTCCAATCATGCTGAATCTTTGGCTCTTAAGGGTTGTATTAATTTTTATATGGGTCAGAGCAAGGATGCTGAGCCATATATCATTAAGGCTTTAAAGAAAGAACCAAACAATTACTTGGTGGATCATTTGGCAGGTATTTACTATAGGGCCGTGGAGAACTATGCTGAAGCAGGGAAATGGATGAAAGCAGCTTCGGATAATGGGTCTCCCAACAAACAAATCTTTAGAGACACTGCCATATTACAAGCTCAGAATAGAGATTTCAAAAATTTGGTGGAGTCTAGACAAGCATTCCTCGAACATCAACCTGGTTATCGGGCCAACTGGACTGCCGTTGCAATTGCACACTACCTTAATAAAGACTACAAGGCTAGTATCACAACTTTGAGCAAAATTGAGGAAATAATCAAGGATCATTTGACTGATGCTGATAGGTATGAGCAAAGTGAATGTGTTCTTTTCAAAAATGATATTATTTATGAGTCTGGCGATGTTTCTGGTGCTTTGGAAACGTTGAACAAGGATGAGGGAGAAATCAAGGATCACTTAGCAATCTTGGAATATCGTGCCAATTATTTAAATCTTTTAGGAGAAAAGCAAAAGGCTTCTTTAATTTATAGGCAACTCTTGCAGAGGAATCCTGATATTGTTGATTACTATTACAAATTGGAAGAAACGTTGGGGACCATTGATAAGCCAGTGGAATTAAGATTGAAATTATACGAGAAGCTTGCTCGTTTTTACAAAAAATCCGATCCTCCAGTATTCTTGCCTTTGGTATTTTTAAGTGCATCACATCCTAAATTTGAGGAAAAAGCTGAGGAATATATACTTGGTCAGTTGAAGAGAGGTGTCCCCTCAGCATTTGTTAATGTGAAGCCATTATATAAATCCAAGGGTAAAGCTGATGTTATTGAGAAAATTGTTATTAAATTCTTGAAAGAGCAAGTACCGAGCCTTATCCCCACAGTTGAAGTTTGGACTAAGTATTTCTTGGCTCAGCATTACTTGTATTTGAAACAGTTGGATATTGCCATGAAGTATATTACTGAAGCGTTGACTCATTCTCCCACTTTGGTAGAATTGTATATCATTAAGGCTAGAGTTCTCAAGCATTTAGGGAAGTTGGAAGACGCAGCTCAAGTAATGGAAGAAGGAAGACAATTAGATCTACAAGACAGATTTATTAATTCCAAAACGGCGAAATACCTTTTACGTGCTAATAAAGTCGATGAGGCAGTGGATATTATTTCCCTCTTCACTAAGCTCGATGAAAATGCTGTGAATGGATGCAAGGATCTCCATTTGATGCAGGTCAATTGGTTTTTGGTGGAATCAGCAGAAGCTTATATCAGAAGTTATAAACAACTCGAGCAGGAATTGGCTAATCTTTCTCCTGATGAACCTGAGTTTGAACAGCAGGAAAGTGAGCTCTTGGAAAATATTGAAATATTTAGAGGGTTAGCATTAAAGAGATATCGTTCGGTGGTAAAGATCTTTGACATATTTTACAATGATCAGTTTGACTTCCACAGTTATGCCACAAGAAGAGGTACACCCAGACACTATATCACCTCTTTGCGCTGGGAGGATAATCTACGCGTGACTCCGATCTACACTAGAGTTTTAAGGGGGTTAGCAGACTTTTATTTCGATATTGGACAACAGGGAAACCTTCGTGGATCTCCAGACATAGAGTCAAAGCACGTCAAAAATAATAAGAAGAATAAGAAAGCCAAGGCTCAAATCTTGAAGAAAAAGGCCGACTTAATCGGCAGGGTTGAATCAGAGAAAAATGATCCTGATCCTTTGGGAGCAAAGCTCTTATCTGATTTGACAAGTAAGTCATCGAATGAAATCATTGATGAATTATACGAGTTATTTAAGCCCTTGAATGACAGTGGGAAAGATCTTATATTGACATGGGAAGTGTTGTTTAAGATTCACATGGCCAACGGCAAATATGTATTGGCATTGCAAGCAATTAAAAATCTAAACAAAATATTGGATCCAAGTGGAGAAAAGAAGCTCAAGGTCATTGGAGAAATGATATATAACTTACTTGATACAACAAGACAAAATCCTGATGTCAATGCCATTGTTGTTAAGGCAGTGGAAATGGGTACCCAAACATCATATCCCGAACTTCTGGAACTCTCAAAGGAAGATTTCCTTAAATTATATCACCAGTAAATTATTCCAAATAAATTTAAGAACTTATCCAAGTGTCAACTTGACTCCGTGCAACGGATCCTGCAAGATTGATGGTTTGCTTGCCCATGGGGAAATAACTTATTGTGTACCAAATGGCGCTCAATAATTGAATGACTGCAAATATTATTGAAAGGATTGTACTCTTTAATGATAGAGAGCTCACTAGAGTTAAAATTATAGACGTCCCAAACACAACTGTAAATATTATTCTTGTTGACAGAAATAAATGCTGGATATATGCATAAGGACCTTGTAATACACCAAAACTTATCAAGAAAAATATTGACCCTATTGACCATAAGAGGGCAAACTTTCTCGGTTTTAACGATAGTACTGGGAATAAGAATATGCAAATGAGATAACATGATATAGATCCAGCAAAGGTTAATGCAAATATAAGCATTCTATCCCATCTGGATAATTGTAAATACCCCGGATCAGAAGTAACATAATTGTCATCATCCTCTAAATACACTGAGCTATCTCTGAAAGGGTTCAATCTTTGAATTCTTGACTTGAAAGAACTTGGATTCGTCGGATTAGTCACTGGCGCAGGTAGCGGAGCACCATCATCATTCTGCGATAATGGGTTGTAATTCGATTTCTTGAATGACTTGAAAAAACTCATTTTCGTTTGCCTTCATAAATGTTGTGTTGTACTTAATTCTTAAGACCCTCGAATTTGCCTGTATCGAGTCAACACAACAGCGAAACGAAAATCTGGATGTCTAAGAGAAAGGCTTTACATTGGAACACTAATCTACAAAACACATGAGTTTAGAGGCACTGTCAGAAAGACAATTTGTGTCTACGTATTTGGAGCTCATTAATTTGGCCGCTGATGCACCTTCTTCAAATTTCTATACCAAGGCTGATGTCCATAAAGTCGAGAGCCTAGGACCGACACTTCCTCAATTGAAAGCTCCATTGTCTGAGGTCAGTGGAGGCTCGGGAAATGAGGAAGACAATGTTACTTTATCATTCAGCTCCATTAAGCCACCTTTCAAGTTTAATAGTCAATTGGAATCAGTACCTGCCAATTCCACCATATATACTGTTAAAAAGCAATTAATCGGGAGCATAGAATCTGTGGCCAATGCTGGTGTAGGACCAGACGATTTGAAACTCTTGTTGAAAGGGAAAGTTATGCAAGACTCGGTGACTTTATCGTCGTTATCCTCCTCTGAAAATACTATACTGTTCAAAGTCATGATTACAAGTCAACCGAAGAAGCAAGAGTCTCCGAAAGAGGAGATTGCTGAACTAGATCCTGATGTCAGCGTTCCAGTTACTTTGACTGACTCTACGTGGGAGAAGATCCATACTATTTTGAAAAACGACTTGAGAAGTGAACAACATGCATTAGAAGTTATAAAAAAATTTAAGGAGAGTGTTTGATATACTACATAGTAATTAGACGTAATGATCATAATATTAATATAGACTGTATTGAAGAAAATACGACCTAATGGAAGTCGTCAAGCCTTGATTCTTCAACCTAAACTAATTAGTATTGATATTGTTCTTGTACATGCTATTTGGCTATTATAGTGTATGATAGCGTTTAAATTTGAAGTTGTCATAACCCTGTGGCTTTCTGATATTCTTGGAATTTCTTTGATATTACTTATCCTGTCTCAGACTAAGCTTTGCGTTGATCTTCTTGAGCTCCTCTATTTTTTCTCGAATCTCTTTGCTATCAAATCATTCAACCGGTGTCCCTCTGGCTTACCGATTCTACGCTCATGTGAATAGTAGGAGGCCACTCCAATGGCTATAGCAAAAATAGGGTCCGCTACCCTACTAATTAAATAAGGATATTGCATCTTCGGTAGATTCTCTTACAATTCAGTTACAAGTTTAATATCATTTTTCTGAGAAAAACTCGATGCACAAATTATCATGATGTTCATAATATCATGACGTTCCAAGTTATCTATTTTTAAATCAATGCTATAAACTGAATATCTACTTTCTTCTAACAAACCTCCTTTTCATGCTATTGCTTATGTTTTTGTTCCAACTTATGCCACTCATAATTGACCTGTGGAATCCGTAAACATCATGGATCTCATCACTTAGGTCATTGCTCAAAGGAGAAGACGTCAATAACTTGCGCTCTTCGTCGGTCATGTCCGCCACCAATGCTGAATGTTTTCTGTTCATCTTAGCTCGTTGCTTGGATACAAACTCTCTACATTTATTGATTTCCTCTTGAGAAAGTGATCCATATCCGTACCCACCAATCTTCTTAAAGCAGTTCTCCACTAAAATGTTGGGGTTGAAAATAGCTTTAGGAAAACTTTGCATAAACTGAAATAATTCGATTTGTTCCATTTCAGTGCCTCCACTGTTGTCTCTAGCTTTTTGGAATTCGGGACTATCGAGGCACATTCTGAAGACAGTTAATGAAATCCTGAATAAGGTTTTTGATCCTTCATACCATAATATGTCCCAAATTCTAAGGGTAGATTCAATAGGTAAGATCCCAATGAAAACAGACATGAACCATGAGGATGTCACAAGCGTCACTGGCGGGAGTCTAGTGAGAATCTTGTCGTCACTTAATGTCTCACCTTCAAAATTTTTGCCTAACGTTGACCACAAACTCGGAATATACTCCTTAACACAAAGCATCAACACCCCCTGGTCAGTGTGAACACCTTCTAAATTCTTTGAATGAACTTTTGGTATTATTCTTTCTGTCAAAATCACTAATAGCCAGAATGATCTTTCCTCATCCATGAATAATAATAAAAGACCCGCCAAAAAATTTAACGATTGACAATATCCGATCTGGGGCTGGTAATAAGCAAAAGCAGTGAGTACCCTTCGGAGAGAACCAATAAGGGTTGCTTCTTCCCCATCGGGTTCTATAACTGTCAAATCTCCTGCTTCTGATCTAGCTTCGCCACTTAAAGCTTCGTTAAAATGAATATTATCGGGAAATGTTCTTCGTAAATCCCTTTCGATGATTTCCGTATCCTTATTTTTCAATCCTATAGTGTCCCTAACTACTTGGGCGTACACCCCCTTATGTTTATTTAATTTGTCATAACCTCCGGCATAGAAAAACCAGGCATTCCCCCTCCATTCCGCTGGAATTCCTCTACGAATCATTCTTTTCACTTTATCCGATTTAGGAGGGAACCGAGTGGGGATTTCATCATCAGAGCTTAATGGTAATCCACTATTCTTCATTAAAACTTGCCATTTTTTCTTTCTCCGTAATGAGTATTGAGAATAATCTTGAAACCACGCGTTATACTGCTCGCGGGCTATATTATGGAGCGATGATGCCTTTTTGAACCCGTATCGATCAAAAGCAGACTTCATAAGCTCTTCAGATGTTACTCCATTTAGCGGTTTTACAAATGAGTCCACACTGCTTCTCTTATCATCGATAGCACCCACAGTAGTTTGAGCCTCCAGACCACCTGAGGAAAGTGTTTGGTCATTTGCGTCATGTTCCTCTGTCTCACGTTCCTCTGTTTCATTTTCTCCCTCACGATTATTAATATCACTTCCTGAAGCTCTATCGTTGTCATATACTTGTAATAAGGAATAGTTTCTAGAGTAATTAGTCTCTGATCGTTGTAAATTTGACCGCTCAGAGTCTGACCCATTGTAGTCTTCAGGAAAGGATGGACTCAAATACTGAGACTGGACCATATTTGACACTTCAAAAAAATCCGCCATGCCTATTTGATCATGCGATACTCCATCTAATATATTTAGAAACCAATCTTAAAATAATTAAACGGGCACGCACCAAATATCACAATAAAACTAGTCCTTTGTACTCTTCTAGACTTTGAGGACGATCGGCCTGTCAAAAGCGAGACTAACGACATGGACATAAAATGTCGTGAAGTAATAGATAAATCGCATAATCTCTCCGATAACAAAAGAAGTGGACTGCGGTACCAAAATGTCGTTAGCCCTTAATGAGTTCCAAGAAATTTATCCACCGCCAAGCAAGCAAATTTTTATGGCAAAAAGATTAATGTCTGATTGATGAAGGAGTTTATATGTATTGGAAGGTCTCAGAGGTAATCAGTAGCAAGTATCCCCTGTGTCTACCGGTAGACTTGGCCAAAGGCTTGATTCTTACTAAGGGTGGCTCAAAGAATAGAATATATTTGATTGATGATGGGTCATTCCTCCAATTATGCTATAAAGATTCGATGCCTATGTTTAGTACACTGTTTTCACCAACTGGATTCAATGATTCATCATTATTGCCCTTGATGGAAAGTTCTTGGGATTCTTTTACGAGACATAGTCAAAAGGGGAGATTTGCTTATTCTATTGCGCCTATTGTATATTCGATATCGGCGCTGACCATAATCACTTGGTTCTTTACCGTATTTGTCTTGACAAATTACGCCATGAGAGCCACCATTTTGATGAAGACATCGACACTATTTGCATCAATCTTCTTACTTTTAACATTAATCAAGTCAGGTCATTTTCTCTATGGACAAAACAGTTTGGGGTATTTACATGGAGCTAAATTATTGGATGAAATTAACGAATCAACTCTATTAAAAATTTTTGAATTCATTGCTATAATTCTTTTACAATTCACCCAAGTTCAAATGGTGATGAGAACATTTCTGCGTCAGGAGGATAAAAGATTGTCATTTTATGTGGGAATATCAGCATCAGTGATCTCTCAAGCCATATGGGCAGCATCTAAGTTTAATAATTTTGCAATTGATGATGAGGCATCCGCCATCTTACCAGCATTTATATACCTTGTGAGAATTGCCATGGGTATATGCTATGCGGTGTTAATATCATTCACAGTCGTGAAAAGAATCAATGATATTCTTGCCAATAAAAAAATATGGTTGCTTACTTTTTTAATGAGTATTTTACTCTATAGTCCGGTTAGTTTCTTCATTGCCGATATCGCTAACGCCTGGGTTTATGAACTTTCTGATTTCTTTTCCGTGGTTAACTATGTGACCACGGTGGTTGTTCCCTGGGAATGGTATAACAAACTTGGATTAATTTTGAGAATTAAAGAAAAGGAAGGTGTTTTAGGTAGGAGATTCTATGAAGACGAATTGTACGAGTTGGATAGACACGAAATTTTTGTGGAAGATGAAGATGAACAGGATAATAGTGGTAATACAAGAAATACTGTTGCTTTGAAAAATTATGACAACGCATCTCAAAAAAGATTCACTGTCCCTTTCTATTATGCGAAAGATATGTTTCTCAGTTTAACAGACAGAGTAATTTCTGTGGGATTTTCAATTCCTCGAGCAAATAGTACCCCTAGACGTACAAGTGGAGATATTGAGCTCAATACTTTATCTAACCGACATGACACAGCACGAAATATTAATTTGGAACGAAATGAAGAAGCAACTTTTGGAGTCGAAAGGTCGTTAACGACCTCAGTGACACCACGACATAGAAGGGACATATTTATGTACTCTACGAAAAGAGTCGAAGTAAAATTGTCAGATGATGAAGATGATGAACACAATAATGGACAGAGTAACTAAATAAACGGTTTAGGCTTTGTAATAGATAGAATTTATTTTTATAGATCAATTATCAGGTATTTTCTCATGTCCTCTTTTGGCGATCTCCAAGGCTCTTTCCTCATATCCAGGTATATGGATAAACTCTATACCATGATCAGTGAGCTTTTTAAAACTTGAATTATCCTTAACAAAGATTTCTGGTTCCGAGATACCAACGTAGCACGTTTTAATCGAGGTTTTAAGTATTCTTTCCGTACAAGGTAAGTTTCCACTTAATCTAAAAGTGCACGGCTCCATAGAAGTATAAATTTCAGTTCCCAATGGAACATCACTTTCCTGTGTTCTTTCAAAATACTTTTGTAGAGCACATTGTTCAGCATGGGTGTTTCCTGGTAATTCACGCGAGTAGCCCGTCTCCAAGATTTTTCCATTATACACCAAAGCTGCCCCAACATTAAATTGCGTTTGTGTTTCTCCAGGGCTTTCGGCTTCTTTTAGAGCCAACTCCATAATGGGACGTTGAAATTCGAGGGCCCAATCAGGTAGTTCAGTCTCATAAGACCACTTCCCTTCCATTGATTCATATTTATATGCATGTAGCCAAAGATCAAGGTCATTAACACCAGGTTCTGTGTAAAGATCATTACCACATACATGACATTTTTCACCAGATAAAACTTCACCTTCAGGTTTTGGGTGAATCCAAGTACTCGGTGCTACTTCCTTACCAATCCTGTCCAACTTCTCTTTAATTTCTTCAATTCCAGATCCAGTAAATCCTTTACCCAATGCTTGGCCCCAGACCCATTCATTTGAATAAATTGGATCATTAGCTATGGGGTATCCTATATACTGTAAGTGAACTCTGATTTGATGAGTTCTACCAGTTAAGGGGAAACACTTCACCACGGAACTATTTGATACTGGATCATAGGCGATTCTTCTGTAAATTGTCTTTGCGTCCTTTCCGTGTTCTAAATCAACGCAATTAAGACCAAGCTTCGGTGATACTGTTTTCACAGGTTTGTCGACCTCTACATCTTTTCCCACGGGGAATTTACCCACCACTCTGGCTATATAAACTTTCCTCACTGTCTTATCTTTAATTTGTTGAACAAATTTATCGGCACCTTTCGAGTTTTTCCCCAAAAACATCAACCCACTTGTCAATCTATCCAATCTATTACATGGGTGAACAGTTTTCCCCTTTTCATGCTGTAAGATTTTTGTGATTGTGTTGTATCTATATCTACCCGTGGGGTGCACAGGAATCCCTGAGGGCTTATCAATCACAAATAAATCATCATCTTCATACACTACTTTAATGGGTCTCGAACTAACCGGAGGTTCATGTCTATGGCACCTATGGCTTATTAAATCGCCATTTTTTACTATTGTGTCTGGGGCGGCCTTTTTCTTATTTATAGTGACCTGACCAGCCTGCATGGCTTCTTCATAAAACTTGGCATCACGATCCCTAAACTCATCGACAAAAATATCAAGGAGCTTTCTATCTCTCCATCTTAATTTACAATATGTCAAATAAGTGAAATAATATGGATTCACTTTCCTTAATCTCCCTTCAACCGTATACCCAGCACCCTCAGCTTCTTCTTCATGAATTGTCTTAAATTTCGATAGGTTAGGTTCTTCAGAATCATCACCTCCAAGCTGTTCGTAAGCAGTTAAGCTTTTCTTATCGATCATTTGTCTTTTCATTCTAAATCCATTCTCATCTCTCAACTTCAGCTTGACGTTACCGGGGGATGGGCTTCTTTTGTGCCCAATGCTATTCTTATTTTCACTCATGAGAAATCTATACGTTGCAAAACTCCGGAATATCTGTCCACTAGCTTTATAAATATATGTGGCCATAGATTGATTTGCGATAAAGGCATTGTATGTGCGGAGTCGGCATTTTCTACGCGATGCGATCAGAAATCCGAGAGCATTTTCGTTTCATTACACTATAAAAGGCCTTGCTTTTTAAGCTCTAAATAATCCTTTTCTGACATGACATTACCTTCTTCATCTTCAAATTCTATAGCATTTTCCGCATCACCTTCCTTAATTCTTCTCTCTCTCTTTATTCTGCGCCAAAGGTCAGAAGCTTCCGATATTTTGCTGACACCTTTGAATAGTGGCATCGCATCCTCTGGTACTCCTAATAGCTTTAACCCATTCAGATGCTTCACCCCTCCAAAGTGTTTCGAAAACATCGCACTTCCTTTATATGTAACGTTCCCGCATATCTCGCAAGAGAAAGTTTTATGAAGTCCTTGCAACTTGTATAACCAAAATGGAATCGGGGTTCCATCAACACCTAAAGGTAAATAGGTTGGACTCTCGTCATCACTATCCAGTAAATTACCATCCAGTTCTTCTCCAGACAGTTCAACAGCAGTGTAATCTGACTCCTCCCCGCGGAGCTCATATACTTCTTGTAATTGTTCCCTATCAGTTAATGCATATTTTCTTTCACAGTTGGCAATAGTCGCGTTTTTTCTGTCTTTTAGAAGGTTCCCTAAAGTATTAAGCTCGGACTCTTTTTTTATAATCTCTAGTCTTCCTGTTTGACCAGGCGCTGGGCTTCCAAGGTTTTCGGATTGGGCCCTCGTATTCTTCTTATGCTTCTTTCCTGATAAATGAGCCTGATATACTGTATCCTTAGTAAAGAGCTTATCACATGCAGCACAATAGACTTCGCCCTTTTCGTTCTTTGTAGCATCCTGAAGTTGGAAACTACCATTACTCTTCTCCGCTACTAGTTTATCAACATTATGTACAAAGCTTTGTACATCAAAGAATGGCTTAGTCTTTCTAAGAAAACTTTTGAGGTACGATACCAAGTTGTCCAAGTAGCTTTTATACTCTGTATTGCTCTTGAAAGATTCGCTATATGGAACTCGATCGAAAGATTCCAAGTAGTCCACGTATGGTAATTCTGAAGCGGTGCTCTGCTTAAAGATAGTGTAAAACTCATTCAAGTCCAAATATTTCCCATAAAACTCATTAGATGTGAACACTTTATCTAAATCTAGGTGGCCTGCTGCTTGAGACAAAATATGCCTTCTCTTGACAAATTTTTTCTTACCCTTACCTTTCTCTATAAAGTCTGGTGCACTTGAGTACATGGCATAAGAGCCTTTCAAATCTTCAGCAAGAACTGGTTCAACTGACTTATAGCGGTTCCTAATCTCATTCAAATAAGTGTCGAAAACTTTAAAGTCATGCGATGAATCAACAAGTTCTGACATCTCTTCCTTTAAGTCTTTGTCCAGATCTTTGAAATTTTTTACTTTCTTGCAGTTCCCAGAATAGGTGTCAAATAAAAACTTGAGCTCATTGACCTGCAAAAGAGTCTCCTGGTAGGGTCTCTTTTTAGAGTTCAAATACAGTCTTATCTCATTTCGACCTATATTTTCTGGCAACACATCGACATTTCTCCTGACTCTCTGAGAAATGGCATCCTCAATAGTATCAATCTCCTCTAACTCATACCTTTGAGACTCTATGAGCCCAGCCATATTCCAGTCTTGCGGTTCCAAATTATTCACCGCATCGCAGCTCGTCACGATGAATAGTTTGAAAATATCAGTCATGCATATACTACATTTTCCCTATCATCAAATATGTAACATTACGAGGACATAAAAGACACCATTTATTTCCAAATGGTAGGTTCAATCCCTTTATTTCTTTTGACCTACAATCTTAATAAGCAGTTATTTCAGGATGAGGCATTTATCTCCAAATTCGCAGAAGTGCTTCCTGATGACGTCGCAAATTTATATGTCTTTGGAGTAGAGGAGTTCTGCTCGGTAATGGAGGCAAGTTTCCATGATTCCGCAAGCCATTATATGATAGCATTAACATCATTAATTATCGATGCTCTTTATTCCAAATACGGTGATAAAGATATATCTTTCAGTACACTCGCAACTCATCATTTGGGGTCTATAGGGATTATTGCTATCACACCGTATGGACTGAAATTCGATCGAATCAAAGTCGCTGACGCAAGTTTTGGTTATGGATACTCATCTTTGAAAGGTGGCGTGGGAATCCGTCTTTTGTATTACCCCAATGGTAAATATGAAGCATTCGGAGAAGAGATTGAAATGACGTTTGTCAATATGCACTTGCCAGCAGGAGAAAGTGCATATGCTTATCAAACTAGAATCGATGGCTTTTATACAGTGTCTAGAGCACTTAGCTTTGGTGATGGATTTGGACTTCTAAAGCCTGATACGCATACCTTTGTCATGGGGGATTTAAATTTCAGAACAAGTCAAGATTACATGGCCGGATCACAAGTATCCACGGAATTACTTGATTTACAAGATCTATCACGCGGTCTAGAAAAACCCTTGGAGAAGCTTTTGAATAAACATGACGAATTGATAAAAGCAAGAGAGGATGACGATCTTTTGAATGGGTTCACGGAGGCTCCAATTCATTTTAACCCAACCTATAAGTATCATGTAAATACCGCCATTTACAATCCTAAGCGAAGCCCTTCATGGTGTGACAGGATTATGTACTTGAAATCTTACAATGAAGATGCTGAGATCAGTATAATCAGGCATAGAAAGTCTGATACCTCCAAGCAAGGGGTAAAGGTGCCGGTGGTGCACCGTTATGATAGTATTCAGACAATTCTAATGTCTGATCATCAACCAGTTTTCTTGTCAATAAGCATTCCTGAAAAGGCTCCTGAATCAATGATAACTACCTCTGGGTATTTACAAACGTTAGGAGAAATACCAGGGAAGAATGAATCTAACGAAAATCTTGAGAATATGCTTGGAGGATTTTCTGATACTTTTGGGGGTCCTACTAATGTTTACATGAAGATAACTCGACTCGATATCTTGACTCAAGGAATTTTACGTCCAGTAAGTGATTTTGTTATCGGTTATGGGCTCTGGCTCTCTACAACATCCAACGGAAGAGTCTCATTGTTGAGCTCTGTTCTTGTTTCTTGGGCCCTCTACTATTTCTTTGTTTAAATGTAGGATCACTTTTTGCATAATGAAATATCTGAATAATATAAAGGTGTAAGGATGCGCTCACGGTGCATCATATTTTTTTTTTTTTTCACTTCTCCAGAGCTACCTTGGAGGTTTTTGCCTTTTATATCAGGACTATAAGTGACGTGATTTCCACATATGAGCATCTTGCTTGAAACCTCAGAGGGAAATGTTGTCATTGATTTATTTTACAAGACTAAACCATCGCTAAGTTATAATTTTATCAAACTATGTGAAATCAACTATTATCTATTCACGCCATTCTATGAGTTGAAAAAGGACCAGATAGTATTCTGTGGAGATCCAGAATATCCTGATGGCGATGGTGGATCAGCTATTACCCAATTTGCTGACGTTTCTTCTTTTAAGGAAGGCATTAATGGGTCCAGATTTTTGAAAGTCCCCAATAGTGACGAAGTCAATAATGTTGAAGTTGGGACTGTTTCTTTTTTGGCAAAAAAGACTCTCGATGGAGACTTTCAGATTGGTTCACAATTTAGTATAAATCTTGCATCAAATTCACAAGTCTACGGTTTCTGCATTCCTTTTGCGAAAGTAACAGAAGGTTTCACGGTCTTGGAAAAGATCAATAACTCTCCTTTGGATGATCTGAATTCTAGATTTATGAGAGACATTCGAATAAAACATACACACGTTCTTCATGACCCTTTTCCTGCTATAGAATCCACAAGCTTGCGTCCTTCAGGTCTCCCTTCCGAGAAGCAGCTTGCAAATATGAGGATTCCCTCGATACAGCAAATTGATCACGAAGATGAATCGATTTATCAAGCATTGACCTTGGAGCTTGTGGGAGATATGCCCAACTATAAGGCAAAGCCTTCACCTTCTACATTGTTTGTTGCTAGGTTAAATCCTATCACATCCGCTGACTCATTGGCAACCTTCTTCGGACGATTTGGAGAGGTACAAGATTGCAATATAATAAGGAAGAAACAAAATAAGAGACTCTCAGTTTACGCTTTTGTTAAGTTCGTCACTAAAGAAACCGCAGAAAGGGCTTTTGAGAAACTACACGGTAGATGCTTTATAGATGGCTACGACGTATACGTTGACTTTTCACAGTCTGTGAAATCAGCATAATGGGACTAAAAAAATTTTATTTGATATGATTTATTGCCCTAAGGACAGATGTATGTAAAAATGAGGAGAAATATATCGTGAACATTATGGTCATAAACGATTGATATATAACTTTTTTTTTGATGCATTTCAATACCCCTTCACAATAACGATTGAACTAGGTTGAACTGAAAGATAAAAAGAAGAAAAGCTCCGCTCCGCAATACGAGACAAAGCTCAGTGGCACGAAATCCATTTAAATGCTATAGGTCGATCTTCCTCATCACATAACAAACGCTCACACAGATATCTGTCATTACACACCATTAACTTATTCGGGACAGTCTTTAGAGATATGACCTCCCTTCCCACAGTTGTAACAAGTTTTTGCACTGGCATTTTCACCACCAGCAGCAGATTGACATTCTTTGGAAATATGACCAGTTTTGCCACATGCGTAACATTTAACAACACCAGCTTGACAATCTCTGGCAAAATGGTTAGGACCACCGCACTTGTAGCAAGTAGTAGCGGATGATTTACTTCCACTGAACTTACCTACTGGTTTCTTAATTGATGATGCATCGACAGATGGACAACTCTTAGAGATATGGCCAAACTCACCACAGTTATAACACTTTGAACCTTGTGATTGGGTTGGACAATCAGATTGGACATGACCAACATCACCACATGAATAACATTGTCTCAGAGTAGCTTGTTTAGGGCTAGGACATTCAGTTGATTCATGTCCTGGTTTGTGGCAGTTGTAACACAACCTTTCTTGTTGCTGACAATCATCAGCAATGTGACCAACTTCACCACATTTATAACAAGTCCTTGGGAATACTGCTGCCATATTCAAAAATCTCCTGATTTCAACTCAAACTTCCCCCTCTATTGATAATTAAGAAGTGTTACTTAACTCTTAAATCTCGCCTTAATAGATCTGATGCAGGTGGTAAAAAAATTTTCTTGAATGAGGTGAACGGTATACGCACTACAAAAAAAGCGTCAGCAGCACTCTTCATTTAAGGTCGCCTTTGTTAATAAATATGTCTATAAATGGCATCTGCAGTTAGTGCAGCTTGCTTGGCCCCTTTAACATCGTGTACTCTGACGATATCTGCATTTTGTTGTACGGCTGCCACAACTGTAGATGAAGAACTTAAATCTCGCTTTTTAGGATTGGGCTCATTAACTATTGTGCCCAAGAATTTCTTTCTCGATGTCCCTAAAAGTAACGCAAGTCCATTAAAGCTTATGTAGTTCGACGAAGGTGAAGTCTTGTTAAGCATAGAATATCTCTTAAACAAGGATGTGTTGCCGATTATGGCTATGTTTTGCAGCATATTCTTTGCGAACCCGACGCCAGGATCAATGATAATTTGCCATTTTCTCACGCCATGTTCGAAAGCTCGGCCTACCTGACAAGCTAATTCTCTAGAAATCCCATTCACGAGATTGTTTATCTCAGGTTGATTATGCGTCTCGAAATGATCTTGAAGAGGATCAACCATGTATTCAACAATGTCCTCATTTGTGTTTGGCTGATACTTTGTGAGCTTGCTCATAGTCTCTGGGGTTCCTCTAGTATGATTCATGATATATACACATCCATACTTCGCAATGACATTAAGCATATCTGGATCAGCCATCCCCATCGATATATCGTTGATAATGTTGGCACCAGCTCTAATGCATTCTTCGGCTACTTTTGCTCTATAAGTATCGATGGATATAATGGAATTGGCTACTTTAGGATTCTTAGATCTCCTGATGACCTTCACTGCTTCCACTACTCTTCTTATTTCTTCTTCCTCATCTGGTGCCCCGCTACCTGGCCTAGTAGATACCCCTCCTATATCTAAAATATTGGCTCCCTGGTCGATAAAATCAGCAGCTAACTGCTCAAAATACGTGGCATCTTGATTAAAATGGTCGCCACCATCGCTGAAAGAGTCTGGTGTGACGTTTAGTATTGCCATAATCAACGTGCTGTGCTCATAGTGTAACTGATCAAATACCAATGAATTCCCTGGGATCGGTATTATCTGTTTAAGACGGGATGATTCCTGAATTGATTCTTCCGGCAGAGATGCCAAAAGTTGCTTCAAATGAGAATGCAAAGGCTCTGCACTTACAGGATGTAAAAAATCAGGCGGTACTAGCTCACATAACGGCTGCAAAACAAAAGTTCTCTCTAAAAGTGACTTATGGGGGATCGTCAATTCTTCATCGTTCATGGAAATTTCATCATATAACAATATATCCAAATCTATTGGTCTTGGTCCATTATCAAATTCTTTATGTCTCTGCAAATATTTGTATTCTATTTCCTTTAAATCTTTTAGTAACTCTAGCGGACTTTTATTTTCAAATTCCACTTTTATAACTCCATTGTAGAAATCGGGTTGATTTTTAAAATACATTGGCTTGGAAACATACAATGAGGACGTGGAAACAACTTTGATGCCATATTTTTTGAGTAAAGCTAGCGAATCTTCCACGTTTAAAAGTTGATTCCCCATATTGGAACCAAAAGCAATGAACGCCGTATGCAAATTATCACCAGCTTTCCTATATTCAGCTATATCTTCGGCAGTAACGGGCAAGTTAAACATGGCATTAGAAGTGTTTTCAAACACAATTGGCTTCTTGTCCTTAAATAAATCTGCTTTCATATCTGAAGATACGCCAACACCATCAGTGTAACTTATTGCATTAAGCTTCGTAGCCTTTGCCAGTACTAGATCCACGTCTTTCTCATGATTCTGGAAGACAACCTGACCAATACTCATCACTAAAGCTTCCACAGTCTTGAAGTTAGAGCTCTCTACGTGAGTACAAATGTCCTCGACAACCTTATGAATCAATATATCTGATTTCTCACTCAACTCAAGACGCAAATCCACATCTACTATCTGTCTTCTGTATCTCTCAAAGGTAAATACCCCTATTAAAGTTAACAAACGAAGTCCATTGACATTAACAACATCTGGATCTGACAATTTTTCATAGTTAGATCTCTTCACCGTATACTCTACGCTCGCTGCTCTTATCTCAGATTTGGTGCTTTTAACTGTGACCTCTGCGGTCAACTCACTATTCTTCTTCTGATCTAAAACAACTTTACTAAGCGACTCTGCGATGTTTCCCAACGATTTGTAATTCTTGTGCTCGTTCTCTTTGGTGTATTCCAAAACTTTTCTCGATATGACAGCATAATTTAAAGAATATTTGAGGTTATCAGTCACTGAAGCTTGGTAGAAATCAGTATCCATGGTGATAGAAATACTAATTGGTTGTAACGATGGGTTATTCCAAGCATCTCTACCAGTTATCGCAGTAGCAGCCAAGTCTTTTATAAAGACAGTATCTTTCAGCATCAATCTTGTTCCGTGAAGTAGTCGCTTTGCAGTCGGGGAGATGACCGACCGCGTGAAAACGTTGGAAACCCACACTATTGAGTTGGAATAGATTTAATAGCTATTTCAACTAAACTAAAGGCAGAATATCTTTATGATACCTGTCTTAGAGCTGACTTCAAGGAATTCCTGATTCGAATGTCTCGAGAGCCAACAATAATTGACGCTCTTCAAACCCATAAATGCATAAAGTCACATGATTTTAAAAGGAGCTAATGAATGCTCTTTCAAGGTCCCATAAACGCCCTATCTACAACACTTATATACCAAGAGAATGCTTTTATTACTGCCCTACTTACTGAAAGCTATTATGATTTTGAGTATCCATGAAAATCGAAAACACACACATACACATACAAACACACCGTGATTTGACTGACTCACTATTGTTGGCCCATGGCTCCGTTCTGGAACAAAGTCGCCAATTGTGCTCCTAAGTTGGGATTAGAAAGAGGGTTTGCAGCAGGGGCCTGTTGCGGATTCATTCCATTCATGAAATTAGCCATTTGCGAAAAATCGACAGGACCCTGTGCTGGTTGGGGGGGAAACTGGGGAGCTGGCTGTTGCCTATTGTCATTATTATTAAACAAGCCGAAAAGTGGATTTGCCGTAGATTGATTTAAAGTTGTAAACTCTGGTTGTGCACCATGTGACATTGTTCCTTGCTGTTGAGGAATTAAGGTAGTCTTCACATAATCTTCATCAGGTTCACCGGGTTTATTGGACTTCGGTCCATTTCTTGCTGAATTCGTTGGCATCTTCTTCGACATAGCCTTAGAAGAAATACCTGCACCAATTTCAATATCTGGTTCATCGATAACCATACCACTCAGGAGAGGCTGACCACCGGTACCACCCCATTGTGCTTGAACCACCCAACTTCTATCAGCATCGGTCAATCTTTGAATAGGTATGATGGAGACACCATGCTGATAATTGCAACAATCTCTTGGACCAAATCCAACACCCCAACGGGTTCTTAATGGTAATGAATTGTCCTTGTTAAACGAAGTAATAACTTGCTCTGCTTCTCTCCTAGAATAAACCTTCACGAAAGCGTGCTTTCTTTCGCTATTTAAAATTACCGACTGAACCTCTGCATACGGTCTCAATACTGATGCCAATTCTTGTTCATTCATAGTACGCGGAACACCACCAATGAACAAAGTTCTAGACAATACTTTAAAAGAACCCTGAGGTAATGATGGGTCAAATCCGACATTACGTGGACGGAAATGAGCAGTACCTTGTACATTCATTTCACCTCTAGCGGGGTTTGGTTGAGGGATCGAAGGACCACCACCATTGAATCTTTGGGGTGATCTATCTCTTCTGTTAGTTTGACCAAAATGATTAGGTGATCTTGATCTATTTCTTCTAGAGTAACCAGAAGAGCCATCGTCCCTGCCTCTTCTATAAAAATCATTTTGGTTCTGATTTGGAATTTGTGGCAAGTTAGCTCCATTACTTCCTTGCATTTGTTCAAGCATATTAAAGATGTATTGCTCATTAGGAGCGCCAGATTGACCTACGTTTTGAGGGCGAACTGGAGGAACTGGTGGTAAACCAGCTGCTCCAGGAGGTTTTGGATTACCCAAATTATTACTAGAGTTTCCATTGATATGACCCACATTATTGGTGTTACCATTATTATTCTTATTGTTACTTCCAGCCAATGCTGACAATTGTGATAAAATATTGGTGGCATTATTCGGAGGTTGCGCTGGTACAGCTGGCGCCGGATCAGGTGTATTACTATTTGAGTTTGATTTTGCTAAGGACGCCAAAGCCAGTAAAATACTGGTAGAGTCTTGGCTATTTGTCCCCGTTGGCTTCACAGGTTCAACATTGATCTTGGGTGGAGAGCCTGGTGGAGTCATAGAAGAGAAATGCTTTGTCCTCAATCTTTTAATAATATCAGGTGAGAAAGTCTCAGCTCTTTCCCAGATGTCTACTAATTTGCCAACCTTAATCCTTTGGGAGTTGCTGATCATTAAATCTAATGCATCATCAACCAAGGGCTCAATAAGCTCGCTAATTCTATAGACACCGGCGGCAAAAGTTCCTTCGCCAGCTGAAGAGTTAATCTCTTGATTTTGCTTTCTGGCCTCATCAACATAAACTCTTACAATTGAATCGACCACATAAAGAGTACTAAGTTTATAGGCAGAAGGTACAGCCTTACAATTAGCATACAAGGTGCTAATAATTTTAGATTCATCCTAAACGATAGTTAGTAATAAGCCCCACGGTACACACCGCAGACAATATTAGCTCAGTTACTGAGCCTTACCTTCAATATAAAAGGTTGTCGCTAGAAATTTTGAAACTACTCACATTAACATTTTTAACGGCTATCTCCGTCAATTTTTTGATACGAGACCCCGATATTCCTGGAGCCTTCAAGGTTGGTATCTCCTTTAATATCCCTTCAAATTGTTCAATTACGGACATTTTCACTCTTTACTCCTTACAAATTTTCTTATTGTAATCAAATGAACAACCAATTAAGTGCTTCTCCCAAAATAAATGAAACTTAAGCTAGGTTTTACTAAACGAAAAGAATGAATTACGGTGACGCTCTATGACTGAAAATAAACTCTGCTCTACTTCTTAGCAAAAAAGAATATACAGAAAAACGAAGTGGTGGCAACTAATACCAAGTTGTGTGTTGAACCCTTATTAATAAGTTATTCTTTACCAAAAGAAAATACAAGGGATTTATATTACTTTTACTTCAGTCCTAAGCCGAAAATTTCCCTTCCCACAATTATGATATATTATGAGTAATTAAGTTTTACAGATTAACCTTGTTATTTTTGTTTTTTTGAAGAAAGGGGGTGAGACGAGTTAAATAGTTTTTTCATGACACAGGTCACCCGGAAAAAAATATTCCGCATCTGTGCCTGCATTTACTTGCGTGTTCAAAAATACGCACAATAGTGAAAATTTCCAATGCCAAACTATCAACTATCATCAATTTAAGTGAGACTTTCATAGATTTTAGACGTTCAACATGTTGAATCGTGTGATATCAAGGGCGTATAGTAGTGGCGCACGCCCGTCGATATCATCGACGATGTTTTTATCGAGAAATCCCATTGTCACAGCAGATTTGCCTGAGTTTGAAAACCAATACTATAAGTATCAAAAGGAACTATGGAAAAGACTAATGTGGACATTCCCTAAATGGTTTTATTATAGAGAAGGAACATTAGGCGAGCAAAGATTTAGGGAATTGAATAAGTCCCCTGTGTTTAACAATCCTAACATCGAATTTCCCCATGGAAGGCCTGAGATCAGACATCAAAGAGATAGGAGATTCAAGCAAGAAATTAAATTACCCAAGACATACAGTGAGGCAGAGGAAGAATCTGGGGAAGTTTCCAAGCCGAGCGATGATCTTTCTCGTAAAATTGTTCCTAACTCCAGAATAACGAAGGCTGATGAAACGAAAGATTATTCTAGCTTAGAAAGAAAATTAAGTCGTACCCTATACCTTATTATCAAAGATAAATCGGCATGGATATTACCGACCTTTGAAAATGATGCACTTGAACCTTTACATGAATTAGCAAAGAAGGGATTGACTAAGATTGGTGGAGAAAACATCAATCTTTTTGTGGTCTCAAATACACCATGCCATTTGCACCAAAATCAAAATGGTAATAAAGAATATTTTATTAAGTCACATATATTGTCAGGAAAGTTTTCTCCAACTGATACATCGTTACAGTATTTATGGCTCACCAAGGAAGAGTTGAAAACACATCTCGATAAGGAGTATTATAGCGATATTGAGCATCTTTTGAGTGATGTTTAACGTATGAGCACCCTACCCAATTGCATGTACATAGATTGGAAGAATGTAAATAATTCATAATACAGAAGTTCTTATAAAATTTGTTGAGCTGAGGAGCTCGCATTCATGTTTCCCTTATATATGCTTTATAGATCTTTTTTATTGCTGATAGCTTTTTCTGCAGCCCAGACGGATCTGTCTACCACAGTACCTACCATCAAGACACCAGCAATGGAACTTATCACCCCAAGCACGAATCCAGACCATGTCTTCGCATATTGCTCCTTATTAACGATCTTTAAAGGAGATATCTCGAAATGAATAAACACACCCGGTATACCACCTCTAGCATGAAGAGTATGTTGGTGATCTTCATCTTTACCACCACGAAGAGGTCTGTCATGTCTTATCGCTGAAAATTGGTTTGTTTCTGAAGATCCTTTGTTCAAGGTTTCAAATCTAGTTGCTACAACTTTCAAGAAATAGGAAAACACATGATTCTTTTGATCAAGCTTGTTTTCAAAATTATCCAAAGGATGTGTAGCATCCACATCCAGCAACTGCGCTTCATCAGTGTTCCCAAATGATAAGTGATGGATTGTATGATCAAAGTTGAATTTATCTTCATACTTATAATACAAGGATATATCATGATAATGATTACCCTTGATATTACCGGAAGCACCAGGAGCAAAATGCAAATTCCCTGCCACTCTGTTAATCTTGGTTGTGCCTCTAACTCTACAACCTTCATTATTATTGATTCTATGACGCAAACGTGCAACATACCCTGAGCTCTCACATTGATCTATATTTTCACCATCATAGAAGGCCCAGCTCTTTTTAGCATAGGCCAATTTGACTGTCTCACAATCATTACAACAGAATTGATTTTGATCTTGAGGTAATGAACCATAACATGACCCACACTCTCCTTGTTCACCTTCAGGAAGACCCTTGGCCATATCATATAGTGACATTTCGTTACCCAAGACAGTGTTATCATCGAGTATTTCCTTGCCATTGACGATCCTAAACTTCTGGAACCCAGATCTTAAGATATCTAAATTGAGGTCACCAGTGCTGTCAAGTAAATCCAATGTCATGACATCACACGGTAAATTAGGGAATGAAACATCAAGGTTAATATCCATCTTTTTATTTATATCCCTGTCTACTAACAATTCAGGTCTGACTATGATCAGAGTATAATCCTTGTACTCATTATTTATAAGTATCAACACAATCAAGACACAGATTAAGGTTATGATACCTCCAGATGCTGTTCTAATCCTGACGTCTTCCACCGTCTTGGAAAATGCATCCAAGGAAATCAATTTAGGCCTTGATGACATTTTTAAACTTGGTCCTATTGATGACCAATTCTTAGATCTTTCCTTAGATAGTTCTAAATGTTATCTATACGTGGACGTTTTTTTTTTTTTGAGTGAAGCATGCTCGGTAAAAATTAAGCATGCTCGGTAAAAAACTCGAAAACGAAAAAATAACCAAGAGATTTGGTTCTGGCATTGGGTTTACCAAGAATGAGCAATGCAGCGAGTTTGAGCAACAAGGTATTCTTCAAGAACTTCACTTCCTTGGTAGTGAAGGATCAGCCGATATCAGGAGTAGGTAATTCTGAGATTATACTGATCTCCATCAATAGTACTGGTACTAGATTGGTTAATACGAGAACAGATAAGTCAATCAGGATTTGGAAATGTGCTTCTGAGAGGTTGGTGGAGCCAATTACCATTGAGAGCGCCCATCAAAAAGCAGTGGAGTCTATCTCTTGGAACCCAAAGACAGAGTTTACTTTTGCAAGTGCTGGAAGAGATGAGTACATTAAGTTATGGAAAGCGTCCAATGGTACGTTAGAGAAGGAATTTAAAATTACAAAAGACTCTGGTGCCCCGAGCATGTGTCAAATCGTAAGGTACTCTGCTGATGGAGATGTCCTTTGTGTTGTGGATAGAGATTCCACAGTTAGCATATGCTCAGTAGCTAAAAATTATGAGAAGGTTCAAGAATATAAAGCTCACGAACACATCTATGGAACTTTATGGTTTAACAGTGGGCACGAATTTTTAATACATGCACTTCATGATGGGACCCTCTCAATCTATAAATTAGATGACCAGGAAATCCCCCATTATTCGTTTAAAAAAGCACTAACTGGTCATAGATCATCTGCAACATGTCTTGCCATAGATCCAAGGGGAAGATACTTTGCTGTTGGATCCAAAGAAGGCATTATCTCGATATGGAGCACGTCATCAATGCTTAATAATAAAGTTATAGCCCTGGTTGATGAAGTTGTATCCCATGTGGACGTTTCTCGTGATGGGGCTTATATCGCTGCCTCGTTTGATACCAGGGAGAATGCGGTGATCTTTGATACGGAGACAACAGAGCCAGTGTTTGAGGTCCCTAACAGTTTAAGTGGAAATTCTGTATTAAGTTATATTACGTGGTTTCCTAATAAGACTGCCTTTGTCCACACTAGTGATGGTGGGAAGACAATGACGCTTATGAAAAAATCAGAAAAGGCATAAGAGGTTGTAACCCATGTGAACTTTTCATCACAAATTTAAAGAGGTGATTAATGTCGCAGATCCACTTTTCGGGAAACGATGTGTCAAGATAACAGAGGTGGCCCTGTGACTTGGTGACTAACGCCAGCTACATTTGTCCTGCCTGTAGCTTATCATCCTATGAGCACACCACCTTGTAATACGAAGTAGATACGATCTCATGACGTGGTGGTACATGGAGATACTTACCCAATAGTTATAGAGTATGCATGTCGAGTGAGTAATGATCTCATCCTCCACTATACTATTCCTTAGCCGGCGACAAGGTAAAAAGAAAAGTAAATCATTTGTAGACGCATGCTGATACGAGCTTCTCTCAGATGGAGGAAATAATGTGGGGTGTATTTATTTAAAGGTAATTGATCTATAATAAAAATTGCAAACGCTGGCATTTCACTCGTTTCATTTATGAAAATCGTAACTAGATCCGCTCTTAATCGCGGTTCGGCCGGTAGTTAATTAACTCTGGAGTCTGATAGCCCCTTATAGTATTCAAATAGGTGCTCAATTTCGACATCAGTAGAACGGAATAATCGCGAACAGAAATTGCTAGGCGGAGAGAATACTGAAAAGATGTGAATAGGAGAAGGCACGGCCATAGGATTTCGGGCACTTGAAAAAATAAAAAGGCACTGTGGCTCAATAATTACAAACACCAAAACAGTTAGATTACAATGAAATGATACTACGCTTAGGATTTATTGATTCTTACTGTACGCTGTACGCAGTTCATGTTGTGCGTTGAAACGGTCCCGTGAGCCAAGATTTAGAATCACCTATTAAGGGATGACATTAAGCGAATAATCCTGCTTAAAAATATGTCGTCCAACAAAATATATATCATGGGCTACTTCTGCGATTGGTTCCCACTGACGTCGTTAAGATTTGAGTCATCTTAACCTCCTTTATAGTCCTTGTAGTAACGTAGTTTCCAATGTGTGCGATCGTGTACATTAGCCGATTTGTAAGATCAAGTTTCAGTTTCAGCTACATTTTCAACAAAGAATTTTTACGTGTAGTTTTGAATATTAGACTTTGTGTCGAAAAAGGTAAAAAAAAAAGTGATTGAGCCTTATACGATTAAATCATTCAGACCTTTCACTAATAAGACCCAAGATTATACGAATTGATTGTTGATATAAGATACTGATATATAAAATGCAATCAAATCAACATTTGCCGAATGGAGGATTGAGGTCGGCGTCAACTACGTCTAATTTATCGGTAAATTCTTCGACGACAAGCATTACAAGGGTGGCTCTGGGACCAATACAGATGATGAATATGAATAAACAATCTTCAGCAAAAGATCATATACATACTCAATGTATTGACTTAAGACGTCGTCTAATGGAAGTAGAAGGGATGAAACCATACTTGGACCTGGCTTATGCGGCTTCAGAACAGTTAGCAGAACAACAAGCATTGGCACTATCTCAACTGCTTCAAGAAAAGGGTCCTAATGATTTCAGAACATCTACAAGTTCTGCTGGCTTCTCCATGCATTCAGATTCGTCGTCATTGAATTCTGGGTCAATAAATGGTAGCAAATCTTATTTAAATTGCATATTCACATTCACAGCTGGGGTATTGCCCGCAAATACTAGTGTTGATCCAGTGACCCATATGTGGAAATTATTTCAACAGGGTGCCCCCTTATGTTTGATTTATAATTCAGTAGTACCAGATCATCAACTTCCTGTTGTAGGGAGTGATGATTTAAGAATTTGTAAGAAATCAGTGTATGATTTTCTTATTGCCGTCAAAACCCATTTGAAATTTGATGATGATTTAATGTTTACCGTATCGAATGTCTTCCTGGATAGTACACATGATTTAATAAAGGTCTTCAAAGTGGTGAAAAAAGTTTTCGAGTTGAAACCTTCGAGAAGTGCATCGTTATCTGATGTTTCTCAATTGAGTATGTCGGATCTATCCCTTAACGATGATCGCTCCAAAGTTTTCAATGAAATTATCACAACAGAGAGGAAATATGTGCAAGACTTAGAATTAATGTTACAATATAAAAATGAATTAGAGCAAGCAGAAATAATATCAAGTGAACAAATTCACACTCTATTCCCCAACATAAGTGAAATATTGGATTTCCAAAGAAGATTTTTGAATGGGTTAGAGTGTAATATAAATGTTCGTTCTAAATACCAAAGAATAGGATCGGCGTTCATCCACGCTGCAAGCGGGCCTTTTAAAGCATATGAACCATGGACAATAGGTCAATTGGCTGCGATAGATTTGATCAATAAAGAAACTGCAAGTTTGAAAAAATCATCTTCTGTGTTGGATCCTGGCTTTGAATTACAGTCTTACATTATTAAACCTATTCAAAGATTATGTAAATACCCTTTGTTGATCAAAGAGTTATTAAGAGCTTCTCCATCTTTGGAAGAAGGGCAACAAGCATCATTCCCACAAAATGAATTATTTTTGGCTCATTCAGCAATGAAAGAAGTGGCTAATCATGTAAACGAAGCACAAAGAAGATCAGAAAATATAAGGCACGCACAGAACTTACATAATAGAGTTAGTAATTGGAGAGGGTTTAATTTGAAAGACCAAGGGGAATTGTTACATCACGGACTAGTCGGGGTTAGAGACTCTGACACTGAGAAGGACTATACTGCATATCTTTTCGAAAGAATTATATTTTTCTTTGTTCAAAGTAACAGAGATGGGGGTAGAGAGAAAGAAAAAAAGAAAAGGGAGTTGTTGACTTCAAGGAAAAAGTCTTCGTCTTCAGTGGCATCTGCTTCAACTACAAACTTGTTGGAATCTTTAGATAAATCTAGAGATAATTCTCAATTAGAATTGAAAGGAAGGGTATATATTCTGGAAATTTATATTGTGAACGCTTCGAATCAAAATGGTTATACATTGTTAATATCGTGGTCTGGGAAAAGAGAGAGTGGTTCATTCACTCTTCGCTTTAGAAATGAAGAAACAAGAAATCAATGGGAAAGTTGCTTGAGGCAACTGAAATCATTGGAGATGAACAACCAAATTAATAGGAAGTTGAGAGACTCAAGAGGTTCTCAAGCTACAAATGATTCTAGTATTTATGATGTTGCAACAGCATACGCAAATCAGTCACCTGTTTCAGTCAGTAATGGAACGTCTGCTCATGAAAGCACATCAACGAGGTCTTCTAATGGATCGTCATATCATCGTCATCATTCATCATCATCTACATTCAGCATGATGAGACCATCTAAAAAGTCTAATAATGATGTCTCCAGAATGTCGTCTAATGGTACACGTATAATAAGTGGTGGAAGTGAATATCCTACTCCAGTGACAATTGAAATCAAATTACTCTACAATCAAGTCGAAATTCCAGATCCTCTTATTGTACTTTCTTCAATCCATTTCGGTGAATTATACCTGAAAATATCATCTAAAATTGCTGCAAGTAATAAAGTGGAAGATGACATCATGGTGAATAAACTCAAATATAAAGATGAAGATGGTGATTTCGTTGTGATGGATTCCAGTGATGACTGGGTGTTAGCCATTGATATGGTTGAAGAATTTGCAAAAAGTAGTCAAGATGGCCTCAGATCTTTAACTATATGGGTTTCTTGATTTAGGTAATGGGTTTTTGGATATATAGGTATATATGGTGATTTTAGGATCTAATGATTACAAAATGAATGTACAATTAATTTAGAAATCTGCTAAAATTTATAAAAAATTAACAGACAGTAATACGAAGCACAACTCTTTTAAAAAATGGTAAAAATCTTCAATGTAAAGCGAATGGATACTTATAGATAATCCTAAACTCTTTTCTACTAGATTCGATTTGAATATTGGCTCACTGTGCTTCCCAGAGCTTTACAAAGAGTAATTGTTCAGCTTATCTTTACTACGAATTTGATTCGTCGCCGGTGCGAAATGAAAAATCCGAGTCAACTCAAGAACGGCTATAATCTAATACCATTATTTGAAAGAAGATAAGCTTTAAAGCGTTAGAAAGGATTTATGATAAGATTCAGCAAAGCTTTAAGGAGCTCTGCTAGGCTTATACAGACTCGTTCCTTTGGATCTCTACGGGCCCCAAGGACTTCAATTCGATGGATACCCAGGGCCTCATCACGTAGGTTTTCATTTTCGAGCATTTTAAGAAATGATTCATCAAAATTGACGGAGGAGGAAAAAGAGATATTGACTCAGGAAAGGGTTGCCGACTATGTTGATGTATGTATTGTGGGAGGAGGGCCCTCTGGTTTAGCTACTGCGATAAAGTTGAAACAACTAGACAACGAATCAGGTTCTGGAGAATTAAGAGTGGTTGTTTTGGAAAAGGCTGGAGATTTTGGATCTCAGACGGTCAGTGGTGCTGTTCTAGAGCCAAGGGCATTTAACGAATTGTTTCCAGACAGTGAGTATTTGAACGACGACGGCACAGGTATTGCATTACCTCCTGAACTTGTCACTAAGGTGACTAAAGATTCGATGCAATTTTTAACAGCTAATTCGTCTTTCCCATTGCCAGAACCTCCTCAGATGAAGAACAAAGGTAGAAACTATATCGCATCTTTAAATACTGTTGTGGGATACTTGTCCGAACAAGCAGAAGAGTTGGGAGTGGAACTTTATCCTGGTATATCTGTCAGTGATGTGATTTACGATGATGATCAAAAAGCTGTAAAGGGAGTGGCTACCAGAGATATGGGAATCGACAAGAATGGGAAACCTAAGGCTTCTTTTGAAAAAGGAATGGAATTTCGTGCAAGATTATCTGTTTTTGCTGAAGGATGTCATGGGTCGTTGTCTAAGCAATTGATCTCCAAATTTAATTTAAGAGAACATCTGGATCCTCAAACGTATGGTTTAGGAATTAAAGAAGTATGGGAAGTTGCTCCAGAAAAGTTTGAAAAGGGGTTTGTAGGACATACTATGGGATATCCACTTTCAACTAAGGAATACGGAGGCGGATTTATGTACCACTTTGGTGATGGGTTGGTTGCTGTGGGCCTTGTTATTGGCTTAGATTACACAAACCCTTATATTTCTCCATATCAAGAATTCCAGCGGATGAAGTTACATCCTTTCTATTCCGGAGTCTTGGAGGGAGGTAAATGTATCAGTTACGCCGCTAGAGCATTGAATGAAGGTGGATATCAATCTATTCCAAAACTTTATTTTCCTGGAGGAGTTTTAGTGGGATGCTCTGCAGGATTCTTGAATGTTCCAAAGATCAAAGGAACTCACACTGCTGTAAAATCAGGTATTCTCGCAGCGGAGAATATTTTTGAACAAATCAAAACTTTGGATCCAGCCGACGAAGATACGCTAGCTGAATCAGATCCAATTGCTTTAGAATCATATAAAGAAGCATTTGATAAATCTTGGGCTCGTGATGAATTATATGAGATTCGTAATGTTAGACCTTCTTTCAACAGTCCATTAGGATTAGTGGGTGGTATAATACATTCAGGAATTACTACGGTTATAACAAAGGGTAAAGAACCTTGGACTTTAGAGCATCATATTACTGACCCTAAAGCTACTAAACCCGCTAGCGAGTTTACGCCAATAGAATACCCTAAGCCTAATGGAAAAATTACGTTTGACTTATTGACTTCGGTATCTAGAACGGGTACCTATCATGACGAAGATGAACAATGTCATTTGAGAGTCCCCAACCAAGATTTAAGATTACATGCTGAAAGGGCGTATCCAAAATTCAAAGGAATAGAACAAAGATTCTGTCCAGCAGGGGTATACGAGTATATCGAAGATGATAAGGAAGAACTTGGAGTCAGGTTCCAAATCAATAGCCAGAACTGTATTCATTGCAAGACCTGCGATATCAAAGTCCCAACACAGGACATCAACTGGGAGGTTCCAGAGGGGGGCGATGGTCCAAAGTATTACATGACATAATGCATCAAAAAGACTACTAGGTCATTCATCATTATTAGCTTATAACAGTGTGGCATTATATATAGACTTGAAATTTAGAAAAAAGCTTTTTTATTTTAACGCAAGTCTGCCGTACATGAATAAAACGCAATTCAGGAAGAAAGCTAGCTAAGCTAGGATATAATGAAACAATAAAATTTTTTGTACACAAGCTTCTTCTTACATCATACGGGACCTACATCAAATGATTTTTTTTCGTAAAGCCATTATTTATCTTTATATTATACAAGCATCCGACCAAATAAAAGTTCACTCTTACCAAATTCACTCGTACAATCACGCTTTCGTCCTCTGGACTACAAGCATTGAAGTCATTGTCTGCTCAATAGAGCATTTGAAAGAAGGAAAAAGAAGTAAGGATCGTATCTTTGTCTTGTCACCATAAACGTGACAAATAGTTGCAGACTTATATATCGGTCTGACGAGTAAAACGAGACGTTCATAACAGTAATCACCAAGATAAAGGCTCAAGCGAAAAATTTGTCCAATTCAGATAAACTAATATCTTCAGGAGCACCAATTTCTTGAGCCAAAAAGCCAGATCTAACAACGCTAAGCCACTTCTTATCCTCGGAGCAGCTTGAATTAGCGTCATCACTAGATTTAACAGAATGAGAGGGGTTTGAAATCGCCTTTAAAGCTGCTGCATGTAACGCTGCTGCTGCCGCTGCTGCAGTAGGGCTATGAGCACAAGGTGTTCTGGGAGCTCTTGGAGCCGCAGCCGCAGCAGTCACGATCTTAGCCTTCTTAGATGATAAATATGACATCGACTTAGAACGCTTACCATTCTTCATCATGGCTTCCACACGCAAAAGCGACGAGTCATCTTCATCATCATTAAAGACTTCAAGATCTTGAAAATCCATACCGTAGTCCTGTGTAGGCGATACATTAGCAGCATCTTTCATATTGGCTTTCTGATCATCATCAAGTTCAGTCAAAGAAGCAGTCACAGGAGCACTTGAGTAAGGCACAAACAAATTAGTTTTCTCCAAAGAAGAATTCATAAATGAACTCTTTGGTGTGCTGTCGCCATTATTCGATTGTTCCTTTGTTGAAGAAACAGTCTCACTCGACTCAGTAGAAGGATCAGATACTACCTCAGTATCTAAAGGAGCCTTCAGCTGCTTCTGCACTTCCATAACGTTTTTGACATGAACATGAAAATCTTCAGCCAATAAACCACGATAAACATAAACCATTCTCTTTGGAGAAGCATCGGCCCAGTCCCTAGACAAAGCATATTTAAGGTTAAGATCACCTTTTTCAACTCTCTTAACATAAGCATTCAATTTAGCACTAACCAAGTTCGAAGTCTTCGTAGACAAGTTAGCCATCTCAGGATGTCTTTCAACCAAGATATCACATATTTGCTTTACAGTCATCCCTTGTCCTTCAGGATCCTTCTCATACAATATAAGGAAGATAGCATACAAGACGTCATCCTCCAACGAAGGGTCACTTTTTTGATCCGGTTTTGGTTTTTCACCAGTCACCGGGATAGTTGTTGAGATACCCGTGGCAATTGGGACCCTTGAAGTTTTCTGTTTTTTGAATCCCGATGATAAAGCTAAATTTGAAGAAATAGATGAAGACGATGAATTGAAAGGTGGGGTTGATCCCCTTGAGCTGCTTGAACTAGGATTACTGAGCTTCTTTAAGTTTTCAGAACTCATCAAGGAATCTGGCGAAATACTCCTCGAAGACAGGGTTTCAGAAGGACTAGTACTTTTCTCAGGAGTAAAAGGCTTGACATCACTCTCAGAAAGCTTTCCCTTCCTACCTAAACTTGAACCAAAGTCATTTGAGCCAACGGTTGTTGGGCTACCAGAACCAGAACCAGAATAGCTCAAAGACGTGGGATTAAAAGCTGGTGAAGCAGGAGTCGATGATACAGGGAATCCAAGAGGTCTTCTATCAGCCAATGCCATATTCTCAAGTAAGTTCTAATTAAACGATGCTTTAATCCACTTAAGTTCTGTTAAAATTTCCAAAAGGATTAATTCCAATACTCAATAGTTCATATAATATATTTGAAAAGAATAAAAGTGGGGTAACAGTTGGTTTCTTTTCTTTTTGACAACAATTGATCTATATTAGTTTTGTCGAATATCAATTGTTATTTAAACTGACACGAATATTGATAATGTCAGTTAATAAACTTTTCAAATATTAAGAATATTTCAGTTCTTCTAATTGCAAACAACAAAAGAACAACCTAAAAAAAACAAAAATTGATAATAACAGCAGTTGTAAAAAAAAAAGGATCTTCAAGAAAGATAGATAACGAAAGCAGAGTAGAAAAAAAATAAATTTCTGCAAGTATTAATATCAAGATCTTAAATCATTTCTTGTTTCAGTGTAAAGAAAGGAAAAGGGTGCGTAAGGGGCCATCAAAGCAAAATAAATAACAACAGCAATCAAATAATTAAATTATTTAATTGTAATTCTTGTATCAACTATAAGAATAGCAATTGTTTAGTCAACAATTAATTATTTTACTAATCAATATTTTGTTTCTGAAATCAAACTCCATCGTTTACGAAACTAAATATTAAAATTGCTGCGATCTGCCCTTCACCATTTTTCCTTCCTAAAAACAACTGAAATTCAAAGTAAAAACAAACCGTACATTCTTCTTTCAATAGGGAAAAGTACCTATGATCTATCAAATTTCAATGATCCCTATGAATCTTCAGATATTGCTAGTAATGTTGCACTGAAAAATTTTGTCTATCTAATGTGAGGGACTTATCTGAGAATTGTGCCCGGCCACATATTATCGTGCACAGGCACAATATTACACAAACATCAGCAATCCATCCTACATTATCTGAAATGTCGACATAATGTCGACATAATGTCGGCATAATGTCGGCATAATGTGAGATTAATTTTTTTAGATGAGTCAATGTCTCATTTGAAGGTAGAGGGCGAGGGGCAGAAATAAAAAAAGAAATACAAATTTCTCTTATTATTGTAGACGATTGAAATAGAACTTCTGCTATAATCTTTTGAATCTGTTTACTTTCCTATTTGTATTTCATCAACACTTTTCCCAAATTCTCTTCCTTTGATATCTCTAAAGTAGAGTAACCTAGTTGTTGGTCCACAAAAGAACAAGCTAGGTAGTAGTAGCATAAGTGGCTATCATTGTACAAATAAAATCAATATTCATCGCTAGCAAAACTGAAAGTATCTTCGGCTGCTTGGTGGTCTAAAAAATCGAACTTAGAGGGGAAATCTTCAACATTGCTGCTGTAATGTTTATACTGCGAAAGCTAAGAGGGTGCAAATTAACGAGGCGTAAACATCCTGATAATTCTTGAGCTCATCTACTACATGAATTTTCATACATTTCTCGATATCCATTCTTCCTTTCACACGACAGAATGAGTCTCCAGAGATTCGCTTAAAATAGCTCAAATTGGAAGTCACGTGCAACAACCATTGAATCAGCTTAGCAAATCGTGTACCACCTTGCTCTCGTTGTTCACAAGATGTTTCTAAGAGCTGTCAGTTGACTATTAGGTATCAACATGTATTATGAATTTACTCTCAATCTCATATCAGTACATTATAGACTAATCACCTACTGTTTGTCGATTTAACCTTGAGGTCAATTTTGGGTCGGCATATAAAAGCAAGTGGCTTTACCTTACTGGGTGGATAGAACAGACTCGCTAATCTAATCTGCGCATCTCACCAATGATCCACAAAACTTATTATCTATTTATCTCTATTATTCAACCAAAAAGTATATCACAAAAACTGCTTCTGCGAATGAAACTTAGCTTCTATCAAAGGATTGTACTCATCAGCATAAGGCATTGATGTGACATCTTTGTGAGACTACCAAAGCTTTTTAACAACTAAATAGTGAAATAATGTTCCTAAATCTTAGTCTTATACAAAGATGTTCGGGTCTATTGACCTAATTGTTCTTAATTGTTCGTAACTACCAGTGGAACCTTACGTAATCATGGAAATTTTTTTGTCCATCGATTTCCATAGTAGAGGCATGCATATTAAGAGGTGGAGATCGAGTAATATAGTCTCTCGGCACAGTACACGATGTTCCCCTATATACGACATTGGACTATTAGTTCATATTTTTTATTCCTCGAAGACCAAGTGCAATTACGATTGAGACGCGACACCTCACACTGCAAGCGCAACTGATGATATCTCAAGACAGTAACCTCTTACTGAATTCTATCGTTCCCAGAAAGATAAAATTTGGTCTTAGTCTCATGGGTTTAATCCTCATGTCCCAATGTCCAAGATAGGCTAAAACGACTGCAATGCGGATTCTACCCTCTCTTAACAGCAATATGTCGTTTAAAAAAAGTGAAACTGCAGCCGGTGACTGCAGAAAGTTGAGACATAAGTGCAGTCGAAGCCCTGTGCATATTTTTCATGTAAGGATCTCCAATGAGCGCACTATTGTGCAATGGCAGTTGCCAGGTGATCGGCTAAAGCTCCGCTATAAGCTAACTGATTCACAATGTTGAAATTATTGCGTTTGTCTATTCAATTGTTTTCACTATCTAGTGAAGACTTTTGAATAACATACTTTGACCGTTTTAAAATTACACGTAAATGTAAATTCATATTGTTGCTCGCATAAGAAACCCTGTTCATGTACTAGTACTAGAATAGTCAACCTAAGCGATAGCCTTCTAGGTATACGTTGCGACTAATTTGCGTTTATTCAACGAGCGAAGGCGTGCTGACGTTACACTTTTGAAATAACAATTCTACATGTAGTTATCGCTGCCAATAGTCGCGGATCGTAACCTTGTTCTATACAATACCATGGCTAACAAAGAAACTTCACGCCATTGGTCTACAATTTATTACTCGATACTGTGTTTTTCAATTGGTCTGACTCAAGAGCCTTGATACAGGCTTGCGTTCTAACCCAGTCATTGTCCCAATACAAGTCCAGATAGGGTTTTCTAGAATTTGACCCATCAGGGGGTGCAAACCAAAAGTTGAGAGCCGTATGTAAATTCTCGAGTCCGTGTGCATCACTCTGGCCAAAACTAGTTACTTCGTGGAACCACCCTGATGGCAAATAGAGCATTTCACCTGGCAGTAGCCAAACTGTAAGTTTATTTAGTTGTAAGAGACCAGGAAACTTCTCGTAAGCATAAGTTGTTAACTTCTTTCTCATCTCGGGATCTTCAAACTCTTCGATATGAAGAAGTGCGGGAGGAATTTTAGAAAAGCTAGGAGGATCTGAAGCCTTTGATGATACATCCTTATTTTCCTCCATTTCAATCTCTTGTTCAATCTTTTTTTTCTCGGCATCCCGTAGTACCCCAGTTTTGAGCTTCCACCGTTTTACTTCAGAATCAATGGCACCATCCTCTCTAATTCGTCTCCAAGACGAATTGTTTGTATCATAATCAATTATACCATTTCCGTACACTTTATGAATTTTACCTACTGTGTAAAGCTTCTGCGCATCTGAGGGTGCAAATAAAGTAAACCTCTTTTTACCTGACAACAATATGTAAAGATTGTCAGCGTGATCGTGGTGTAGGCCGGATGAAGTACCTGAGCCTGGAATTGTCTTTCCTAATTTACTAAGATTTATTTCTGCTTCCAGGGAACTTATTCTATTATACCCCATCCATAAGTTAATTTGCTGTGGAATGAGCCCTTGAAGGATACTGGGTCTTAACGATAAGGACTTGTAAAGATTGGTTAAGGGTGGTTGAAGGAGATCTTTCAATCGTGACTGGACTTCACTTTCAGAAATTCCTAGCTCTTTATCAACAATAGGGTCATTATCTTCTTCATCTTCTTCATAATCGTCATGCAAGTCATTCAAATCTACAGAGCCTATAGAGGAAGCGTCACTGAATTCTGGAGCTTCAATTGAAGGACCAGTCTTTTCATGGATATTTTGGTTTTTTGATTCTTCCTCAGTATCCTTGTCATTATCAATCTCCTCTGACTGATCTTCGCTATACAAAGAATCAACATCACTGGAGTCTTCATTCTCTCCATATTGGGTTGTAAGGTAATACTTTTCTGATCCTTGTCGAAAATAGTTTAAAAGATCAGCAAAAGTCATCTTCTCTCTGGAGACTCCTGAACCGAATCCATTTTCATGCTTTTTTTCAACTTGAAGGAATAATTTGTAGTCCAAATACTTTTCTATGTTGTCTGCGTTAAAGTCTTCAATGTTTATAAAACTGTTTACACCTTTCAAAAATTTTGCAGGCTTTCTTGGTTTGACGTATGAATCGAAAAAAGTATCATATGTAAAATCTATTTTAATTTCGTCAACATGGGCATCACTATCTAACTTATAGCCATGGTATAGGGAAGTAGACTTTCTTCTTTTCTTATCATGTGGAATTTCTTGACCTTTCGTTCCCATACTCAATTAATAAATCACTTATAAAGCACTCTGCGATGACTTCCTTTTTCAGTATGTGAATTAATCGTCTCACAAAGTTTACGAAATAATTGAATTATCATAAATTCTAATACTCTAATGATGGAGACTGAGACTACTTATAATGTATATGATGCGGTAAAGATACATTTTGAGTGTTGTTATATTTCCTTGAAAAGGGATGTATCCCATCATCATGTTCCAACTTTATAGAGTTGGAACCATGCAAAAAAATAATAAAAATGAATAGCTGCTCTTTTGAAGAAGTTGTAGATCAACGTACATGCATCTTTACAGAGCTCGATGAGCATTTCTCATGGCTCGAATTTCTAGAATTTATGCCGATATGGAGATGAGACATGTATGGAGGGAACCATCCTTACGAAATGTAGAACACTGCTTCCATAGACCTTGATCTTTTCAAATGAACATCCGAATCTCGGTCATGACTTACATCTAGCATATCCAGTGACCTCTTTTTGGAAACATTTGATTCTGTTCTCGTCACGTATGGTGGTGACCTCATTTGAATCTTTGTACTCGTATAAGCAACAGGATCAAGTATAGGTGATGTATAAGCTGTCTCATGATATGTAGTTTCCTTTGGACTAATGTTATTACTAACTGGCGTCGGCGGTAAGTGCACTGTACTCACCCTTGGGGTCAGAGGTTTAATGTTACGATTTGTGAAATCAATCAATAACTTCATCAAATGGTAAGCATTCTTTTTATCGTTAAAGTATTTTAATTTCAATGATGGTGGAGGGCATTTCAAAATTTTCAACAAACTTTGGAAGAAGTTGCTAAAAGAATAAATTGGCAAGATATCCTCTTTCAAAACCATATCGTTGAAATAATCAAAGTATTGGTGCAAATCAATAGGAATGTCCAATATATGCATACTCACTACCAACACACCAAGTGAGATCTGAGAAGAACTGTAATTGAAATAAATGTTGGGGTAAAATTGGATCAATTCGCAGATATAAATTGATAACACTTTGATCTCATTAACATGCTTCCTCAAGCCATTAGAACCTGCTAAATCGGACAGCAACATCATATTAAGAAACAAGTCGATAAAGGCATCGAATGTTGGAGCATCAATTGACCAATTCAATGATTTTAATAAATGATTCTCCATTTCCAAGAATAGCTTTTTGTCATAGCAATTGCAACACATCTTACACAAGTCATACAATGAAGGTATCTTGAACTTTGAATCAAAGTTCTTACAACTTATCCAAAGACTTGTTAAGCCCAAGAGCTGATAATGTTGCTTCTTGACAATTCTAGTGGAACAATATCTATCAATCAAATTTACTGTCAAAGGGAAAGTAGACTTTGACAAATGCAATTTATTGATGACATCCATTAAAAAGTCTAAAAGTAATGGTCTCATCCTAAGATTGATTTCAGGTTGTTGCTGAATCAACTGTAAGTTAGGTAAGGACCCTTGCTCAAAAGACATTAAATGTTCAAGCATATCATATTGATACTCATCGACACATGAGCTATGAGTTCTATATTCCATGCATTGAACATTAAAGTGTGATGCCTTCATGTTAGAGTTTTGAACTCGTACATTATGAAATATATCAGGTTGAGCCATTTTATAACGACCACGTCGTAGAACAAGTTCAACCAGTTGATGACGACAACGTCAAAATGATGATAAAGCAACGAATGGAACTTTCACTTTAGTACAATACTCGAGATTCACTCGTACAAATTGTAGAAAAGTTGAAATAAAACAAGTATTAGATAATATATTAAAGATTAGCTTTAAATGAACACTTTAAAGCTATATCTAAACCACAATAATTACCAACTCGTTATAACTTTTTGGTCCAACTGAAAGCCAGTGCGGTAAGATTTTTGCAACGCTTTGCGAAACTCTCAACGGAGAGAAGAAAAAAAAAGTTTACTGTGTCCCCTCAACTTAATATAATAGCCTAATACAAAGTAGTCCCTTGCAACTACCTAGACTATCTATTACTAGTTTTCTACTCTCTTATTTTCTCCGACGACAGATCTAGATATAACAAAATCTGATACCACCGTTTATCCCACTACTGTCTATCAGAAGGTAATGACGCTTATGTATGCAACTCTTAGGAGTGTCTTTTGAGAAGTTCAAGGTTCTCTAAAGAATAGCACTTTAATGACAGGTGCAAGGATATAAGCACTGTCGAAATAATTGAAGAATTCAATGATTATATATTAATGGTCCCCAAAAAGAAATGCTTTTCATATGGTCCACACTATTTTAACCTAAATCAGAATGATTACTTTGAAGTCCTGGTAATATAATTTTACCTCTATTAAATGGATACAGTGCATACATACGTGAGTTATCTACAGGCTGGCAATGCGCCGTAACGAAAAAAATGGACCACTGCGTGTATGCACAACCCTAACCCTTCACCTTAAGGAAACGACATGTGCCAAAGGCAGAGCCTCCTTCTGGATGTCGTGGAGAATAATAGGATTGGTCTGTTCTATACAGATACAGGCGCCCAAGATAGCACAATACCTTCTCAGCCCCAAGAACAAAAATAATGTATAATGTACATGAAGGATAATCCCCTATGTTCAACATGTCCTCAAGTAATGCATGAGCAATCAAATACTAGTATAGAAAAAATAATAAATCTAGTGATCTTAAGCTCTATAGGGTTGATTGGCCTTATCTCTTTAGCCTTCCAGAAATTCTCCAACTACCACTCCGGAACACATATTTGTGTCACACACTACTAGTTGCACCTGTCGCCTAAGTTCGACGTTCATACGATTAATTGACCGAGTCGGAAAGAATCGATTCAAATAGGGGGGTTTGTTGAAGTGAGACATTTCGAGAAAAAAAGAGCTAGAACGGCATTCCTTAGATAGAGCTTCTCAGGAGTGCATCACTTGGCTACAGTCACATGTAGTTCACGGAGGCTGGCTCGACCTCACTGCTCTTTTATTCTGAATCTATGCTATTATCGGTTAAGTCTAAGCTTACTTAGCTCCGTGTAGATCTTGTAAAGAAAGAATTTGCGAGGCTTGTTTTATTACGAAGATAAAAGATGAACTAAACAGATGAACTAAACAAAGAATAGACGACCATGGTGTAAAATCTACAGTAAATTTTAATTAGCAGCTCATGACGATAGAGTTTAGAGCATTACTGTGGTTTCTAAACCACTGAACTGCATCTCTATCTGATTAAGGCAACTCTCCTTCTATTTCAGCAGCTCGGCCGTCCAAGAAGTATTAGGAGAGGTTAGAAGATGTCGCGAAGGGGTGGAACAGACGACGTAACACTATTATTTATTCACTGTACAGTTTTCTTTCAGTTTCACTTCCTTACATTTGATTTGGCTCACATCCGACAATGTCGTCTAAAGATCAGGAAATATGAGGATACGAACTCCGTGGGGCCCGCAGTTCTGGTATGAGAATTTGCTGACGATTGACCGCCGAGCGATGTCCATAGAAAAATCAAAAATAGAAAAAGTAGTAACGGAATGGAATGTAATAAATTTGTATTAGGGCTCTATTCTAGAAAAGTAATTTATATTAATGGTTACGGCATTGATCTACACTTGTCGTTTAGATGGAGTTTTTCATTGCAAATTCTAGGTGTCTTACTGCTTACAAAATATGGCCACATAGTATAAAGGAGGGCCATTGTTTCATTAAAAAAACGTTTTAAATGAAATGCATCACATTTATTAACAACTAAAAATATGGATAATTAACAACTCTCTTAAAGATCAATACTGCGTAATAGGGTGTATTGGCGGGCGACGTCCCGCTTTTTTTTGCAGTTTTTATCTGCACATTGGCGCAATCTCTCTTTTCCAGTTTAGTTAGAAGAGCTTTTTTTTGAGACATCGTGCACGAACTCGCGCAGCTAATAGGTTGATGCCATCAACTAAAAAGTTTTGGTTTCTAAACCCTTCCAAAAGTATAGGCTTAAACGGCAAACGCAAAGGCAAGGTGGTGTACTTCGTCATTCGTTAGTAATTAGTACGGAATTACTTAGGAAATAAGAATCCTGAAAACAGTCTTGCTGATAATAAAAGGTTGCACAGCATCGTGAAAGGCGCCATGTCGGACAAGGAAGAGGTGTTGGCAAGGCATCGGAAGGAACAGAAGGATGTCACCGCCACTATAACAGGACTTAAGAAGCAGGCGACAAAAAAGAACAGAAAAGGCGTTTTGGCCAAGTGTAATGAATTACAAGAGTCATTAGATAGAAAGCATAAAGAAGAGCTTTTAGCTTTCGATTCAGAGTCCAATGATACAGTTGAAGAGGTCACTCCGGAGTCTCTTCTCAGGGATCTTCAGTTAAGCCAAGATGGTGACTTAAAGACTGCCAAGGTTGGACTCGAATCAAAGGATACCTCAAACACTGCTCCATCAGCTTTACAGCCTTCTTCTAAGAGGAATAGACAAAAGGAAAGATTGGCTAGACGTCAACGTGAAATTGATAGAGTGAAAGAAGAGGCAGCAAAAGAAGCTGAAAATGCTGTTGATTATAGAAAGATAGAACAAGAATCCATGAACGAAATTCTTCAACTAAATGGCCTTCAATTATTTGAAATTAAGCCCGATGGTCATTGTCTTTTTGCATCAATTGAAGATCAATTAAACCAAAGACATGGAAAAGCAGTGAGTATCAAAGATTTAAGAAGTATAGCAGCTGATCATATTAATTCCAATCCAAATGATTTTATTCCATATATGATCGATGAAAGTTCAGGCGAACTTCGAGATATTAATGACTATACCAATGAACTCAAGAACACAGCCATGTGGGGTTCAGATATGGAAATTTTAGCATTATCAAAAGAATTTGATAGTCCAGTAAAGATTTTACAAGCTGGGTCTGCACCTATGATCATTAATGAAGACGCTACAGGACCCGAACTCAAAATTGCATTCTATAAGCATTCCTATGGATTAGGAGAACACTATAACTCACTTAGGGATGTATAAGTTTTCTTGACCTTGACGAGTATGGCATTAAATGACGACTTTTTTCGTATACTTTTCAGGAGCTAAATTACAATAGCATGTCTAGATGTCTAGTTACTTTTTGCTTGCTTATTTTATCCTATTTCGTGAAATATTATGAATGAATTTAGATATGAGTTTTATGCAGTTTTATTGTAGGCAGAGACGACCACTCATTCCCACGGCCATTGATAAAGGCAAATTATTTTTCAAAGGATCTTCAAGATACATATGCAGTTTTGAAGTAGGATTTTAAATATTCCGACATCAAATTGATATTCATGATGTCTTCTTCCTCATTAATAATCACTTGATCAATTCAAGTTATCTTGATAATATTCTTTTTATTGTACTTTCTTATTGTCGCTATCCGGCATCGTCTTCATAATGGCCTTATTGTTCCTCGAACCGTTTAAAAATAGGAGCTCTCTGTTTCAGGGCTCAGAAAATATGAATCCTTAGCCATTTATTGAGTACATTGCATGCAGGATTATTCTAAATGAAATCTGGAGTTACATCTCTAACTATTTTGCTTCGTTTTGTCGGTCTTTGTTTCGTTAATTTCGTGTGCTTGAAGAAAGACCATCGACTTAAGATTCCTTTAACCAAAGCAATCTCTTATTAATTGCAATCTTTATCATATTGATATTTGCGATTGCTAGTGGACGAATGTTCAGCATTTTGGCCAAACCTGTAAAGTGAAGATTTGAATTACATATCTTGAAAACTACAGACACCACACTAAGCTTTGTCAGCTTTCGGCCATGCGTACACACGAAATAGTTAGAGAAGTAGAAACCGTATCTATGTCTGCTATATCACGACTGTTCTATTGTATTGTCCAAGTTAAGATAATAAACCGCCGTATGACAACAATAGCTTCAACTCCTTTTTCCTTTATCTAGGCTTTGTGTAAGCGGCATCTATACGCGATGTTCTATCTCATGTCCAAATACAAACCTGGTAGTAGTGTACCAGTATGCGTATCTTCCCCATGTCGCTTCTCACCACAGAATTATAAGTGGCGCAGAGTAGTGGACCACAAGAAAGTCTCCGACAATGTCTCGAAGAAAGTTTAAATTTTTTTCACGACGTCACTTTTTTCTCTTGACGGCTGCGTGCCAGGGCAAGTTCTAAGTCTGGGCAGCGAATTTTGCCTCCTTCGTTTCTAAATGGATCAGGTTACTGCGGGATTCATGAAAGTGGAGTCGGTTGAAATCACCCAACTTGTTTAACGATGAATAAACAGCTGATTGGAGATGGTCAATGGGTAAGATAATTTTTTATTTCATCACCTATTCTTGTAGTGGAGCGGAAGAATTCCAGTGCTGATAATAAATCATTGAATGGTGCATGGCGGCCAATTATGTTTGGTACCGTTCTATGATGCTAGCATTGCATTATCTTATTGTCATTTTCAGCCCATATTAATTCTGCCATATAGTATTTGCGTCCTCTCTTAACAATCCCGCAGACAGGGAATCCCGATGGTGAAGGTTTCAATGAGCGACATCAAAAATTTACGAGGCATGGCAACGTTGAAAATCTTATTTATATACAGGGGCGCATCTATCACAAATAATCGTCAATCACGACATACATTGGTGAAAAAGGGGGAGCTTTCGACCCATGATGTAAGTAGAGACCAAGATCGTCTAGGGAAGGATATACATTGTAGACTATCCCTAATGTTTCAGCTATAAGAGAGAACAATAGGTTGTTAGAGTTACATCAATAGTCATTCATCAGAAGAAACACTGAATACGTTGTATCAGCGACTTGTTGGTCGTTTTTTTGCTCTTTTTATGCCCATCTGCTAGATCTTTTCTTTACCTTATTCGTATTATTACTATAAGTAGGAGAAAACTCCGTATTCCTACACAATATAGATAAAAAAAGGTCCTATCTTTGTATCACCTGAGGGGAAACCAATGGTTAAAAAACTTAATGCATATCGGAGGAGTGGAAAACACCTTTTCGAAGCACTACAATAGCACCTTTTACTCCGTTCTTTCCGAATTACTATTTCTTAACTCCCATTGTTTTGAGGCACAGCAAGAACATATCATAAGATGAATACTCCTCTTGTAAATTCATCTGATGCCAACTAACTCTTCCTCTGAAGTACCGAGGAATTGGTTATTGCTAAATATATACCTATCAGATACTACATCAAATATTACATCTAGACCATTTAACTGGATTTGGAAGGCCTTTACGCAGCGAGAGACATTGACTTCCAAGCCATCAGTAACCTATACCTCTCAAGAAAGTAAAAAATTACATATTCTTGAAAGAGAATAAATTACTGTGGTTACAAGAAAACACGCTATTTCTAAGATTTGCTATTAGCTTTATGCTCCATTGTGCTTGACATTTGGGATAAAATTATTCTACAATATGCCGGCATGTAATATTTATATGAAATACCCACGCGGAAGCTTCTTTTTTACCTCCTTTAACCTCAAAGGTGTACATGAGCAAAAGGATATCATACGGGTCCAAATTGGCATCATGTGAACAGCTATTTTTTTACAAATATTTTTTTTGGCCATCTAACTCTCCTATCAGGGATTACTACCCCCGAAAGAAGGGTGTTGGAATTTAGGGCATAAGCGACGTGTCCGGCTTTCTTTCTGTAGTTGGTGATGTTTAGCAGCTAGCACCCTGTGGAAAATTTCGTCTTGTCGAGATTTGGCATAGAAATGACGCCACTTTCTGTGCAATCCAGATCAGCTGCAGGACCACTTTGTTGTTATCACACGACTATTATATAGTTTGCATATTTGATCCCTCTCGAATTACTGCAAAATTTTACGGCTGAGATAATAGATCAAGATGATAAGAAAACTTATCACGTGATCCTGAATAGTTTTTCCGTGCTCTAGGAAAACGCATCCACTTAACAGAAAGTCAAACTATTGGTCACGTTCACACACAATTGTGGTCACGTTTTCGTAATTTTCAGCACGTGATGATATTCCTCCCAATTACCATTGAGTTGTTTATACCTCATCGCTCTTAAGAGGCTTATCTAACTCAATAGTCGATTAAAAGGAACGACAAAGATATAGTATAAAAAATGGGATGGTTTTGGGCTGATAAATCGTCTCTGATACTGACATCAGGATTATGTCCTGTAGCGCATGTCAAAAAGCCAAGTGAATCAATATGTCCAGTTGATCACTCGAAGTTTAAATCTAGTAACTCTGGAGATAATGCATGTCCTGTCAAATATGACGGTGAGGAAGTTTTAAACCCCCTTAATAACATGCCAATGAGTATATCATCTGAAAGGGCGCCAGGACAAAAAGTGGTTCTTTCAACGGAGAAAACCGTTTCTACGATCCCTCGTGGTGACCTGGAAGATCAGGGATTGTGGGTCTATCCATCTCCTCAACAAATGTATAATGCCATGTTAAGAAAGGGTAAATCTGGTGGTATTTCTGAAGATTCTGTAGAATCTATGGTTGAAGTACATAACTTCTTGAATGAAGGTGCATGGCAACAGATATTACAATGGGAATCTGAATATACGAAGAATACTAAAGTGGAGCCAAGATTATTAAAATTCATGGGTAGACCAGGTGATTTGTCTCCTAGAGCGCAAATGTATTTGTGGTTAGGTAAGTTGTTCCCTGCAACTTTCAATACACAACCACCATTTGATCGTCATGATTGGACTATCTTGAGATCTTTGGGTAGAAATAAAGGTTGGAAAGAAGTGAGATATGTTATTGATTATTATAGTGCTCAAGATGATGAAGAAACTGGTATGCCTGCCTTTATGTTAGATACGAGACCAGCCTTGGATTCTTCATCTAGTGCTTATGATAGATTCCAACATTGGTCTCAACCATTGTGGAAGAAAGCGATGGGTAAGTTTGATGAGTTATAATTCTCCGAGAAATGTTTGCATTGATTTTTGTATGTAAAAGTCATGTTTATATATTTTAATGTATCATGACGTGCAGTCTATTTACAGATATCAGATTAATTTCATAATCTTTTTAATAATTCTTCGTCTATCTGGTAGGATTTACTAAGGTTCCTGAGCAATTTGGGAACTTCAGACCCCAAGTTGTTGATCGGCCTACGAGCAAGTTCATCTAGTACAAGTTGGACATTCTTTTTGTTACCTCTCTTGATAAAATGGGATAACAAAAAGTAGTAAGTGTAGAAGTTTGCTTCCGCCTTGGGTCCAGGGCCTTTTTGGTTTTGGAACATCGAGAAATATTCAAGGGCAAGATTCTCATCCTTACGGAGGAAAGAATTGATCATCATATTCCAAATTCTAGCATCATTTCTTACCGAGCTCACGTAGTATTTAAACAATTTCTGGGCGTTTTCAAGAGAACCATGGTCCAATTCCCCTTGTAGCATTGAAGTGATAAGTTGAGGCGACGGTTTAAACTTTTTTGTAACATAATCAAACAATGTCCTAGCGGCCTCTATGTTTGTACCATCCTTCACCAAACCATCTACCAAAGCACTCAAAGCGAATTCATTAAAGGTAATATTACCCTCTGAAGTAAAGCCAGCCAACAATTGTTCAATATTAGGTGACAACCCTTTTTCTCTGTGCATTTTAAAGAATATATCTGTAACAATAGTATATGTTCCGATCTCCTCTGGAATACCAGCTTGTTTCATAAAGTTTGTAATTCCCTCTACAGCCTTATAGTTCTTAGTCTTTGCGTAATAGTTCAAGAAAGTATTCATTGCAGTTGTAGATGGAATAAAACCAGATCCATCCTCCATAAATTCTTTCAACTTTAACTCTGCTTCTTTGATCTTCTTGTTGAGAGTTAAACCAACTAAGATATTGTTCTTGGATGCAAAAATTACTGGCAACTTGCCATCACCATCTACGCTGAATTTTCTCAAGTATTCATCTACTTTGTCAAATTTGTTCATATTCGCAAATGCAGCAATAATTACTGATAATGTCTTGGGAGTAATCTCATTATCATTCTCTATCATTGTCTCGATAGTTCTCTCTATATTATTCATGTTCTTTGATTTTTCACTGCTAGAGAGCCCACTAATATAACTTGGGTTTCCCATCGCCCTTAATACGTATTCCCATGATACTGTGCTTGGTTTACTGACACCGCTACTGACCAAATCTTGGAATACTCCGAATACATCTGTGTACAGCTTGCACTCATAAAATGCGTTCATCAATTTAACTAATGTTGCTTCAGTGATTGGAGCTCTGCTGTTGCTAGAAGATAATTTAATCTGATCATATAATTTGTTTAACCTTCCTACATCACTATGAGCAACCGCATTGTTGATTTTCTTGATGACCAAAGAACCATTTGGATCAAGTTGTTCTAAACTAACCTTTTCAAATTGTCGTTCGAATGTATTAAACTCTTCCTTTACAGCACCTTGTAAGCCCAACCCAGTGAAAGTTCTTCTTATTTGGAAAAGTTCCGGCACATCCTTGGATTGCAAAAGCTTCAAAGCATCATTTAAATTATAGGCAGCATTATGTGCTAAGCAAGAATTAACGTAGGCGTAGAAAGCCAAGTTTGACAAACTATCTTGGAAAAAGAATACATTTTGTTGTCTCATGAATCCATAAAAGTTAGATATTAATGCGTTGTCAGAAGTTTTCTGGTATTCGAGAAACTTGAGCCATGTTTCCAATACTTTCTCAAAAGCAGTATTTCTATTCCGTTCATTGGCAAGATTTGAAGAGGCAGTAATTAGAAAATGTAACTTGTGTGCGAGTTTATACTGAACAAGAACATCTAGTAAATCATCCAAGCTAGAACTTGAAGATGGATTCCCACCAACCTTCTTCACTATCTTCAAGACAATTGGCTGGAACACCGAATACAAAGACTCTTCTGAAATAGCTTCAGATGTTTGAATTTCTCTCAAATAGCTTATCCCTTCTTCAAGAATGCTAATTGACGCTTTCTGATCGCTCTGAGGATCATCAACCACCACCTTAATCTGATCGGTAATGCTTTTAAGTTTTCTGTTTATCTGTTTTCTCTGAGTTTTGGCTTTGGAGGAGACTTTTGTGTCGTTAACTCTCCTTTCGATGTCACTGACAGGTTCTTCGTCCTTACTGGATACATTTTTCAACGGTTCCGATTTCTGTGAGACATGAGTCGTTTGAAAGCGACGAAATGAAGAAAGAGGCAAAGAAGTACCTTTTCTTAGCCCTCTTAAAACACTCTTGTTAAAAGTACTTGTGATCGGTTTCATCATTCCTTGACAAGTCACTTCGTATTCAAAACTAGTAAAGCAATGCAGTATTTAAAGTGCATTCTTTCGGTGTTCAAGTCTGAGAATTTTTCAACTGGCGCGAGCTCAGCATAGGCCATAATCTTGTGCTAGCTAAGTCGGCATCAGTAAAACTACATGCCTACATCGTATTGAACATCCAGAGCAATAATAGCTTCATATTATTTCAAGTATATATAGAAGAAGTACAATACTTAAGGTATGTTAGTATTTTCGCAAAGAGAATAGGATCCTATTATGCAATTGTCAGATTTAAACTTCTTATCATGAAACAGATTATCAACTGAGCTGGGTTTAAAGTAGAGTCTTATGACTCGTTATCATCACAATAATGCACAATGATAACCCTATCGGGTCCTTTGAAAAAATGAAACGCTTGATCCCATAGTATATAGGCTCTTAAATGCCTCTCTATTCTGCTACTTACAGAGCATCCTTGAATTCAACATGCTTCGCTGCCAGCAGCTACCATGTTAAATCAAAGAAATAACCCAAAGAATTGTTAATCTTAAGAAAAGGAAAAAAATTTCAAAAGTAGCACATCGTGAAGACGACTTTAGCTATGGTCGTGTGTATCCGAATATCTTCGAGACTAGAGTTTAGGTGTCATGTGAGGCCACTACAGAGTCACAAAGTAAGAAGGATTAACGATAACTTCGGTAAATCCTTATTCAGTCGAGAATTATATAAGACACTGCTGTAGCCTCAGTATTATATTTTGGTAATTTTTTAACCATAATTTATTCAAAGGCTTATCACAACTTCTTTTGTATTGCTTTTCCGGCATATAGAGCAGTGTTTGTGATGCACTCAAAACAATTGTCTACTATCACTCAATAAGAAAAGCATATTGGATCAGCTTCTTAAGTATCAGAGGTTTCGGTAGAGAGGTTTTGAAAATGGTGTGTTGTAATGAACGATCCAAACACAAAGTATGCGCATAACAAGGTACCTGCGGAGGAGCTGAATATCCCTGAGGAAAATAGAGATTTGCTATTCTTTAATTACCATGAGTTCTTGATAGAAGACTTTGAACCTTTACGAGGCAACGTGAAAGAAGGTCTGTTAGTGGTGAATCACTTTCCCAATGTCTATGCTCCAATGGACTCTGTAAGATATAAGACGACCAGAGTCGTTAGAATACCAAGAGTGTACCATACAGTGTCTCAGTCCAATATTATACCCCAGTTTTCCAATGAATTTCCAGGGAGAGAGGAAGCTGCCATTTTGAATGATGATCAACAAAATTTTGTTCCTTATGGCGCTTTTGACGCAAATTTTTTTGGAAGGGCATCTCTAACCCCATTGGTTCCAGATCTTATGTCATTTGACGAATTTAAACTGATGGTTGATGTCTTTAATAGTATACTCTATGATGCTTTTAATCCATTTTCTTTCTCTAGCTTATTCGAAAATTTACTCGACTTCTTTACGGCAAACTTTTACAGCTTTCTTTTTAATAAGCTTTTTTATCGTGGACACATGAAGATGACTTTGGAAAAATTGGACAATTTAATTGAAGAAAAGAATCAAAATTTCGTGGAACATAACAGATCAATCAAGATAGTATCCCCAAAGAGAAGTGGCTTTTTATCAGTAAGTATTACGATGTTCCCAGTTTGAGGGAATAATTTCGAAAAGCTGTTTTACTAACCTGCTTTAGTTGGATATAGAAATCCCCAAGCCAGTGCCTTGATTTGGGATAAGGCATACAACATTTCAATTCGTCTAATAATTGTCTTAACATATAGGCTTATTTTGTACCTGTATATACGTATCATGAAATGGGTAATGTAGGCGATGGGCATCTTTCATTTACAAGAGTAATGTTCAGAGTGATCACTAGGAGAATGAATGGAATATTTGCTATTGAAAAACCCTCTGGTGTTACTTCTTCCAAGTTCTTGGGAGATTTACAGGCAATCTTCACCAAGTCTGGAGTCTTTGAACAAGATTTGATAGACGCTAGAAATAAAACCATAAAAGATCTTAGTTCGGACAAGAAATGGCTGAAGGAGCGTATTAACAAAAAAGTCAAGAATTTGAAAGTCAAATTAGGGCATGGTGGTACTCTTGATCCTTTGGCAAGTGGTGTTCTAGTTATTGGAGTCGGTGATGGAACTAAAAAACTTCTGTATTATCTAGGTGAATGTAACAAAACTTACAACACCAGAGCACTTCTTGGATTATCTACTACTACTGGTGACAGTGAAGGGGAAATAATCTCTAAAAACAAAATTGATCATATATCAAAGGAATCAGTTTTGTCTGCAGCTGAAAAGTTTGTGGGAGATCTTGAACAAACTCCTCCCATCTTCTCAGCCTTGAAGATGAATGGTAAGGCGTTATATGACTATGCTAGGGAAGGATTACCATTACCAAAACCAATAAAACTGAGAAAGGTGAAGGTTTTCGACATAAAGGTACGTGATGAAGACTTATTGACTACTCTGCATGAATTCGTCACTTTGAAAAGCCAAGTAGATGAGAATGGAGTTCCAATTGAGAATAACTTGTCTAAAAACCCTACATTAAATGATTCCCCACTTTACTTCTCTGACCAATTTCTAGCAAAGACAGAAGCTAATAACGAGCCAAAAACAGTGGGTAAACCAAAGATTCTCGACCAGAAAGAGGAGCTACCAGAAAAGCTCCCATTAATAAGCTTAAGAGCAGATGTGTCATCGGGCACTTATATAAGAAGCTTGGTAAGTGATATAGGTAGGTCCTTAGAATCTTCTGCTTACATGGTTGAACTTATTAGAATTAAGCAATCTGACTGGGAGTTGGGTAGAAATGTTTTTACTCTTGCAGATTTCACTGAAAAGGATGAAAGGCTTTGGGGAAAGGTTTTAAAGAAGGTTTTAGATGATGGGCCTAAGGTGAATATAAATGATGAGTTTGAGTCTTGGAATGAAAAATTGAAGCCTTTATTAGACGAAGAAAGGCGAACTGACGAGAGTAGAATTCCATCCGACAAAGAGCATGAGCATAATCCAAAAAGAAGACACGTAGAGAATAATAACGTTTCTAATTCCAATGATAGCAAGAATACATAGATAGCATAGACGGATGTATAAAATGAAGACTTTAAATGAACTCTCTCTTACTCATCACTGTATCCGTGTATTATATGCAGACTTTCAATGATATACTCTGATTTGAAAAAGTACAAGCAAATAGACCTTGGCAAGGACTACGATGTTGAGGCAATTCACAAGAAAATTGTCTGGCAGCTGCTATTTAAGTGCTCAGGTACTGAAGCGAACTACTATAAACCCTGTCAAAGTTTTATTGAAGCCACCTGAGAGCTTTTCCCCCAAATCGTTATTGGTTTTAGCCACACCTTCGGTACTAAATAGTGCCATTGACAAGTCAATCAAACTTCATAATGAGAGGGACTTGCAAATTGTTGTTGCTGGAATGGATACAGTGATTCCTGGTTCTAATCGTCATGGAATCTCTGAGTTGTGGTCAGATGAGTATTTTAATATCGAAGATGCAAAGATCTTGAGCGACAAAGATGATTCGAAGCAAGAGCATACTGAAAGTATTAATTCTAGGAGAAATTGGAAGCCTATTCAAGCGTCTTTTAAACTTACGTTGAACCAAACTCAAATCAAATTAAACCCAAGCAATACATTATTCTCCACTGGGCATGCAGTTACATTGTTTTATTTGCAGCCACAGACATTACTGGATGATACGTCGGATCACACGCTCAACGAATTGTCTGTTACATTACTGTCTGCTGTTTCAAGTGGTATGGAAAAAATAGATGTTTATGATCACTGGACACCATTATATGATCCTCAACCGACGTTGCGAATCACAGACTGTGTGGGGAACTTGGTAAAGAGCATTAACAAGCAGTCAGCCGCAGGATTTCTAGAATCCAATGAAAAGCTTCTAGGATTATCGTCAAAAGACACTGAAGTCTTTGTCAAGGTAATTAAGCCTAATGCTGTCGATATAGTTTATAGATACCAAGTGATCGCGGGAGGCGGTGGATGGGGAGCCAAGGCAAGTATTTTAGTGCTTTCTCCTCATGCCAAAATCGCAAGAGGGGATATCGTTGAGTTTTACATGTTGACTCCTGATAATAGATTTCAAACACCTATAAGCATGATTAAAGAACTGGAAGTGGAAGGTAAGTTTATTTTCGAGTGCAGCTTTGAGCAGAGATCTTTTGATTCAGATATTTTTGGAGACGAGAAGATATTTGATGATGTATTTGGCTGTGGCTGTGAAGCAGGGTTTGCGCTCAATGGTGTTTCCCATGTATCAGCGGGAGAGACTGTGGTGATAACATAGATTGAGTACGTGCATATGTATACTCTTATGACCATTCTTGTATATAAGATAGATAGAGCAGTAATAAAGATATAGTACTTTGCTATTTCTATGTAAAAGAATTGAACATGATCAAATATATCAAGGGTGACTTATTCTCTCATCAAGCTCAAAAGGCTGGAGTGGCATCAATATTGGCACATGCGTGTAATTGTAGGGGATCATGGGGTGCTGGTGTTGCCGTAGCTTTCAAAAAGAACTATCCTTCAACTTACGAAGAGCATTACAAACACTGTAAAAAGCATACAAAAAATCCCTCTGAGCTATTGGGATCAACTCAATTGATTGCATCGTCAAAATCTGATCCAGGGAATCAAAATGGCGTTAAAAATGTTTACGTTGCATGTTTGTTCACTAGTGATTTCTTTGGAACCAAGAAATTGGGACCTACTGATATAGTTTCTCACACTGATGCAGCAATGAAAGATCTTACGTTGCAAATATCAAAGCTATCCGAAGAAGGTGTGCCCTTTGAACGCAATGAAGAAGGTAAAGTGGTGTTAAGCATGCCCAAAATTAACGCTGGCTTGTTTGGAGTGCCATGGGATGACACTGAAAGAATATTACAGCAGTATAAGGATTTACAAATTAACGTTTATGTAATTGACTGATTTATGTATTCTAAGTAGGGAAATCACCATTCAGCCATTAATGCTAATCGCGATTCTTGGAAGCGAAAAAGTCATCAAAACTATATAAACGAGTTCCAAGAGAAGATAAGGTATATAATCTAGACCAAACATCCCTATTAGGGGTCAAGTATTGGTCTATGAACTTATTCAACTTTGATGAAGAGGAGCTTTCTACTAGCTTTGAGGAAATCACCTTAAATAAATACTATGAGAATGACAAGCGTAGGGGTGATGAGGAAAACGAAAAAAGAGATGGACAATTACAAATATCTCAAAGAGGTCCTGGGAGCTATCGTAATGAAGAGAAACTCTCTATTTCCATATCTCCCTACCAAAGAAGAAGATCTTCTGTTTACGGAAGGGTCTCTGTGAGGCTCCCATCTTCTGTCTCATCACATACCCAAGAGCTTACTATCCCTCCTGATTATGACGGTTTTGGTAACGAGCAACATCCAGAAGACTTCCCTATTGTTAGAAAAAAGAAACTAAGTGACTTTGAGCCATTAAGGGTCTTGGGACAAGGTGCTTTCGGTAAGGTGCATCTTGTGAGAGATAAGCAGACTTCTAAATTATTTGCGCAAAAGCAAGTAAGAAAGCCTGCGATTAATGTTGTGAACAATTCTGAGGCGATAAGGGATCCTTCAGTATCAAGAACAATATCTGAACGTCAAATATTGGCTAAGATATCCCATATTTCTAGCGTTGTGAAACTATTCTTTGCGCTACAAGATAGTGATAAATTTTATTTAATGCTTGAGTATATACCTGGTGGAGAACTTTTCCATCACCTTGCATCACATGACAATAAGCTTGGCAATGCTTTTAAGGAAGAGGACGTAGCATTTTATGCTGCTGAGATGGCTATAGCTTTAATGCACTTGCATAAGCTTGGTGTAGTCTATAGAGACTTGAAACCCGAAAATTGTCTCCTAGACGCCCAGGGGCATTTGGTATTAACGGATTTTGGGTTGTCCAAGACAATAAGTGATGACAGTACTAGTTCGTGTACATCAATAATTGGTACGCCCGAATATATGGCACCGGAAATTTTAAAGGGCGGTGAGTATGGATTCTTGGTTGATTGGTGGTCCCTTGGGTGCGTGATATACGATATGATGCTGGGTAGAGCACCATTTACTGGAAACTCCCACAAAGCTATCCAAAATAAAATCTTGAAAGATAAGTTAAAAATACCATTCTATTTCTCTTTGGATGCAAAGGATTTACTTCAAAAACTTTTGAATAAAAACCCTAATAAGAGATTTGACGTTGATGCTAAATGGGATCAGTTTCAAAAACACAGATTCTTCCGGAAGCTAAATTGGTCTTTTCTTGAATATCGACACCCTCTGTGTGTTCCACCAATTGTTCCCGAGATAACAGACCCCAGTCTTGCAGAAAACTTCGATCCTCAATTCACTAGTATGCGAGTCAGCGATATCAATAACAGCAATCTAAGCCAAACTCCCATCTCATTAAATGATCCCTTCCAAGGCTTCAGTTACACAGCCAGCAGTAGCTTTATAGAAAAATTTTGCTGAATTCACTAAATATTCAGTATAATTAGTTACATCATATCACTGACAATTGAATTGTTAGAATCACATATCATTATCTATTTGCTTGTATGCTACCTTTCTTGTAAATTATCCTGCATGTATTGCACGCCGTGCAAATAACGATTACCTGGCGGTTTCACGAAAAGCTATCTATTATCAGAATAGACTTATTTGATTAGTTCTGCGTTAGTTCATACTGGCTTGTTTTAACGACATAATTATACAAAAAAGAGATGGATGAAACATTAATCGCAACGATAAATAAATTGCAGGATGCTTTGGCACCGTTAGGTGGTGGCTCCTCTTCACCAGTTGATTTGCCTCAAATCACTGTTGTGGGATCTCAATCTTCCGGTAAATCATCTGTTTTAGAAAATATCGTTGGAAGGGATTTCTTGCCTAGAGGAACAGGTATTGTCACTAGAAGACCTCTTGTTTTGCAACTAATCAACAAAAGATCTTCTCCTAAACCCAAGGGCGAACTTCTTGATATTCACACCACCAACGATAAGGGTCAAGCGTCGGAAAATAATGCTGATGAATGGGGTGAATTCTTACATAAACCAGGTAAAAAATATTACAACTTTGAAGAAATTAGAGATGAGATAGTTAGAGAAACTGAAGCCAAGACTGGTAAAAATTTGGGGATATCACCCGTGCCAATCAATTTACGTATTTATTCTCCTCATGTTTTGACCTTGACATTAGTTGATTTGCCTGGGTTGACAAAAGTTCCCGTTGGTGATCAACCAAAAGATATCGAAAGACAAATTAGAGAAATGATCATGAAGTTTATTGGTAAACCAAATGCTATTATTCTTTCTGTCAACGCGTCCAACACTGATTTGGCCAACTCAGATGGGTTGAAATTGGCCAGAGAAGTCGATCCAGAAGGTATAAGAACTATTGGTGTTTTAACTAAAGTTGATTTAATGGACGAGGGTACAGATGTTATTGACATTTTAGCAGGAAGAGTAATTCCCTTAAGATTAGGTTATGTTCCTGTTATAAATAGAGGACAAAAGGATATTGAGGGTAATAAGACTATCAGAGATGCATTGCAAGATGAAAAAAGATTCTTTGAAAACCATCCTGCTTATAAGGCAAAGGTTCATTACTGTGGTACTCCTTACTTGGCTAAAAAATTGAACAGTATCTTGTTACACCATATCAAGGGAACTTTGCCAGATATTAAGATGAGAATTGAGCACTCATTGAAGAAGTATCAAAACGAGTTGGTTATGTTGGGTCCAGAATTGGCAGAATCACCAACCTCTATTGCTTTGAATATGATCACTAACTTTACGAAAGATTATAATGGAATTTTGGACGGTGAATCTAGAGAATTAAGCTCTCAAGAGTTAAGTGGTGGTGCTCGTATCTCATTTGTCTTTCATGAAATTTTCAAAAATGGTATTAATGCTCTAGACCCATTTGATAGGATCAAAGATGCCGATATTAGAACTATCATGCACAACACCTCGGGTTCTGCTCCTTCACTTTTTGTTGGGACTCAAGCTTTTGAAGTTTTAGTGAAGCAACAAATCCACAGAATGGAAGAACCTGCATTGAGATGTATTAATTTAATCTTCGATGAATTGGTAAGAATTTTATCACAAATCATTGCTCAACAACAATATTCTAGATATCCACTCTTAAAAGAACAATTGTCTCAATATTTTATTCAATTTTTAAGAGAAGCCTTGACGCCTACAAACCAATTTGTGATGGACTTAATTAAATCCGAAGAGACATATGTTAACACGGCACACCCCGATTTATTAAAGGGATCTCAAGCAATGGCTATTGTTGAAGATAAATTTCATCCTAAAGCACAAGTTGCCGTGGATCCAAAAACAGGAAAGCCATTACCACCTCAGCAAATGCAACAACAACAGCAACAACAACAATTACAACAACAAAAGGAGGACGGTGCAAATGGATTTTTCGGAGGCTTTTTCTCCTCTAAGAACAAGAAGAGATTACAATCTATGGAAGCACCACCTCCTGTTTTGAAGGCAACTGGGACCATGAGTGAAAGGGAAACGATGGAAACTGAGGTTATCAAGCTTTTGATCTCTTCTTATTATAATATCGTCAAGAGAACAGTTGCTGACATTGTTCCCAAGGCAATTATGTTGAAGTTAATCGTTAGATCCAAGGATGAGATACAAAAGGAGTTGTTAGAGAAACTTTATAATGCTTCTGATCTCGATGATATGGTTAGAGAGAATGAGAATACCGTGCAAAAGAGGAAGGAAAGTCAAAAGATGGTAGAAGTATTGAAGAATGCCAGTGACATTGTTTCCAGTGTGTAAGAGACAGGTTCGTTAATTTCGAGTTTTGTTCAAGTATATATTGCGACCAATAAACTAGGGTTCATTAATTATAGTAGATATGACTTATTGATCAATAGTAAATCACATTGAAATGCCATGCCCCGCAAAAGTTTGAAGTACCTAAAGTGGAGTCCAGGATATGTTTTTTCCTGTTTTTTTTTTTTCTTTTTTTTTTTTTTTTTTCAGTCACAAGAGAGCGAAAAGTTCTATGGCAATCTTAGAAAGAAGTGACTTAAGAAATTGAAAGAGTTTTGGTTAACAACATAAGTCAGTGCGCCTTATAAGCTAATCTATAAGGGAAACAATTAGAAGAAAAAGCAAATCGACTTTGTCTTTGAATATAAGAAGGAATTTGCTACATCTATTGGAGAATTACATAACTGGAAGTTAGCGAAAAATTGTCTTCAACGAGATAGATATTTGCTTCCAGGATCAAATTTAATTCATTGCATAAGCTTCTATCTAATATTACTTGAAGTTATATGCCTAAGAAAGAATCACGACGTAGTTTGCCACTTAAATTACTCAAACCTGGATAGCATTCGATAAAGTTTTAAGCGAAGAAGCATATTAAGTTTTTCAACTGTTACTTTAAGAACATATTTTGCTTTATCCAAGATCAGTTCCGTTAAAATCTGTTGAGATTGAAATAAGATCACTTGGTTGTTGACTCTCCCCCTTCCACCGAGTGAATCAAAAAGATTAAGAGCAATTGTTCTGAACGCTAATTGATTTCTATTGAAACGTTTCTTGCCACTTCTCTCTTCGTTTCGATAGACTTTGGTTAGAACGGGATCGGTTGAATTTCCTTTAACAAAAAAAGCACAAGAGTAAGTTGCAACCTTTCTTTGAAGGGTCTTAAAAAGCAAAAAAAAAAAAAGATAAGGCACTGGTAAAGACAATTATTAGTGTAAAGCAATAATCTAAAAAAAAAAAAAAAAGCAGAAATTTGTACTTGGCAAATTCCAATTGAGATATGGTTGTTCCTTGTTCCTTAGAAAATGGTTTTGTTGATCATGAAATTTCCGCAGCTTTAGATTCTACATACTGTTTCGAGGGTCCTGAAAAGTTGCTTGAAATTTGGTTTTGGAAATCTGAAAAGGATTTACCTCCTGGTTTCTCCCAAAGAGGTTTAAGAGAGATTCCTCGTCAAGCGTGGAGTGAAATTCTTGACTTAGTAAATTGCAAGATTTTGTCAATGAAACCATCTGCATCAGTAGATGCTTATTTGTTGAGTGAGAGTTCCTTATTCGTCTTTTCTCATAAGCTCATATTGAAGACTTGTGGTACTACTACCACTCTTGCTTGTTTAGATAGGTTATTTGAAAAGGTTCGTGAATTCCTTTTTAAGGGTACCAGAGAATATTCTAGTTTTGATACGTTCAAGACGTTTTATTCTAGACGGTCTTTCATGTTTCCTGACAAACAAGAACATGTTCATAAAGACTGGAAGCTGGAAACTTCTCTCTTGAATGATTATTTCTTGAATGGGAAATCCTACGTAGTTGGAGATTTCGAAAGTAACGATAATTGGTATCTTTACACCAGTGGCCAAGAATCTTGCTTCACTGAAAACGATCAAACATTTGAAGTTTTAATGACTCAGTTAGATCCTACTAAGGCATCAAGCTTTGTTACCTCTAGAAAACCTGGAGGAGATGTTTATCTTGACGATGATGGAGAAGATCACGATTTAGGGCACGATTTTGGAACGCAAACCCTTAAGGATACAGGCTTAGATAGTTTACTAGAGCCGAAATTCAAAAGGGCACATTTGCCTTCGCCGTCGTTAACTGATAGTATGGAAATGCTGGATGGTGAAGAAATCAAGTTTACTCATGATTCTTTCTCATTCACACCGTGTGGATTTTCCTCTAACTCAATCAGTAAGGATGGCTATTACTATACTCTACATGTTACTCCAGAGTCGGGTTGGTCTTATGCATCATTCGAGACTAACTTCCCTTTCTCTAGTGGACAACAGGTGATTGATTCTCTACAGAACATATTGGAGATATTTCAACCGGGAAAGTTTTCTTTAACATTTTTCAGTGACAATGATACAGACTTTGGAGATGTATTGCCGAGCCTACAAAATTCTGATCTTTTGTTGAAAAAGTTTGGCTATAGAAAGAAGGAGAAAATTCTATACGATTTAATGGGTGATAGTAAACTTCTCTACTTGAACTTCCAGAAGAGAAATATTGAATCAAAGTGAATGATATCGATGATGATGATATTATTGCTGATTTTTGGGGGATACTAGTGGTTTCCCGGGGCTTTTTGTTCGTTTTTAACGCTTTTTTACTTCCTTTTGGAGGTAGTCGAATAATAGTTCGGGGCCGCAGTGAATTTAAATCACTAGTAAATCGATTCTCTGATGTTCAAGTTAAAAATACATCTTATAGTTAATTTGTAAATTCAATAAAAGTCAAGTTAAATTTTCTATGTATTTCAAGTGCTTGATTTAGAAAATACGAAAAGAAACTTACATGTACCTCAACAAATAAAAAAACATTTGTATTGCTAGATCCTAAAGTAGCTTAGAACTTCTTACCGAAGACAATAACTTGCAATTGGTCGTACAAGGAGATGACACCAGCACCTGCAACACCTCTCAAGATGTTAGCGGTAACACCCTTGAACAATGAAGGGATACCTTCAGCAGCAACAATTTGTTTGAAAGCATCGTAAGAACCCTTGTAGTGAACCTTAGTACCAGAAGTCATCATCATTCTTCTTCTAACAGTATCCAATGGGTAAGCAGCAGAAGATGCACCAGTGGTGACAGTCCAACCCAATAAGAAAGAAGCAAGGAAGGAACCTTCTAATGGACCAACCAAAACAACTGGCTTCAAGGAATCATATAAACCGAAGTATAAACCTCTGTAAACGACAATACCGACAACAGATGGACCGAAACCTCTGTACAAACCAGCAATACCATCAGAAGCTAAGGTCTTCTTGTAGACATCCAATAAACCCTTGAATTGTCTTTCACCGTCACCCTTGGAAGACTTAGCATCGTTAGCCAATCTAGTTCTAGCGTAATCTAAAGAATAAACAAAAAGCATAGAAGTGGCACCAGCTAAACCACCGGAAGCCAAGTTACCAGCCAACCAGGTCCAGTAGCCCTCGTCTTTCTTGAAACCGAACATAGCCTTAAACTTGTCCTTGAAAGCGAAGTTTAAGGCTTGGGTTGGGAAGTATCTAATAACATTAGCAGTGTTACCTCTCCACAAGGAGCCGACACCTTCATCAGCGACGGTTCTCTTGAAAGTATCAAGGATACCGTTGTATTTGTGAGACAAACGACCTTGTTTGATCATTTCATCTTGGTTTTGAATTAACAATTTGACTCTCTCAATTGGAGCAGCAGCGGTCTTCGAGACAGCGGCGGAGACACCACCCATTAAAAAGTTGATTACGAATTCGTTATCCATACTTTCAGATCAAGAATCGAATAAATGCAAAGTTATTTTACAAAAATATAAAATACTTCAAAAAAGTTTAATTAGGTTTCAAGGATGGACTTATTTGAGCGATTTCTCCAGTGGTGAAAAGTCGCGGTCTCGTTGCTAAATTTCGAAGATATCACATGACTTACGCAAAAAAGAAACGACATACGCGAGACTTGTGACACGACATTTGATATCTATAGCCCCACAAGACTTTTACCCGGACTTTCCCGAGGTTACAGCGGTAATCTAAAAATTTCGTCTTAATGTAATATCTAGCTTCGGAGAAATAAGTCTATTAATATCAAATAAACCCACTAAATAACCAATAAAGTATATACAATATAATATTAGTAATGTAAATCATTGCTTAATAAGTTCATTTGATTTAAAACTTCTTACCGAAAACAAGAACTTGCAATTGGTCGTACAAGGAGATGACACCAGCACCTGCAACACCTCTTAAGATGTTAGCGGTAACACCCTTGAACAATGAAGGGATACCTTCAGCAGCAACAATTTGTTTGAAAGCATCGTAAGCACCCTTGTAGTGAATCTTAGTACCAGAAGTCATCATCATTCTTCTTCTAACAGTATCCAATGGGTAAGCAGCAGAAGATGCACCAGTGGTGACAGTCCAACCCAATAAGAAAGAAGCAAGGAAGGAACCTTCTAATGGACCAACCAAAACAACTGGCTTCAAGGAATCATATAAACCGAAGTATAAACCTCTGTAAACGACAATACCGACAACAGATGGACCGAAACCTCTGTACAAACCAGCAATACCATCAGAAGCTAAGGTCTTCTTGTAAACATCCAATAAACCTTTGAATTGTCTTTCACCGTCACCCTTGGAAGACTTAGCATCGTTAGCCAATCTAGTTCTAGCGTAATCCAAAGAGTAAACGAAAAGCATAGAAGTGGCACCAGCTAAACCACCGGAAGCCAAGTTACCAGCAAACCAGGTCCAGTAACCCTCGTCTTTCTTGAAACCGAACATAGCCTTAAACTTGTCCTTGAAAGCGAAGTTCAAAGCTTGGGTTGGGAAGTATCTGATAACATTAGCAGTGTTACCTCTCCACAAGGAGCCGACACCTTCATCAGCGACAGTTCTCTTGAAAGTATCAAGGATACCGTTGTATTTGTGAGACAAACGACCTTGTTTGATCATTTCATCTTGGTTTTGAATCAACAATTTGACTCTCTCAATTGGAGCAGCAGCGGTCTTCGAGACAGCGGCAGAGACACCACCCATCAAGAAGTTAATCAAGAATTCGTTATCCATTGTGGCAGTTATTAAAGAATATATATGCTAGCTTTGATCTAAGACAAGAACTAAATCTATTGCTACAAAGGTGAAATTTATCCAAAAAAATTGCAGGTGGATCAAGAACGCCTTATATATCGGTCTATTTTAGTCGACGACAGGGGGCCCCATTTTTTTCTCTTTTTTTTCACTATTGGAGCGCGGCCTCAGCTGGTTGACGGGCTAATTCGGACGAAAAACTCTCAAATCTCGCACTCCTATTTGCTAAACGCCAGAATTGGTGCCGGGTAATGGGGTATAATCTGTCGGTAATAAATAAAATAGACTGAAAAAAGAAACTGGACCAGTGATGTGGTCGGTGTTTACAGCTATGCGAAAAGAGTGTCCTCGAGTATATATGGATCGCTTTAGTCGGTTAATTATCCTCTAATACAGTTAGATTCACGGTAGGACAGCATTCATTTTTTTTTTTTGCTATTCTTTTCTTTGTAGGGTGTTAGTTGGATTAATTTATGTTAATGTCGTTCGGAACAAAGTCGTAGAATGTTTTTTATACGGCAACGGAACAATTCTGTAACCGAGAATCAAGTGATCCTAACTTTGCAGCATAAGATGGTCACTACTACAGAAATATCTTGACAGACGTATCTATAGGAAACGCAATAGTGATCTCATTTCAATCATGATTGCTCAGATATCAATTGTCGAATTTGAAATAGCCCATCTAGACGCGTTATCAAAGATGATCTTACTAGAGACCGGTGATGAAAGCTTGACGCTTGGAAACTACTTCAATATGGTAACCATTTAAGAGGAGATGATCTATATTTCGCTGGCTTTCCTTTCGTGCTCCCCTTCTTTGTAGCTAGAAGTGTGGTTTTCTGTATCAAAATGGGTGCAAAAAGAGAGGTCTTTAATTTCCGAGCTCAAAGTATGCAAGAGGTCTTTTTTTAATCACCGTTGTAGTCATTTATAAATCGGCTGCCATAATTAATTAGCTTACTTTCGGAATCAAGTCCTTCATCCTTTTTTTAGAGAACTGATATCTCAATAATTTCAAGACAAGATTTGTTAGTGTGAAATGGCCAACTTGAGTTTTGACTATGTAACAAATAACAATGGTTGTCTTGAGGTTGGTTTTATTATCAATTGACTTGGCAAATTAAGCGTGTATAAGTCTCATGCGTTACTATGGGAATCTTAAAAGATCGCTTTTGAACCTCATGTCTATTCTTAGCGGTTTGAACTCTGATTGACGCTAATTTCACATGTATGTAGGTAAGAGATGACTTTTTTGTCGCAAATTTGCAATTATTGAGATACTTCACTTAGTGTTTTTTTTAGATTCTAGTTATTAATCGTTCAAAACAAGTTTAGATATCTTAGAGATAATCAACTTCTATACTAAATAGCTTGTACACCCTAAATCTAACACTTTCTTATTTTCATGCTTTTAGTCTACACAATACTAATATCAAAATCTATAAATTCGTGCCTTTAATGTTACTTTTTATCGTTCTATTCCATGTGGTTTACCTCTTTGGAGAAAACTGTTGAGATTTACGAGAATATCTCGCCATGTCTTCCGCGTTAGCTGAAAAATCGTCCAACGGAATTTCTTCTGTGCGTAATGAATTATCTCCACCCACACGATAATCATCTATGAAATCATTAGAGTTGTCGTAAAACGATGAGGATACGTTACTGCGTCTCTTGAGTAAATTGATAATGGAACTCCTACTCCTTGGAGGAGACTTTGTCGGAGAAGGGGGCCCCGAAGGAACGTGTCCACCTGTAGATCCAACTGTAGGACTTCTATGAGGATTATAGGGTTGATACAGAAAACGATCATAATCTCTGGAACCGAACTTTTTCTGTTCATCTGAGTCTTCAGTTGAATTATTAAAATCAGTATCCTTATCAAAAACTGTGGAATCCAGTCTCATATTAGTCATACTAATTCTATTGACCACTTGACTGGTATAATCGCTGACTTTAACTCTGTGAGGATCTGTAGGATCATAATTATCAGGATAAGCAGAGAAATCACCACGGAGAACACATTCTCTGATAATATCTACATCCCTAGGGAAGTAAAGGCGTTGAATGACATCATAGAAAAATCTTGGAAGCAAACAAACCACGATACCAACAAACATACATGCCCAAAATCCAGCTGAGCCAAACAACTGTGAACCAGCTTTATAAAATTCTCCAGAAGCTAATGACAGTGTCCAAATTCCAGTCCAGCCAAATACTATTAATATGGAAATAGCGACAATCAAACTAGAAAGCCAATCCCATCTATATTGGTGGAAAAGAATGTAAAGGTTACATGCAATACAAGAGATACAAGCAACAATCACACCCATCCAGAACCTATGATCCATCATTATACCAGTCGGTGAGTTAAATGACTTGTAATACAATAAATATGGGAAGAAAAATGATATAACTGACTGGTAAAGGGCATCTAACATATACCACCAAAACTTCTCTTGTGTCCATTCACTTCTAGTGATTCCTGACCTGTACAATTGAGGAACTAGCAATGAAACTTTAGCACTAACATCCTGATCGAATACAGCCAAAAAGATGACCGGCAAGGAAGTAAATGCCAAGTTATAGAACATCAAATAGGTATACTCAAAAAGATAAGAGCCATCGAAATTATTATAAATGCCATACCAGAAGAGAGCAATTGAAAAAATCACATTCTTATAGAAGAAACTAGGCACCATTTCACTAAGTCTCTTGTACGACCACCTACCGTGCACCAACAACAAGCGGACAAGAAATCTGAATTGACCTAATGCGTAATCAGAAGACATCGCAGCTTGACGTCCCTCTTCACCAGCGATACCAACACCAACATCAGCTGCTTGAATCATGGCAACATCATTTGAACCGTCACCAATGGCCAAGGTCATAACATCCAAGCTTTCCTTCACCAATTTAACCACAGCAGCCTTTTGAGCTGGAGACACTCTACAACAAAGAACTGCCTTACACCTTTTACATAATAAAAGGAACTTACGACGTACATCAAAATCTGCCAAGGCAATCTTCAAGGCGTCACCATCAATAACAACACCATAATGCTTGCTGGGAGGAGAATGATCACCTACGGCTTCTTCAAGCTCTTCGCGTGAACCTTCGGCACCGAAAATGTCTCTTAGATGACCGCTAATTAACCGGTCTACGACTTCAGTTTCACTTAGTGAATTCAAATCCTTATGGGGTAATTGCAGATCAGTTTTAAGTATAAGCAATTTCATTTCATTATCGAGAAGATTGCAAGAGAAACCAATGTTAATAGCAGTTTCTACCTTATCACCCGTTAAAACCCACAATTTCATTCCTGCTTCAGCCAAAAGAGCGATTGAATCCGGTACTCCATCTTGAAGTCTATCCTCGATCGCGGTCCCTCCAAGTAAAACCAATTCCTGTTCCACAGAATCTGCAACTTCTTCCATACGAGCTTCTCTATTATCCAACGACGATGCAGCCATTTGATGTCTCTTATTCCACTCAGTATACTGGCTCCATGTAAGTTCACGTTGAGCTATACATAAAGTCCTGAGACCCTCGTTAGCATATTCTTCAAGATGTTTAGATGTCGTCTCCAACATGCTCTTCTCGTTTTTGGTCTTTGATAATCTATCATAAATAATTGAATCTGCACCTTTACAAAGAAGCATAGCCCTTGGCTCTTCTCCTCTGTTTTCTGGTGGCAATTTAATAATAGCACTCATTCTCTTCCTCGTAGAATTAAATTCTAATACGTTGAGAACGGTGTAGCTTTTCTTTTCACCCTGGAAATTAACAACTAGTCCGGTCTTTGTGCTACCCTCAAACTCAAATCCAACTGATCTTGCTGTCCCAACTAGAGCAGCTTCATCTGGCGACTGAGCTTTCAATACTAGCTTTGTACTATCTTTAGGATCTATATCAGTGATAACTGAATGACATAACGCCAATACCAGCATGAAGTGCTCGTTGGATTTTTTTTGAGCTTCTCCATGAGCACCTTTAAGGTCCTTGGCGAAATCAGAAGATATAAATGTGAGTTCATTAGGAGAGGCATATCTTAAGTCTGAAATCGTCTCCAAAGTACCAACCATAACATCTCTATCTTTACTAATTAACTCACGTTCCCTATTCCCTTCTGCTTCAACATTTATACCCTGCCTTTTTCTTAATCCGGCAAAAGCTTCAGTGTAAGCGCGACCATAGCTCACACCATTAATTGTACATTTTTTGAATTCCATGAGATTTTGAGTCAATGTACCTGTTTTATCACTAAAAATATATTCGATTTGTCCTAAATCATCCGAAATACTCCACGATTTAGGTGTACACTGATAATCAAGGCGTTCATAATACATCATGACGTCCGAATAAATAAAATATGCCTGAGCAGTCTTGATAATTTCGATAGTGATGTAAAGCGAAATAGGAACAAGCGATTGATACAAAATGACGGCAACGAAAAAACTGACAAGCCCATTGAGAGGTGGTGACCCTGCAATAGTTCCAAACTCGTAAAAATCTCGAGACAGCGGGTGATGCCGATAATAGAACCCATTCACAATCCCTGAAACAAAACAAATAATGAACATCAAGATAAAATTTAGTAACACATAATAGTTAAGTTCATGTGAGATTCTTGACTGCTTAGTAGGTGTAACACCGGCGTTTAACATAATTTTAGTATCGGATCCTGTGAAAACCACAATACCAATGACCCATTTAGTGTTACGCAAGGTACAACCTCTCAAAAGCAAATTGTTAATAGTGATTGCCTCTTGCTTTTCTTCTCCTTCTTCATTAGCAGCGTGAGATTTATATCTCATATTACCTTCATATGAATACAAGTTAGGATGAGGACCTTCACTTTCGATAAAGAAATCACGAGACACTAAATCGTCAGCAACTTTAATTTCTTGTTCTACGGAACTGTACTTCAATGCTTGTTTTACTTTCAAGTTCGTCTCGCCATCTAAATTCTTTGTTTCGACATAGCATCCATTATCGTCATCACTCGTGGCCAAAATAACAACATCAGCAGGAATCTCATCATTATTGTATATACGAAGAGCATCCCCAACACGAACATCTTTCCAATAAGATCTGTTGAATTTTAAAGTTCTTCCACGAGTATCTTGCATCGAGGGTCGATTGCTGAATTCACGATCATCACCGAAAGGATCCAACCGATTCTCTGTTCCCAGAGATTCTTTAAAATCACCTACTTCGGAGTCAAAAGATTTTCTGTTTGAAGCGCCCTGCGCTTCTAAATCTTGGCCCAACTTTATGGCAGTTTTTTCTCTCATTTTTCTAGCTCTACCTTCACGAGTTAAATTTTCTTTTCCCTTATCAATTCCTTTGAAAAGAAGCCTAGAATTCAATTTCTTGAACCTTCTCCAGAGAGATACTTTTTCATCATTCACATTATTATTTTCATAAATATAACCATTGTTGCTCCCATCTGAACCATGATGTTTAACTTGCCTAAGAATATGGGTTGTTTGATTGTTTAATTCCAAATCAGAAATCGTTCTCCTAGAATCTTCAATAGCGTCTTTAATAGCTGTTATTATTACAATACAAATCAAAGGAACAGCTTGCAACACAGGACTAGGAACACCAAAAATTTGAAAGGCACCCAAAATGATAACCGCAAGGAAATAAACATTAGCGATATTATGGATAAATTGGTTTAAAATGTTTTTAGGGAGAAATGACAATGGAGTATACTTTGTAGTTCTGATTTTGTTTCTAGGATACTTTGTGAGAGGCTTTCCTGTTTCAGGATCAAGCATATCTTCAGGAAGAAATCTATTGAATGCAATTATTCTTCTTTGATCCTTAAAATCATTGGGATCTTTTGGATCTTGATTTTCGATCGACAGATCGCCTTCTTCACTATCACTATGATAATTATCTACGCCTGATTCTGCAGTACTTGGCTTTCTTATTGTAGATGTACTTCTTTCAGCACCATGTCCATGAGAGGATGGCCGTAATATCTTCCTTAAAGTCTTTGATCTATTAACTTTCTCTTTTCTAGGCCTTCCCACTTTATTCCTTGTGG